>OX155956.1:33152799-33475799 GCA_944548615.1 Micropterix aruncella
ACTAGTTGTGTATCTGCCGTTCTGTATTTGGGGTTAAGGGCATGTAATAAGATTTTCGTGTCGATTTCTTTTTGACTGCTCTACAAACTAAAGAGCAATGCTTCGCAGAAACTTTAGTATGCCACGAAATAAAATATTTCTTTGCTACTTATAGTCAAATAAGCAGTTCTAAAAAGCATCGGTAAGTAGTTCTATCGTTGCATAACTGTTTATCTTCAGATATAAGTGTATCTATCTATATATCAAGGTGGGAAGTGAACGGGGAAGAAGAGGAGGGGGGGGGGGGGTATAGTAAACATCCCTCTTGCAAGAGCTTCCCCCGTTCGCTCGCTAAGTTCTTCAATCCATCATCTTGTTTGATGGCTAGGAAATTCGAGATGCTACGAACGATATCATATCGCCTACTTGGAAAAGTACCCTAAATTAAGAATTCTATTTCGCGTTGCGGTTTGATAGAGCGATTTGCAAAATAGTTAAAATTCAAGATAAATAAATAGTTAGATATATCGAGCAGATATTAACAGTGACACCAAAACTCAAGTTCACTGTTATAAGAAAGGAAAAATTAAGAATGTAACGACAAATATCGTATTGTACAATATAACTCCCATAAATATAATATAACTCCCATATATACTATAATACCTATATATTCCTATATATACTTATATTGTACTATACCTCCCATAGTACAATTTAACTCCCATAACTTTTTATAATCCCATAACTAATTCTGAAAACCTGATATTTTTTATTTTTTTTTTATTTTTATAAAATATACTTTTTTTATATTCCTATAAAACTTTCCCACATAACATTTTCTTATATATTATAATATGAAGTTATAGGATACTGGTGTATTTTTCTTTGGAAATAAAAATAATAATATTTTGATTATAGCACGATAATCACTGATCCACTAATATTATGGACCTGGTTAATAAATTGGTTAATACATCAATCAATTTCTTTTAATGTAGATATATTTAAAAATAAAAAATGAAAGATATCATTAATGTATACATAGTTACTGTCCAATTTTGGGCACCAATTCGCCTACCAGGACCAATCTGGAGGTATGTATATCCTTTCAAATAAAAAAAGATTTTTCCGAATCGGTTCATAAATAACCATAAAAAAGATAAACCGAATTGATTACTTTCTCCTTTTTTGAAATTGCTTGAAAAAGAAGCCGGCAAATGTATTTCATTTTTTTTATTGTAACCAAATTGTTTACAAGTCCAAATTGGTGTCCTCTCATATAAACATTATAAAGAACTAAATTCCTATTCCCCAGTAACACAAATCACTTTGAAGGTTTACTATAAAAATGCTCGAACACCTAAAGTTTATCTTCTTTGCGGCAGTACTTAAATAAAATGTATTTTTTCCTTAATATATATATACCATTAAATATCTTTTCTGCATGAGGAGGTTTAGAAATTCTGAAGAAATAAAAAACCATACACCCTGACGTGTTTGAATCGGTCGAATATTGACCTTTATCTGGCGTGATTAATTATTTGATGTTAACTTATTACCATAATATTTACTCCCTGGTAATAAAGGGACAAGCAAATATAAGGCATAATTTCCTGGGAATCAAAAGGAATAATTCCTAAAGGGTTAAGTGACATTATATTCAGTTAAAGCAGCGAAACGAAGGTAGACATTTCGGCAGAGACATTTTAGTAAGTGCTACTACTTACTTAATTAGAAAGCCGTTTGGAAGGTTTTGCTAAATTTATACCTTTAAGTGTACGAAAATGAAAGTAAATATATAAAAAAGGATAGAAAACACGACTGCCGTTACAGAAAGTGTACTATTGTATTTATAATTATTTTCATTACGGTTTTTTGTATGAAATTTAATTTATTTATTCATTTATTTATTTAGGAATTAATTACTATAAAAATAAATTTTCTTTCAAAAATAACAGGAACCGAATGGTAAAACCTTAACCTTTGCTTATTTAAATCTGTCACCCAACTGGGACTAGCCCGTTCTAGGGTGGACAGGATTAATGCAATAAATTATTTAAAATTTTAGTAAAATGCTTTTAAAACTAAATTGCCCACGTGGTCCACATAAAAAAACCTTGTTATAATCGCCATTAAATGGAACATAACATTCGACAATGTTTAACAGAAAAGTTTTAACCCTTTATAGCTTCATGTGACATTTCTGTAACAAACTACTAATCCCCCTAAATTCCCCCTAAATAAGGCACTATATTTATTTAAGTTATTTGAATCCGTGTAGCACTACTGTACCCTACCACTTAGTATCGAGTAAAAATCATAGATAGCGTAACTTACCGACTTATGTGAGTTTAAAAGTTGCGCGTTGATGAAAGTGATAAATTTGAACTAAGGTAGGTGTTGAATTTGATAAAAAAAATAAAAAGTGTATACAATTGTGTTGTTTTCGTGGAAACCTGTGGGTAAGAATATAATTTTATCCATTTCGTATTAGCAATGCATATTTTTATCGTTTTGATATGACAAAAGTAAATGTGTATGTTTGTAACAGTCCTGTTACATTGAGTTATAATGATAATATAAGTTGTAAATAAAATATACAAGTATTGATGCTAAATTGTCTCATTTTATTCCAGAATAGCGTCACGATCGCTGCGGAATGATGAGATATATGATGCTCTTTGTCAATATCACAGTGAAGATGGATTAGAAGACTATGATGATAGCGTTATGGATGCCGAATATCAACCATTATTAGAAGATTTGGAACCTCTTTCTGATTGCGACGAAAATTACGGAGTTGATGTAGATTCGATCATTGAAGAATCTGAATGATGGGAGCCTATTCTTGGCCCTTCGTCCTCATATCCTGCTGAACAAATTAGGCAGTTTGGTTCGGCTAATCAAAAACGACCAAAGAGGCAATTGAAATGGAAGAAAAAAAATCTTGTTCTAACTGACCAACAAATACGATTTATTGGAAATTCTACTCTACCACCTAATTTATTGGAGCTTGACACACTTATTCATTTTTTAAAAACTTTTTTTCCAAAGAACTAATAGGTTTTATTACTGAACAAACGAATCTCTATATTACTAGAAAAAATCCTGGCCAGGTTTTTCAAGTAACTGATACCGATATCCAGCAATTTATTGGAGCAACTTATATCATGTCATTGATACAACTACCGAAAGTGACCAGTCATTGGATATCATTGCTTCAAGTCAGACGTTGCGATAAGGCCAACAAGAAGTACATCAACATTGATCGCCCTCATATCGTTGGGGAGTACAATCGACACATGGAGGGGCGTAGATTTGAAAGACAGTATTATGGGAAGGTATAACATTTTGATTCGAAGCAAAACATGGCAAGTTAGGATGTTCTGACATTTACTGGAACTGACTATGGCAAATTCTTGGTTATTATACCGAAGAGTAAGGAAGGCAAAATATCTCAACGAAAACCAAATATCTTCAGCAGAATTTAGACTTGATATAGGCGAGACCTTATGCGTGCTTGGCCTGAAGCATCAAGAGTCGAAGGTCTTTAGAAGACGAAATTCAAGCCAAAAATCATAAGGGCCCTGCGCAACATGTTCCTCCATTGGCAGTAAGGCAGGACCAGGTCGGTCATTGGCCGATTTGGGTTGAAAAAATGATACGTTGCAAGATTCCCAAGTGCACTGGGGTTTCACAAACAATTTGCGAGAAATGCAGTGTAGCATTATGCTATAATAAACAAAATAATTGTTTCACTTTTTTCCATACAACATAAATGTTTTTATACGTTAAACTCAATGTTACAGTAATGTCACATTCCCTAAAATGTCAAATAAATGATTAATAATAAATATTTTTAATTTCTGAGAAATCCGTGTTTTTTAATTTGCCCAAACATCATCAACATTATTTTTTGTTTGAAGATCTTAGGCTACAAAGGGTTAAAAATAAAATAAAGGCAAAAATAAAGTAATAAGATGTCATATAAAATCGAAGACTATCGCGGTTGTTTGACTATATAAATAGGATAGAAACGAATTTACCGCGTGAAATTTGTAGCACCCGACGTTTCGGTGAAGTTGCGGCCACCGTTGTCCAGGGTAGACTCAGGGTCTACGCTGGACAACGGCGGCATTGAAATGTTTCGAAATTGAAGTACGACTAGCGCGCCCTCTGGTGCACCGATTTCAACAACAGCCTTTTTAATTCTTGCCATGTCCAAAAATGCCTGCCTGCCAAACGTTAGCTTAGTCGGATTAAGCGTTTGGGCGATATCGTAGAGGAATACATAGAGAAAGACAGACACAGACAGACAAACAGACACACAGACTGACTTCATTTTGAATATAGTATTACTCGTCTCGGAGAGTTTAATAAAAAAGATAAATACGGAGATTTCCGTATTTATGTCATTGTTGGTTGGTTGGCCCCGGCAAGGTAAAATCGACCAAACTCTATAATGTCACCTAATATTTATCCTTATAAAAAGCACATTTGTCGAGAGTTCTTTTTTGGTGGTTTTATATAAAGGTATGCGGGCGGTGCAAGAATAGCTATCAGCTGTCGAATTAAAGGAGGCGAACGGAGATAAATGATATGAAAAAGGATCTGGAAGGAATAACATGACCCAAAGTGGGCGGAGTAACACATTCAACGTCAAATCCGAGGCCACTTATCAAAGTCACCTTTCCGTCAGCCTCAACCTTTTCCGTCAGACGTCTGACCTATATACACTTACTTATACTATTAATTCATAATCGCACGTACGACTTCGTCAGTGTAACTATGACGTATCTAGTCGTGGCATATAATTGTAGATGTAGTTTGTCGAGTATTCCTTGGCTCACGACCAGAGTCCGTTTTTTTATGCTGTCCTCCTACCTCGAGGATGTATACAGAGGAGAAACACACAATGTAAATATTTGAACCGTTTAAAAAATGTAGAATGTAGGGAGCGACTTACAAATTTAGTGTGTTGGCAGAAGTTAATTAATTAATAAAATTGCGCTCTTTTATATCCGTTAAACCGTAACAATATTTCAACGTCAGAAACATTTCGACGCTAATACGAATTAACTTAGAATTTCCGTATTTCGCGCATGGACAACTGTAATTCCCGTGTTCGCCAAGCCATCGGTCGGAAAGCCATCATTTTTGTTTATTTACGTGCCGGAAAGCAAAACGAAATACACATTTTACCAGAATGTTTTGTATTGAATGTGAACTGCATTTATATATTATCATGTAAAATAAATACATTGAATTTATTTTAATCACAAACGACTTTCATTTAATCACCAAACGAAACTCAAACCGTACATGATTCGGCCATATTATAGATTTCAATGAATTAGATTTGGAAGGTTCATTAGGATTAATAAACGCTTATGAAGAGTTACAAATACATAAATTTTAGGTGGTACGAAGTTCACCGGGTCATCTAGTCGTTAATACATTAAGATAAATATGTGGCGTTTTGTATCAATCGAAAGTTCTGATTGACTACATTTCGAAAATATATACGTGTCTATAGAGATAAATACATGTATCACAAATATTTCATAAAAAACCGTTTTAATTATTGAGCACCGAGAGCAACCCACTGAGTGCGGCGACGGCGATGCGCGAGCGTTTCGAAATACCTGCCGCAGGGCGCCAACGCTGCGATGCCACACTCAGAAAGCCGGGTCAATGGGCCCGGTTCTAGTGAAGCTCCGCTAATAGGCCATTGCCCAGCCGAAGACGTCGCTGGTCTTGGACAAGGCCTGTCGATTGACTCATAGAATGCGCAATCGTCTTGAAGGATGTTGTAGAGGAAACAGACGTCAACGGGGACGTAACGGGGTTTCCGTAAATTGAATTCTGTTTTAACGTGCTTGTAAAAACATGCTTTTGAGCGCGAACAAATTGTTTCTAGTAATGCCAAATAAAACACTTTTTGTAATGGCAGTCGTGTTTTTTATTTTTTAAATTATTTCGCATTTTTTTTTGATCCCTATGAAAATAAACAAAATAAATAATTAGTTTAATTCTTTTTTACTTTCATTCTGAAATTCCGTTACTGAATTGAGTTTCCATTACCGGATAGTTTTCACTCGGCCTGATAATTCTCAGCGACTGTAATTCCATTCGCAAGCACTGAATTTAGATTAAGGCCATTTTGTTTCAATTCGCATTTGCAAATCGAACCGAGGAGAATATTCGAGCGAGACGGGAAATATTGAAACCGGAAATGGGGTTATTTTCACGTCGACGTCGAGCCTAGTAAATGACGAAGTGAAATAAATTTCAACTCTCTCTGTCTCTCTCTCCCCCTCTCTGCCCTTTTGTGTCGGGATCAGAACTCTATTAATCATCGACACAAGCATCCATCGCGACCCAACGGGCCATTTTTGCGTAACCTAATTTACAGGACTACAATCGAAATGAAAGGTTTTAATTTCGGCGGACGGATAAACAAATAATATCCAATCTCCATCATCAAACAATTAAGATAATAGATTATATAAGATTAGATTAGGTTAGTTTTTTTTAATTTTATTTTATAAAATTACATTTAATATAATTTATATCATATTAATTTGGTTCCTTTTTTGGAACATGCGCAGCCTAGTAAGACGTAACGCAGAATCATTGTCTTTAAACAATTCTTGTATATTTTCTTAAACAAATACATAAATAATAAAAAAATGAGCTTTCAGATCTTGCAAACCACAATATTCATGAAATTTAATCATTTTATAAAAGAACATTCTTTTTTACAGTAAACTTATAGAGAATAAATACAGAATAACCAAAAATTCGATTCTGTGCAATTCCAAAGATCCGGCAATATCGAAGCACGTAATAAGTGGCCGTAGTGATTCAAATGATCTACAAGCCCGCGTAGACTTCCACAAAAAGTTCCTTACTGGAATCAGCCAGAATGGCACTGGTCTGGGGTATGGCAGTACAACCACGAGCGACGTGGACTTGAAGAAGTCTCTTTTGCGGGGAGATTACGACAGCAACAGTATGGCTCATGATATTGGCCTTCAATGCCAGTATGATTGGACAACAATTGGGGACTTTTGCATTCCGCCTCCAATGCACTGGAAGGTAATGCTCTATGACTGGACTGATGCTGAAATTTGATGCTGAAATTTGAGATGCTGAAATTTTATTTGAGTGCCTTTCAGCATACACTTCCAGACCCCAGTAACCTAGCTCGTTGGAGCTTTGCCGAGGATAGTTCTTGTCCCCTCTGTAGCAATACCCCTTGCACAGCTAGACACATTCTAGCTGGCTGCAAGGTGGCCTTAGATCAAGGACGGTACACTTACCGCCATGACAAAATTCTCGCTGTTATTCGCGAGGTAATTAGTCTCTCAGTGGCTCGTGCCAACAAGGGTTTGACAGTATCCTCCAAACCCCCAATACAGTTTGAGCCGGATGGCTCTAAAGGCAAAAAACATTTAACTACAAAACCTTTCTCAATAATTCAGAAAGCTACAGATTGGATTCTGGAGGTTGATTCGGTCTCTAAGCAGTATAAATTCCCTGAAAGTCTCGGATGCACAGCCCTCCGTCCAGATATAACTCTTTACTCTCTATCTCGGAAGGTAGCCCTTATTGTAGAATTAACTGTTCCATGGGAATCAAATATCCCAAAAGACCACGAGTACAAATTAAATAAATACCATGATCTTGCAAATGCCGTAACCCGGAACGGCTTCACTGTTTACCTTCACGCGGTGGAAATTAGCGCTCGTGGCCTGCCAGCTAAATCTCTATTTCACCTATTTAAAGATCTTGGCCTTTCCAGAAAAATAATCAACTCTTTCTTAGAAAAATTATCTGAAACTGCGATTTGCGCATCTCAAATTCTATGGCTTCGAAGGGGGCGTGAATGGGTGGCAAGGTGAACGCTCACATGTGGCAAGACAGCTGTCCTAAACCTACCACAGCCGGTTCGTAAGTCCGGAATCCACTGCTCACCCCCCAGAAGTGTAAAAAAATAGTATTATGATGGGCCCGACTCCGGTCGGTGAATTCCATGGCAGCTCCGTTTGTATTTATTTATTGTGCGTATTTCAAAAATATATTTATAGAAATCTAACAATGAAAAGTATATGACGTTTGCATGTACAACTTATAATAGAAATATCGTGAGCCCGTTAAGGCGACATGAGACTTCAGAAAAATATCCGAAATGGGCGTAGTACACGCGAAAAAATAGGCGGGGTCAATTTTGAAGGGTTCGACCAATAAAAATCCAGCGTTGATGAAGCGTCAAGCGCAGATTCTACGTCCGCTCGCGCCAGCTACTAGGCGCATACTAAATGCTCTATCGGAGCGCTAGCACAGAATAACTATCTTTACGCAGTGGTGGTATACGGGTGTTAATGGCAAAGCATATTTAGCGTAACACTCAGAGCGCTCTCACGTTTTAATTAATTGTAATTAATTTACTACCTTAATAAAAAATGTGGCTAAGTGCTGCCCTAGAGAATTAACCAGTCAATATAATGAAATTATAATAAAACATACTCACCGCTTACATTGTAGGAGTAAACGCGCCTGAAAGTTTTCGAAGTCAGTTTAAAGCCTTAATGTCCAAGGCTATGAGCAACTTTTTTGAGTCCACATTTTAAATTGGTTCCTTATCGATGGATTCAATTAGAACATTTTTTAAATTAATGCTTATATTTTTCAAAAAACTTATAAAACTAATATTCTTCAGATATGGTCGTTCCCGGGAATCATGTCGCCTTAATCAGATAAAATAGAGTAAGCCCTCTTGTCCACACGCGTTTTTTTTGCAGTGAAAATCCACTGTTAGTTCGCTATGTCGTCAGTGGAGTATGGATCACTATGGAAGCTTGCCCCCGGACACGGCGGAAAAACGGACGCCGCCGCCGCCGTGTTTGTGGACAAGCTTCCATAATGATTCATACAATACTGACGGCCAGGCGATTTAACCGTGGATTTTCACGGCGAAAAAAACGTGTGTGGTTAAGAGGGCTCAGAATAAAAAATCTCACTAAATTTACTTGTTATTATTTAGAATATAATTAACTATATTGGTATTTAATTTAATTTAATTTATTTTTATTATTTATTTACAAATCAACATTACATTACACACCAATTCGTTGAGATGTAATATACATAAATATAAAAGGCATTAAATATGCAATTTGAAGCATTAAAAATAGTAAGAGTAACATAACATAAAGGTCTGCATTATTATTATTGTCATACATTGCACTAAACTTTATATTTTAATACTATTTATTTATTTGTTCTACAAACTTCATATTACGACATTTTATATTAATATTTATTTCCATGACCACGCTATATCAATATTTTAAATATAATTATAAATTTAATTTGAATTCGCTTATCTATTTTATATTTTATCATATTTTGTATTTTTCATTTTAATATTATGTGCACATGAATAAATCTTTGCCATACATAGAGTTTTCCTTGATACGGGCTATGGCCTAGTTAGGCAGATTCTGCAACGAATACAATTGTATATTTGGGTTTTTGAATGAATAAAATTATTATTATTAATTAATTATAAACAATAACAAAACATTCGATCTTCTTCTAGCATAAGCAGGTAGTGCAATTGTGGGCTCGCAGTAAAAATATCCAGGTCTGACGCTGTCAAACATAGCGCATTTATGTGTCGCAAGGCACGCGTAAGGAGACTCCATCGCTCCGCAAATAGAGTATGTGACCGAGCTCGAATATAGTTATCCGGAATAAAGAGACAAATCTTCGCTAGCATGCTAGGATTATCATTTTTGCCCCGGACCAGCTTAAAAACTTAGGCCATGATAAGCATCTCTCTACGCAATTTAAGGGAATTAAAGCCCACCATGTCTTGTAAAAAAATAGCAGGGTATAAGTAGGGATAGTAACCGTATTTCTTGAAATATACAAAGCGTAAAAAACATTTTTGATTTTTTTCAAGCATGGTGATATAAAGATCCTCCATATAACTGCATTCGTTTCCAATCTACCTCTCACAATTGTATTACGCAATGTGTGCATAACCAGTACATTGTGAAAATGCTTTAGTTCCAAATAACGAAACCCAGTCATTTAAAAGAGGACATAGATAAATCACCGATGTGCTCCTTGAACGTAAGCTGAGAATATTTATATAGTTTATCATTGACATACCTACAGATCATCGAAAGAAGTTTTGCGACTGTTTTGTGAGTGAACCCTCACCATCAGTATTCTGCACCTGCTGGATACTGATGGGCTGGCTTTGTCCTCTACCTCCAGTGCAGTCGCAGACCTCTCAACTTGTGGCGCCTGCCATTGCCCTGCGTCATTAGAGTCTACTGCATTCGTAAATAGGTCCTACGCTTGCCTCAATCAAGCGCGCTGCAACGGATAGATACACGTTCTGCCGTAGTTTAATGGGGTGGGCAAGGATAAGCATCCCTCGGTCTTGCTGCCCGAGTCTCTTCGCGCCATTTCTGGTCCCTGCGTGTCGAAATAAAATCAATGGCCTGAGTCGCGATTCATATATTTAATGCATGTATATGTACATTATTTCGTACATGTATAGATAAATATTCACTTAAATAAGATATGTTACTTTTATTCATTACATACTATGTATATAAACAAATGATGTAGACTAAACTACATACATTTACTTTAAGCATACCTTAGTAAAAGCGGCCTAATTAGTATGTCTTAGTAATTATAATAATTATTTTATAGATTTAATAAAGATATTTGAATTTGAATTTCTAATTGCTTACGCCGTGCGCGAGGCTAAATTTATCCCTGATTACGTCAAGCGTGGTGCGATAAATGCGACGTCTGCGGAAGGTGACATATGCGCAATCGAATAAAAGCGTATAGTATTTCCTCTACATATTGATACCAAAATTAGGCGAGCGGTATATCTTGAAAAGATATAAGCGATATTAGTGTTTTCATTACTTGCGGTTTCAGCGAGCCCCTACTAACCGAAATGAAACCAAGAAAGTAGGTAAATATAAAAAGATATATTAAATATTATATACATCCATACCGTCAGCCAAGAGGGATATTTTCTTTGGGCAAAGAGCGCTCCGTTGCGATGGGCGTAGGATGAAATCGGCAAATAAAATATTACGGCATCTGGATGCGACGGGATTTTTAAATAAATATTGTCAGTCCGAGGGTATTACGTATTCCCTCCATGGAGGATTTGGCCACGTTCCGCGCGGGGCTGCCTTCGACAGATTGCATTTAAAAACGCTATGGTGCAAACGTTGCATAATAGCTCCGTGGGAAACGTTGCACTGAGGAGCGGAAAACACGCCGAGGGCGCCAAAGACATCAATGAATGAGTACGCTGCCTCTTTGCAATACCATCTGGGCACACCGATGACTGAGAATCTACTACTCCATACTATAATATTATAAAGAGGTAAAGTTTGTGACGTTGTAGGAAGTAATCTCTGGATCTACTTAACCGATTTTGAAAATTCTTTTACCAATAGAAAGCAACGCTATTTGTGAGTGTCATAGGCTATATATTAATCCGAAAAATGTAAAGACTTTTTCGTGGTAGTCGGATTTGCAAAGTAAGTCGGAGAATAAGCGGTCGAACGAAAACGTTTCTAACTAACGCTGCCTTAACGATGAGAAAGATATAAGTTCTAGAGAAAAGTTGTAGAGCTTGATAATGCCTACAAAAAAGTCAGCGACAGCATATGTGTAAAATTTTTATATAATTCACAAAAAGTAGTATTTTATATTTAAAAAAATTCATGTTTATTGGTCATATTATCAACAATTATGAATTCTTATCAAAATAAGTAAATTTATCGTCTTAAGTGTTTAACACAAAAGACTTTTCCCTTTTAATGCATATAATTTCGATACTCTCGCAAATAAAACACTCACAAGAAGCCACTAACAAATAACGGTATTATAGTCAAATTGGCATGCAAATACATACATACATATGCAGTAAAAATATAACCCTTCTTTTGGCAGTTGGGAAATAAATCATAGCACTCAGTACTAACCGAACCACACTCATAATTTCATCACAGGTAAAAAGTTTTACCGCCCAACAAAGTGTCAGCTAGTCCGAAATAAACTAGTTAAATGCTACGTGAACATCGCTCTATAATTATTGATATAACGCCGTTTACAGATCTTATAATTAAGCAAGAATGACAACTACATTGATGTTGACTTATTGATGACGCGAGAAAATGTCGCTTCATAGTTTATCGCAACTTTCTTAGAAGTTTATCTCAGTAACTGTTTCTCACTTTGCGTGTTTAAATTCAGTATAGTAAATTAGATAGTCAAACAACAATATATCGCTGGTATTTGAAATTTCGATGTGGACAAACCTCGCTTAGTTTATTTTTCAGCGGGTGTCACAAAACATCGAGATCGATGTTTTCGGATTTAAATCACTGTTTCAAATTTTGTTTCGTGGGAACTCAAATATACATTTAGTTTAATGGAGGTTATATCGTAAAAGTAAAAAATATATTTCAGTTATTTCCCTTTGTTGTCTTCCCCTTTCCATTTCGTGTATTTTATGTAATCATAGGCAGTCACTAATCAATCAAAGTAGTTTAACTAGTAGTGCTGTTAATAGCAGTCCTCGTTTTTATTAAAACCACTAAATCGGCCAAAAAATCTATAAAACCAAATCCGGAAATAAATATCTAAATAGATACGAATCCGATCAAAAATATTTTTAAAAAATACCCTCCCCCCCCCCACCTTCTGACTTCATTAATATTGCATACCTATATATTAAAAAAAAACATTATTTGTTTTCCTGCTCCAGCTCCTCTTCATTTTGATGTCACACGATGATGTCACACCTTTCAAAATATTTCTCAATCCCCCTCTCCCCCGTTCTTAATACATACACCCCTTCCTAAACTTATAAAATATTTAAGATGCAATAGGTTTAACATATATCCAGGAAAATCTTGACCTAAAATATGTTTATGACAGCGTGGTAATATAAAACACGTCACGATGTTCAAGGGGTATTGGCGATGCAATCGATTCCATCTTTCACCTTCTACGTCATGTTATTTAGCTCCTTAATAGAAACGCAAAGTGTTAAAAACTCATCAATTTCAAATACTGCTCGAAAAAATGTTTTTGCTCGTTCCCAATAATTTCCATATGCCGCGAAAGTATTATAAAACCTAATTAATGTTTACTTTCCCGACCGACCACGATCACCCTCTTCTAACGATTAAATTAGAACGTCTATATAAAACAAAGTCGGGTTTGTTTGAACACTTATAACTCGATAACGGCTAAACTGATTTTCATGCTTTTCAATTTGTTGTATTTGTCTCCTTGCCGATTAGCAGAGTAACTAATAAAAACATTGGAAAATTGACGAAAAAAATAAAATAAAAGAAAAAACATTTTCCCATACAAAATGTTCCATGAGTTTCGTAACTGTCTAACATTTAATGTTCATCCCGTCGAAACGGTAAACTCTCTCCTCAATTTGAAGAACGTATTATATATATATATATATATATATATATATATATATATATATATATATATATATATATATATATATATATATATATTTATATATATATATATATATATATATATATATATATATATATATATATATATATATATATATATATATATATATATATATATATATATATATATATATATATATATATATATATATATATATATATATATATATATATATATATATATATATATATATGTATATATATATATATATATAAATATATATATATATATATATATATATATATATATATATATATATATATATATATATATATATATATATATATATATATATATATATATATATATATATATATATATATATATATATATATATATATATATATATATATATATATATATATATATATATATATATATATATATATATATATATATATATATATATATATATATATATATATATACTCTCTTCTAAGTGGAACCCTCTTCTTAAAATATTCCCTCCGCCGAACGCCGAACGTAAAGACGTAAAACAGGATACAGTGAGTGTTGTGTGCAAGACGGATTTTCGAAATTCCCGCGCTCCGAGCCGGGCCCCCCACCACCGTTATAACCTACGCAGTGGCGGCAGCGGTTTGCGGCCTACCCGCAAAACAACGGACTGACAGCTCTTCAGTCTACCCTAGACAACGGCGGCTGCAACGTCACCGAAACTTCGGGTCCTACAAATTTCACGCGGTAAATTCGTTTTCTATCCTATTTATAATAACACTCCTAATAACACTCCTTTGGGCAGTCGTGTATAAATGGAACTCTTTTGGAGAAAGAATATTGGTTAGTCCTCAAAACATCAAAACATACTTATTTGATTTTGATGCATAGCGCGAAATCGAAACAATATTAAAATGGAACAGCATCTGATTAAAAATAACCGTTAGATAAATTTTACAAAGGAGCGACAATGTTGAGACTGGTCTAAATTTACTTGGGCCTTTTTGACGTGACAACGTCTTATAATTCTATGGAGCTGGCTGCACGCACGAAAAAACATGACTCATGCGGCGTTACCTCGCTCTGAGGCGTTCCATTGATTATATTTATTATTCAATATAAATGCTGCCATCTACCGGTTGCGAAAGAATTATTTACTAACCTCAGTCTAAAATAGTACGAATGAAAATCACTAGATTGATTTCAATTCTTGACATAATTTTATATGTATTCTTGATATATGGAATGTTATTACTGAACGGACAATTTTCTTGTGGGTACAACAAAGTGCAACAAAGTAAGCAACTTTTATTAAAAAAATATATATATATATATATATGAAAAGCTATCATTACGATGCGCTATCTAGCGGTTGGTAAAATGTCGCTGATATTGTTTATTTACGACGTATTACCTACCGCTAGATGGCGCAGCGTGCTCAAACGCTTCTCAAACCGTTATTTAACAGTTTGAGATTTCAAACTTTCAAATTAAAAAAAACAATAAACAATTATACAATTATACTGCTATACAATAATACATTTACATGTTGTAGTCAAATCGGTGAGTATAAAAGCATATATTTTTGAGTGTGTGTAATAAACAATTGCTTCAAATGCAACCATTCCATCAGTATTTTCTTATGGCGTTGTCACGTTCAACTATCGTCAGTAAACCGACTTTACAGACAACCGATTTTTTTATATTTAAAAAGATGATGGAGTCAATAACGAATAGCCTAACTTCGGAATCCAATCTCAAAATTGCGGTTCTCATTAGCTATAACAGCCAAAATGTAGCACAGTCAGAAGACGTTGATTGTAGTAGTTAAATTCTTGACTACGTATGTATGTATGTTCAGTAAAGAGTAATAAAGAGACTTACTACCTAACCCAATTATTTTGACACGTCTAAGAGTAGTATGTAGCCGTCAATTGGACAACTTGGGTTGTCGACTACAACGGGCGAGCCCGTCACCTCAGGAAGTTTTAACGATTAGTCGTTCTATCTCCCTGGAGTGAACGTAGAAGACTTGGGACAAAACAGTCCACCATCTAGCTACGTCACAAGCCCGTAAGAGGCCAACGCCTTAACCGCGAGATAGCCAGGAATGGCGGGCCGACATTCATGCCCTTACTTCCGATTGTGACCAGATTACTCCGGTCTCTCGATTGGTTCCGAGTTCGAGGTCGCTTGCGCGGTCCTCTCCCTTACGACGCGGTGAAACGGTGTATAACGAATCTATCGCGGACCACAGCGTCCTTTGCCCGGCTATTCACCCAGGATCGGATGACCGATGGTCATTTCAAGAGCAGTCGCCGTAAGGTCCGCAACCACCCCTGCTCTATAGGAAACAGTACTGCCTCCAGACTTCCCCGGCTGTTAGTCAGAGTGCACAGTCGATTGGCTTACGCCGCATGGTGCGCAGACCGTCCAGGAGCGCCAGAAGTTTGATTCCCAGGGGAAACTGACCTAGGCCAGAGTCCTACCCAGGCTCGCACTTCATGCGTGGAGGCCGTCGGATGGGTGTTGACCCGTAAGTGTGACCAACCCTGAACAGAATGGGTCTTCTTGGCCAACTCAGCAAGGGCCCATTAACCCCCGTGAATTGGACACGACGAGCATGTAAATGTAAATAAATGTAAATTATTATTACAAGTATTTCCTATTTCATCATCATCATCATCATTAGCCGGTATTCGTCCACTGTTGGACATAGGCCATCCCCATATACTGCCATGATAAACGGTCTTGAGCCGCCTCCATCTACCTACTTCCTCCGAAAATGACGTCATCGATCCATCTAGTTCTGCGAGCTATATGGCTTACCCATTGACATTTCAAGTTGCTAATTTTATGAGTTATATAAGTGATTTATTTTATTTTATTTTATTTTATTTTATAGCAAACTTACAGATGGTAAATAAATAATACTAGTATTTTAAATACATATATATATATATATATATATATATATATATATATATATATATATATATATATATATATATATATATATATATATATATATATATATATATATATATATATATATATATATATATATATATATATATATATATATATATATATATATATATATATATATATATATATATATATATATATATATATATATATATATATATATATATATATATATATATATATATATATATATATATATATATATATATATATATATATATATATATATATATATATATATATTATATATATATATATATACAAACCAAACAAATTTACTATCCTATGAATAGTTTGCAACGCTTGCATTACAAAGTAACAGAAATAACATGAACACGTTGATAGTAGAAAACAATATAATAAAGCTAATAATAATATAAGGGTAGGAAAGTAATAATTAAATAAGCTATTAATAGGGTTATTTGGATAGAGCAAAATAGAAGTATGAGTAATTGGATATTAATATTTATTATACATAATATGATATAATACACTAGCCTGTTATAATATTGGTTTTTCTGCGGGTTTCCTCGTTTCGGATCCTATTACGCAGTGAAACTTCAAGCATATCTCTGTCTGTGGCTTGTTGCGCGATTTTCAGCTTGTATATAATCCTATTTCTTTACTAGAAAATATTTACAATATTCTTTTCCATTCTCGTTCCAGCGTTTTACTTGATCTTTATTTTTACTCAATTTCAATCAAACGTAGTCGCTCGTATACGTAATATTTTTCACATCGCTTTTGAGATTTCCCGAGAGAGTATAATAACGTAGCGGAAATTTACTTCACAGAAACACGATTTACTGGGAATTTAAATGGCAATATTCTAAGTCCTCCCTCACAGCACGCACACCTCATCGACAAATCGTTCAACAAGAACAATAATTTAAAGAAATACAAAACACCACTGCCGTTGCAAAAAGTGAACTATTGTATATATAATTATATAATCTGGTAGCGCTAAAAAGCACGTTTGTTAGAGAGTAACATTCTTCATTGAAACAATATTTCCTGGAACAAAATTCAATACACGGAAATTCCGCTACGTCACCGTTGATGCATTTTTTCTTTATAGACGATTGCGCATTCTGTGGGTTAGTCGACCGGACTCGTCCAAGGCTCGTCGACTAGGGCTTCACGTGAGCCGGGCCTATTAACCATGCATTCAGAGTATGTCTCGGCAGGCATCATAAAACGATTGCTCGCCGCCGTCGCCTCACTCAGTCGGTTGCCCTCGGTGCTCAGGTAATAAAACGGTTTATTTTATGAAATATTTGTGGTTTTTGTATTTACCCATATAGATACATATATTTTCGGATTGTTCTCAATCAGACCTTTGATTTGATACTAAACATGACATAATTACGAGTATATTAATGGATTAATATTTGGATAGCTAGACCATTATTTATATTACATTGGGACAGTTTAGGCACTCTATGACACTTGGGATGACATACAATACAATACATTACAATCAACTACTCCAGTAGATAGGCATTCCTATACTTGGATGCGTCACAAAATTAAATGCTTAAAATTTATTTATTAAAAACATAACTATCATGATAGTTGTCATGGCTGTAATATTATATTCAATATTACTTACTTACAAATAATCAAAATATACTAATGTCATTAAATAGTAAGAGAGAATAATATATTAAAATAGAAATGCAAATTCTATGTAGAATAATCAACGTAAAATAATTTTATGAGATAAATGTATACTAAATTATATGAGAATTAGAATGTCAGCTATTATAATTCCGTTATGTTTAAAATTTTACAAATTTTGCTAATTATGATAATTATCAACATGGAAAATATACTCGGAATTTTCAAACTCCCTTATACCATAAATTGGGTTTCTTACCAAACTATTTATAATTATCTTTTTAAATTGGTCCTCTCCAAGGCTTTTCATTTTCTCTGGAATCTTATTATAGAAGGACAAATTTTGGTGTATAAAACTGTATCGCACTTTGCTAAGTCGCCGTCGGTTTATGTGGAGATTGGATTTATTCCTCGTATCGTGATGATGAAAATCACTATTCACCGGAACTTCTGCTAGGTGTCTACGAGCGTACATAATATTTTGGTAGATGTAGGAAGAAAATAGAGTCATGATTCCTGATTCTACGAACAGCGGCTTACAAGAACTTCTTAGAGAGACTCTATATAAACTGTGTACCGCTCTTTTCTGGAGGAGAAAAATTCTTTTTGAGTTTGATGCCATTCCCCAAAACAGAAGGCCATACGTTATGAGGGGGTGGAAATATGCGAAATAAACACATTTAGCGGCTTCAAAACCGCATAGATTTCTTATCTTTCTAATAGTGAATATGGCACTGCACAATTTTTTACAGAGATCATGTGATCAGACCATTGTAATTTTTGATCAATTTCTAATCCGAGAAATTTAGTGGAGGGGACATTTCCTAGTTTGTCAGACCCAAAGTATGTATATGTCCATTTAATTGGAATCAGACGGCCGCAAAGAGAAGCATATTGCTTTTGATTTATTTACGTTAAGTGACAATTTATTTGCTTGGAACCAAATACTAAGCCTGTCTATTGTTTCTTTTACTTTGGGCCAAAGTGTCTTTATTTTTATCGTTAAAAAGAAGTGAAGTATCATCGGTGAATAAAATGATTTCATCATCCACGGATTTCAGGCACTCTGGGATGTCATTAATATACACGAGGAAGAGAAGAGGACCCAGTATTGATCCTTGAGGAACACCTTTGTTGATATTCTGTGGCGCGCTCTTGCTATTTTCGACTTGCGTAATCTGAGTGCGTTCTTGCAAATAAGATTTCATGAGTTGCAGTTACTTATTCCTAATGCCGTCGTATTCCAATTTTTCAAGTAGAATTGAGTGGTCTACACAATCAAAAGCCTTAGAGAGGACACAGAAAATGCCTACGGTTTTTTTCATATTGTCTAGCCCAAGTAGTGTTTTTTTAATTAGACTGGCGATTGCATCTTGCGTAGAGAGATTTTTTTGAAATCCAAATCTTTTTTTGACAGGATTTGGTTTTCAGCAAAGAAATTAACAAGTCGGGTAAGTAGTAATTTTTCGAAAATTTTGCTGAAAATTGGTAAAAGAGATATGGGCCGATAATTATCTCTGTTTTCAGGACAACCTTTTTTTAATATCGGTACCACATTGGCCATCTTCATTTCGGTGGGAAAGAATCCATGTTCCATGCATCGATTAAATATAAAAGATAGAGTATGCGAGATTACGGTTACAGAACTCCTTAGGATTTTGGTAGATATATACCACAGGTCTGTTGAATTTTTCATTTTAAGGGATTTAGCAACTTTAATTATTTCGAAAGAATTGGTGGGGGAGACTAATAATGAATTTGGATTTCTTTTACGATAGCCCTCAAGCAGGCCTAAAGCTGAGTGATTTCCCTTATTCTGGTAGCTGATATTTAAGGGTATGGAGCTGAAATAGTCATTAAAAAGTTCTGCAACCGTTGTCGCATCATCTATACTACTGCCATTGACGTTGAGGCGTAGGCAATTATAACATGTTGGGTTCTGTGTACATTCTTTTTTGATGATATTCCAGGCAGCCTTGATTTTATTATCTGAATTATCTATAGTATATTTTAAATATTTCTGCTTAGCAAACCATACTACTTTTTTGTATGTCTTTTTGTATGCCAAAATGAATTCGAGAATTATGGTATCCTTACTATTTTTCTGTATTTCTTTCAGATGCAGCATCCGCTGTTTGGATATCTTGATTCCCGGTTTTGCCCAGTCATTAAAAGTTTTGGAACGTTTCCGAGTTGATTGCCTCACGGGAATTGAGCTATCCAATGCAGCGAGATACCATCTGAAGAATACCGACCCTAACAATACCACACACTTCTAAATCGGTTCAAGCGTTTAGAAGTTATGGTGGAATAGAAAACGGGAATCATACATATATGATTCCTGTATACATTACACTCCTTGGACAGAAATAATTAAAAACTTTGTATAATTTATTTCGCTAAATTAGTATTACAAGTACTTCTCTTCGATACTCAGCTTACCGGGTTTATTCCTGACGGTCGCGAAAAAGGAGGACGAAAAACTAGTCTGTTAAATAATGTCTGTCAACACGCCAACTCGTAACACGGCGATTTATATTAAAGACGCTGCTTTACCCTTATATGAGAGCAAGGGGTTGTGGCACGTACCTATGACTCTTAGTATGACATAACGTTTCTAGCAATACCACACACTTTTAAATCGGTTCAAGCGTTTAGAAGTTATAGTGGAATGAAGAAACGGAAAACATACATAGATGAACCATGAACATATTTCACTCCTTTTTTTGTCGGGCAGTCCCGTAAAAAGAAGCGGTTCATAGTTCCAGAAAATACGAGTATTACCTGTGATTAAAATGCAATTAACCAGTGTCTCATAATAGTTTCTCTAAGCAATATCGAGAAACATTTCAGAATGATTTCATGTGTTTTTGGCTCTGTGTTAACTTGATAACTTTTATAAAGCCTTTTATAAAGCCTGTTATGAGTAAGAAGAAAATATTTAATATGTCGCATAACCAGAAGTTGCATTATGATATTTTTTTCTTATATAGGACGTTACACAATGAGTCTTAAATACTGCTCGACAAGCTGAATTCCTCAAAAACGAATAATAATATGAGACCAGAGCTCGTCAGCATCTGCTCACTCTACTGTGACTTATTACAGTATTGTTCAAAGGCATTTTTAAATTTGCTGTCGCAAAGATTTAAAACTGTTTGCATCCTCTTTCACTGCAAAAATCTCAAAGAAAGTTTAGACACAAATATAAGTCGTTGCTGCTTGAAACGTTGAAATTTAAAACCACTTTATGCATTAATAAATAGCCCAAAACCATGTTTAATCAAGTTAATTGTATCTTATTATATTGATTACTTTTACCAGTTTGATAATTAATAATTATTTCGATTATATTTCAATTGTTCAGTAAATTCTTGTTATTTTGATAAATTTGAAATTTTATTTTAAGTATTATGTTATACTAGCTGCGCCCAGCGGTTTCACCTGCGTGGTGATTGAAAATTGTGATAATACTACCATTGATTTTATAGTAAAAGAAACATATATAATTATGCATTATATACGTGTAACTCCAACGGTTTTTGCGGCACATGCCAGAATAGCTCGCAGATGGCAGATTTTTTCCTACTCACTTGACACTTATCGTTATATTTTGGATAATTCACACCATATCTTTATAAATTATAACCTGTGTTATTCTGGTATGTAAGTAAGCTATATTATTGTAAAGTTTCATCAAAATCCATTCGGTAGTTTTTGCGTGAAAGAGTAACAAACATCCATACATACATTATTACATACTTTCGCGTTTATAATAGTAGTAGGATTACACTGATCGTCATTCTTCGCTAAACTACTAATATGACAATCAAAATAAAAAAAGAACAAGCCCACCAGCGAGTGAATACGAGATTTGCACAGAGGCATTACGCGTTTCTGGCACCGCGTCTTTATAATTCCTATTGCTTTTCCTTGGGAAAGGATAAAGTGCGGAGTTCAATTAGCAGATTGACTCTGAAGAAATATAGTTTCAAGTGGCTCATGACGAAAAGTAGAAGCCAGTGCGAAGAAATGGTGACTCACATCCTGACTTAGGACATATTTCACATATCTGTGACCTTGACTTGACTTGACAAGAAATATGTTTCGGTTTGTTATGTTTAAAATAAATTGATAATATTATATTAATTAATAAGATTTATAATTTTATATGTGCATAGTAAGAAACATTCAATAGTAAAAAGTAAAAAACACACAAATGTAATCTTATCTGGTTCGCAAAAAAAATGTAAATTAATATTATTTATACTTTTGTTATTTTTTTTTCCAAAATAAATTTTATTGTATTGAATACTTTTATAAAATAAAAAATAATAAAAATAAAAATATATCAGGTTTTATTAAGGCAGGATGTTTTTATCGCGAAAGTTTTGTTATTGCGTTTGTATTTTTATAAGTGTATTTTTAATTAGTGTGGTTATTTTTCACATATTAATTTCTATGCTTTTTTATAGAAATGTTCAATTATGTGTTCGTAACGATCATGTGGATTATTTTTGTAATTTTTGTTTTTTAGTGATCCCTGGCTATATTGCTTCATATTTTAAATATTTATTTTAAGCTGGGTTTCATGTTAAATTTAATCAGTGTTTAATTAGCTGTGTCGGTATATTTTTTGTATTTTACTAATATGGTATTTTAAATTAAATAAATTAAATATGTTTAATACAATAACAACATAAATTAAATTTATATTCTATTATGTTTAATTCAGATGCTGGCATACTGTATTTGGCTGAATTACTCGCTCATTTGGCACTCGCCCGTTTGGGTAAATTATGGCTATGTTTTATATGTAGTTTATTTTATAGTCATTGTAGGACGTAATAAGTGAATTAATAATGTAAAGAAGTTTACCATATACATAAAATTTCTTTCATTGGAAATCGAGAGTAAAAGAATAAGGCGGTGCTTAGGTTTAGTTTAGGGTTATTATTAAATTGATAAACATTTACATTGAAACCAGAGCATAATCGCAGTTTAACGACACGGAATCACTATCTGATGTATAAGGAATCAGCCATATTTCAACCAATTCCATGGCATATTAAATCACTATCGACCATTCTCTAACTTATAATGCCAATCGCCAAAACATGAAACAGAAGGTGTGTTCCAGAAATAGTACCTTCAGGAAACTAATAAGGAGCACATAGGGAGTCAACCCATCTACACGCAGAATCTCAGCTCTGGTCATATTCAAATCTACACTCCATTGTAGATTGGATCAATACTCGCAAAAATGCTGTAAACGGTGCTGCGAGACTTGCCACCGGCTGCCTCGAACCTATTCCCGACGGAATGCTTTATTCGCTCATTGCCATCGCTCCCCATGCTATACGTCATGATATCCTGGCTGATACGCCTAAAGGTCATAGGCGGCTCAAGACACCCACTGCACGGGCAAGAGACACACCACAATCGCCTCAAATCGCGAAAGTCAATCTTGAGCCACACACAACCATGTGCACTCCAAGGCAGTCAACCTCCGAACCGCATCACTTAATGGATAGCATAAAGCAAAATATAGAACCGGTGTCCCACCTTCCCCTATACTAACCTGGCGTAGCCTCAATAGACTGTGGGTGGGTGTGACAAGATGCCGAACCAATCTCATCCGCTGGGTCTACACAGAGAATCCAACGGATGAAAGATGAAGACTTCTATCCTCCTATCCTTCTATTCTGCCCGGTGTCGACAATCCTCATCATACACCCAGGACCATCATACATCATACAAGAGACAAACAACAAGGCCGTCCAGACCGCATACTTTTGGAGAGATGAGTCCTAACATGGCCCGGACACTAACGAGCGAACGTTCAATCGCTATACCACCGGGTCCGTCTCATAAAATCATCATCGCTGTCTCACAGAAGAATCAGGTCACTGTTCGATTGACTGAGTATTTCGGCAAAATAATTGAGAATGACAGCGAGCCCTGCTTCGGTGGTGCGTTCTCACCGTGAAAAATTATCCGGCATGCGGCGCGGCACAGTGGGTGACCGGGGCAGTGCCATTCGGCGGCACAGATTGATCAGAATGTGTGTACATTCATAACAGTTTCGCCACGTAAACGTAAACTTTTCCAATTGACGCGCTCTGCATATCTTTGCGTTTTGATGAGTTAATGAGCCCTTGTTGAGTTGGCCACGAAGACCCATTCTGTTCAGGGTTGGTCACACTCACGGGTCAACACCTATCCGACGGCCTCCACGCATGAAGTGCGAGCCTGGGTAGGACTCTGGCCTTATGGTTAGTTTCCCCTGGGAATCAACCTTCTGGCGCTCCTGGGCGGTCCATGCGGAGTAAGCCAATCGACTGTGCACTCTGACTAACAGTGGGGGGAGTCTGGAAGCAGTACTGTTTCCTATAGAGCGGGGGTGGTTGCGGACCTTACGGCGACTGCTCTTGAAACGACCATCGGATATCCGATCCTGCGTGAACAACCGGGCAAAGGACGCTGTGGTCCGCGATAGATTCGGTAAACACCGTTTCACCGCTTCGTAAGGGAGAGGACCGCGCAATCGACCTCGAACTCGTAACCAATCGAGAGACTAGAGTAATCTGGTCACAATTGGAAATAAGGGTGTGAGTGTAAGCCCGCCGTGTAACACTCCTGGCTATCACGCGGTTAAGGCGTTGGCCTCTTACGGGTTTGTGGCGGAGCTAGATAGTGGACTGTTTTGTCCAAGTCTTCTGCGCTCACTCCGGGGAGATAAAACGACTAATCGTTAAAACTTCCTGAGGTGACGGGTTCGCTCGCTGTAGTCGACAACCCTAGTTGCGTTTTGAGGATAAGTGGAAAAAGGTTGGAAAAATGCGCAGTAGAATACATGCTTAAAGTGCATCAGTTCGATAGGTTAGTTAATAAATTATAATATATTTAATGTTTGTGACGTCTGCCAACTGTGTGCTGTAAGCAACCCACAAAAATACAATATATTTGGGAAGATCACATTTTATATCAATATTGCTGGTGCCGCGTGGACCATAGAAAGTATGAGGCTGCCTGGAGTATCGACAACGTGTAAATTGTAAGCAGCGAAATGCTCCAAAACTGCCGCACCTCTACTGTGTCTATCGAAAGTTATCCAGCGCATGGGCTAAGCCTATAATGTGAGGCCCCATGGCATGTAAGAATAGGAAACATATTGAAATTAAATATATTTTAAGTCCACCTGCCACGATGGATTCGTAATTACGATGCTCATCCCAGAAGGAGCGGCAGCACGAAATCTATATAGATATTACGTTTAATTCGCCGTCCAATGCATACTTAAATTTAAATACTAGGTACTTTGGTTTGTGTATCGATTAAAATATTATGTTTTACAGGAGGTCTTCTAGGATGTCATAAAGTAATTTGCTTTATAATTTGTAGATATTTATGTATTTATATTTCTCATTTACATCAATAATGTTTAATTTCAGCAATAATACCAAAGAGCAGCCGCTAACATACCATAATATAAAAAAATCAGTTGTGTTACCCCAACGCTTTCCCAGCAAGACTTCCAAGAATCAACAGTAACTGGCATAGGAATGTTGCAAGATGCGTTATTTTAGTAAACAATGCTATCTGTTTGATAAACTAAAGTACCGCCACCTGTTAATTGGAATGCAATAGCGCCATCTACCGATTAACTAGGAAGCTATGCGATTGATTGTGATTTTGCAGGTGGTTCGAGTCTTTGCTGCCTGATCTTTTTCTCTGAGGGGACTTTTCATTCGGGTGTAGAACTGAGACATTCGGGTGTGTTCGTGTCCTGTTTTGCATAGCGGTAATATTTTGGATAATACATTTTCACGGAAATTGTCGTTTTCAACTACCGTAATACCACCCTTGCCTGCAACGTAAAAATCATACATGTAATAATACAAAGCAATGTAGTTATCTAATAGTGGAAATAAAACAATACATTGTTTTGGAATCACAACCGATAATATGCTTCGCTGGCAGACACATACTGGCGATTAAATACGGGAAATGTCTTAGTTGTTCCAAAATATAAGGAATATTTTATATCCGGGAATACTGAAAACTACATACTACGAATTAACCCACTGTATTCTCTGTTATGGAATAATAGCATGGGGGGTTGGGCCGCTACTACCCTCCGCCCATTAGACGAATCGATATCCCACCAATTACGGTTTTAATTATTGCAATGTCCTGGATATGTCAGTTGTACATTAAATCGGCCTTACTGCATGAACGGTTCAAAAGTCAACCAAGTTTTAATGAAAGAGTGATCTATAAGCGGACAGCGCACTGAGGAGTTTTTTTCAACCGCTATACCTCCTACTGTAACGGCCTACCGGTGACATGATACCTGGAAACGGCCATATCTAAAATTTATAAAATATAAGCATTAATTTAAAAAAAGTTTCTAAGCGAATCTCTCGATAAGGAACCAATTTACAATTTAGACTCAAAAAAGTTGGTTATTGGCTTGGAAATTAAGGCTTTAACCTGATGTAATGTAAGCGGTGAGTATATTTTCTTTTTATTTCATTATATTGACTGCCTAATTCTCTAGCGTCGCGCTCAGTCACATTTTTAAACTAGGCCTTAAATTAATTACACCTAATTAAAACGTGCAAGCGCTCTGAGACTTACACTAAATATGCTTTACCGTTAACACCCTTATACTACCACTGCGCAAATACAGTTATTCTGTGCTAGCGCTGCGATCGAACGTTTAGTATACGCCCGGTTGCTGGCGCGAGCGGACATAGAATCAGTGCCTGACGCTTTGTCAACGCTGGATTTTTATTGGTTAAACAATACATAAATGATCCCGCCTATTTCTTTGCGTGTCCGCCCATTTCGGATATTTTTCTGAGGTCTCATGTCGCCTTAATGTCTAACGACAATTATCTTACAGGCAGCCGGAGATATGCTAATACTACCTAAAAAGACAATGTATGGACAGCGGCACTACTCATTCATCGCTTCCTGGATCTATAACCACCTCCCTGAGTCAATCAAGGCTATCAACACAATTGCAACATCAATTATAACATTAATATTGATTGCTGTAAAACTTCCTAAAATAAAGCAAAACACTAAGCCTAGCGGTTTGACGGGAATAGCCGTTTTACTATCAAATATGAAGTGTAAATGTCTCATCTATTCTATTAGTGCTTATAGCATTATTAATCTGTGGCGACTGCCTGGCTCGTGGCCAACCTGCGCTGCTGCTGCGACCTCTCTGCCTGATAGGGGGAAGTGGGTATACGGGGGAAGCATGGGCGGCAGGGGATATGGGATAAATTTGGGGGGACGCTTGAGGGGGGGGGGGGGAGTGGTCATTGGCCCTTGTCGAACGAAACCAAACACAACGCTAGCATCCGGCTATTAGTGTAGTTTAATAAAATGCAGGCCCGCATAAAATACTACGCGCGGAGAGGAAAAACAAACTGGTCAAATGCAAATTTGGCTCGCATTCCGAGGGTTCTGTAGATAATAAAAAAGGGGTTCTTGCTACATTTAAAAGCTTTAGAAGTATATTTATATTGATATTTTTTTAATTAACAGATCTAATTTCATTTCAATAATCCTATAAAGTCACATTTGCTCTTTCACTTTTCTTTGGATTTGGTTACTAAAAACCATCATGCATACGTTTCCAATCGGAAACAGCATAAAAGTCGGGTCATTGATAGTACAAATGCCACATCATTTTCCGAGTCATTTCGATAACACCACAAATCCTATTAATTATGAATTCATCCGATCACATATTATGCTTAAGAGGCCGTATACGAAATTTTGCGCATTTCGTGAATTTACGTAATTTTGCAGACGTGAATTTAAGGTTAAAATACTGTATTTTTATAAGTTTTATTGCACAACATAAAAGATCATTTATATTATTGTCTAATGAGTGAGCTACTTTTTTGAAAATTATTATAGAATTTTGATTAATTGACCTTAAACCGGCGACTGTTTGTGAATTTTTGCTGTAAGAGGTTTAGAATATAACATATTTACGAATCGTTTTGACATCTAAACGGTATGAAAAAATTACAATGTATTGTTGTGAAAGTACTCTATATAATAAGTGAATCACTTTTTAATACTTTCATATAAAAGTGTTGATAAAAAAAATATTTAACTTTGTCAAATTTTTTAGAAAATGGGCGAAGAAATGCTTTTGATTTTGGCCTTTTAGAACTCTCGTTCATAAAATAAAAACAACAGAAATAAACTTTAGTTCAATATCAATCCATTTCCTCTAAAAAAAATGCAAAACATTTATTAAAATTGGCAATAAAGTCTTTTAAAACAATCTAATTCTCGCAGTAAAAGGGAAAAGTCTTTTGTTTTAAACACTTGAGACGATAAATTTACTTATTTTGATATGAATTCATAATTGTTGATAATATGACCAATAAACAAGACCTAACGATTTAAATTATTTTTTAATTTAAAATACTACTTTTTGTGACTTAAATATAAAAGTTAGACATATGCTGTTGCTGACTTTATTGTAGGCATTATCAAGCTTTACAACTGTTCTCTAGAACTTAATCATAGATTTCTCATCGTTAAGGCAGCGTTAGTTAGAAACGTTTTCGTTCGACCGTTTTTTCTCCGACTTTCTTTGCAAATCCGACTACCACAAAAAAGTATTTTTATTTTTCGGATTAATATATAGCCTATGATACTCACAAATAATGTGGCTTTCTATTGGTAAAAGAATTTTACAAATCGGTTCAGTAGATCCAGAGATTACTTCCTACAACCTCACAAATTTTACCTCTTCATAATATTAGTATAGATTTGCATGTATGCACCCAGCAGCAAGAAATAGCTCATACCTTTATCACATGCGGTAAGAATACAATTTTCGATAAATCCATAAACCTTTCTTATATTAAATATAACCCATAAAAGCCATTATTCACCCCTAACATCCAAAATACATACTCGTACTTTATAGCTAAAGTTTGCGTGGCGCGGTGCCCCGGAGCGATTCCTTCACAGTACTTTGCAGAGAAATTTTCACGACATAATAGCCTTTTAATAGCGCTCAATGGCACAGAATCTCCCGCACAATGACGTAATTAGGAATTAATACGTTTTATGGTTACATTTTTAAAATACTCCAGAGGCTTCATTTATTGAATATATTTCTGGCGCATACCGCTTACTGTAGTAAATATTAATGTTCTGTAAAGATTCAGTTTATTTGTTATACCTATATTTATGCTAATATTACATAACATGTCGAAAGCTATTGTAGCTACCAGGACATATTAATCTGTAATTAATCACTATCGAGTTTGCTCGACATTATAAATAAGATAATGTTGGACAAAATTTTAACAAAAGAAAAACCGACTCCATTCTTTTTAATAAGTGCAGCAGCCATGACGTGGTGATACTTAGAACCATTGATTTTAATTAATAAAATCAATGTTAGAACGAACGGCCTATCATAATTGAACGCGTATACAAAATTGTATGTCTATATGTGCTGTTGACCGTTGAGTAGTGGGTGCCGCAGTCTTTAGTGAAACTTAGAACGGGCTGTCGTATGTCGGATGAATACATATACAAAATTTTGTGTCTGTGCTGTTGACCGTTGAGGAGTTCCCTCGTCGGGAGTCAACCCTGGACGCAGCAACCATGTCATGATAAAACTTAGAACCGACTACCATAACTGAATTAGTATACGTAAATTGGGGTCTGTGCTGTTGACCGTTGAGGAGTTCCCTCATCGAGAGCCAACCCAGGGTGTAGAATCAGGTCATGCTTACCATAAAAATAAATGAATTGTCATCGAAATTGAACCATTTACATTTTCAATGTCAAATGATAGTATTTGAGGAGATCTCTCAATTCCTCATGGATCCCATCATCAGACCAATCTGTAAGTACGAGGCTTGTCCCAAAAGTATTGTTTCCAAAGTTTTAAAAATCGAAAAAGAGTTTTAAAAAAAATACATGATTATATCGAGTATTTATACACTATTTTTCGACATAATCGCAGCGCTTTTGTATGCCAGCGTCATATAACCTCCATACGCCTCTTTTTTCAAGTAGTCCTTCACTGCAGTCTTCATTTCTTTGTCTGAATTCAGCCTTTTTCCACCGATATGATTCTTTAGGTTGGTGAACGAGTGATAGTACGATGTGGCAAGGTCTGGGCTGTAGAGGGGGGGGGGGGGGGGGGAGGAAGATCCCAACCGAACTTAAAGCGCTTTTGTTGTGCGTGCCACGTGAGGTTGATCTTTGTCATGCAAAAGACGCACTCAATTCGTTTTTTTTATGACACAATTTTTTAAGCATCTCACAATACGAGGCCGAATTAATGGTGGTCCCAGTTAGTATAAGTTCGATGATAATGACCCCTTTCCTGTCCCAGAAGACAGTTGCCATATTTTTTCTGGCAGTTTGCGTCAATTTTTCTGGCAGATTTCCACTCCATTGACTGTTGCTTCGATTCTGGTGTGACGTCGTAGACCCACGTTTCATCCTCTGTCACTATTGAATTAAAAAATTCCGCTCCTTCTTTAGCATACAGCTCCAAAACCTCGCGGAAACTTTCGATGCGTTGGCGTTTGTGAAGGAGGCGGACGCTTAAGACGTTGACGCGCTCATTTTGTTCGCGTGTCACGAAGGTACTAAAAGTCCGAGCCAGCCAGTTTAATTTTTTTTAGAAAGAGAAGAAACTGACGGTCATATCAGTCGTACCAACGTAGAAAAAATAAATTTCTCTTGGCCGCTAAGAGCCTGGATACCTTAATTTTGGGACAAGCCTAGTATATCCTTTCGAATAAAAAAGAAATTTCTAATCGGTTCATAAATGGCAGAGTTCTGAGGTAACAAACATAAAAAAGATACATCTGAATTGATAACTCCCTCCTTTTTTTGAAATCGGTTAAAAACAAATATACCGCGTGACACTGCGTTAATATATATTACTGAGTTAGAAAGGGATATTACTGTCATCATAAATAGCACAAAATAATACACGATAATATTGCCAGCCCTCATTTGGTAAAGAAATTTCGACTAAAATAGAATGTACTTCGATAAATAGAGTTGTCAACTACAACGAGCGAACCCGTCACCTCAGGAAGTTTTAATGATTGTTCGTTCTATCTCCCGTGAAGTGAGCGCAGAAAACTTGGACAAAAAGTCCACCGTCAAGCTTTGCCACATGCCCGTAAGAGGCCAACGCCTTATCCGCAAGATAACCAGGTACATATGTTACCCAGCAAGCTTACACTCAAGCCCTTACCCAGATTACTCCGGTCTCTCGATTGGTTACGAGTTCGAGGTCGCTTGCGCGGTCCTCTCCCTTACGAAGCGGTGAAACGGTGTAAACCGAATCTATCGCGGACCACGGCATCCTTTGCCCTGATGTTTACCCAGGATCGGGTAGCCGATGGTCGTTTCAACAGCAGTCGCCGTAAGGTCCGAATCCACTCCTGCTCTATAGGAAACAGTACTGCTTCCAGACTCCCCCGACTGTTAGTCAGAGTGCGCAACCGATTGGCTCATGACGCACAGAGCGCAGACCGTCCAGGAACGCCAGAAGGTTGACTCCTAGGGGAAACTAGCCTTAAGGCCATAGTCTTGCCCGGGCTCGCACTTCATGCGTGGAGGCCACCGGATGGGTGTTGACCCGTGAGTGTGACCAACCCTCAACAGAATGGGTCTTCGTGGCCAACTCAGCAAGGGCCCATTAACTCCCAATGTACTTCGATAGTAATTTTATTTAATTCAATTTAATTATGATAACTTATTGTTTAAGGAAATACTGTAAGACACAATATAGTAAATTATTCGGCGAGTGAAACATTGTTATTACAAATTATTGCAAAAATCTAGATAATTTGTTATAATTAAAGAAATCTGTACGATTACCAAAGAGTAAATTAATAAATATGTTTATGTTTTTTGCTTTCCGTATTTAATATGTTGGAATTAATCTTCAGAGAATATAAACACCAATATAACATAAATGATAAAAGAGATGATTTATAATTTGTGGCAGATTTATTAATTGATTTTAAGGCATATTTCATGGTCACAGCTTGTAATGATCTGAAAATCATCACATGATCGCTTAGCAGCTTTAAGCTAAACGCAAAATAGATTAATCGAATTTTTAAAATCAAATTGTACTTAAAAAAGATCATAGTGACATCTAGCGATTAAATGAGGAACTAAAACTGACAGATGAAGAATGTCAGTTGCTAAACTATAGAGCGCAGTGCCAGCGTCACATAAATAAAGGGGTTTGAGAAGTTTTGAGAATTAAGGACATCATTAGGGGTTTAAAAATAGACAATCAGGAGTATTTGGCAAGAAATTAGCATATTTTGAGATTTTTACGAAAATTCGACGTAAAAATCAATAATTGTCAAATAGACAATAGAAGCATGCTTATGGTCTTAAAAAGTCGACCGATTGGTTTTTCAAAGAAATATAAAAGGGGTTCATTAAATAGTAGGAATTATGGGAGAATTTAATAGCAATATTGATAAAGTCATTGAAGAACATTTAATTTATTATTAAGAGAAATTGGAAAACATAATCGATATCGATAGAAGAAAGCAGAATTAATGAAATCAAAAGAATTTATCCCCAGATAATTGCCAGTCAAAATAAAATTTAATTGTTAAAATGAGAAAATTTAGAAACACTTAATTAAAATAGAGGAATTACTAGATAAAAATACTATCAATAAATAAAATTGAAATAAAATAGTTATATTATTTCGCTTTCAAATGTGAAAGCGGAAACGACGCGCAGAAGAGGCGGCAAGATCAAGTCAAAGTATGATAATTTCCCGCCGAATATGAAACATCAATTTCTCATAATACGTAAAATAAATACTTAAAATCATATGTAGAATTAGAAGCACGAATTATCGTTAAGAAATTCGCTTGTTAGCAATGTGGCAGAGCGTTATTTAACGAAAAAATAGATAAATCAGTCAATAGTTATGGATTAAATTATTAAAAAAAGGTCACATCGATAGGGGTGTTATATAAGGGATGGACGTGTTGCTTCCGGCATCCATTAGGAAATTTCAGTTGCACGCACTAAAACTGCGAAAGTTTACGAAAGAAAAGTATATTTTTGGTGCTCAGATGTGAGATAAACAGTTTAAAATGAGGGCATCGGATGCTATGAAGCAGTCCGATGCCCAGTTAATTTAAATTCGTATAAAAGTGTACAGATCGTATATCACAGAAACGCTTTATCGCACTCACCATTGAGGCGCTTTTACAAGGACACTAAAAAACGAACAAATAATAGGAAATCCAGGGCTAAAATGTAAATCGAGAGAGCTACGCGAGTTGGCACAATAAAAATCCAACATTCCAATTAAAATAGAAGTACGAGATTTTTCATATTGCAATACAAAAATATATCAAAGATGGCGGACGAGTCAAAGTGAAGACGTCAGATTAAAAATTCACAACATTGCGAACGTTCTTCGAAGGTGTATAACATAGCGGCGAAATAAGGGAAAAACATTGACGAGAACGCAGTAACGGCTTGGAATTGCAGTACGATAGCGAAGCGGTTGGGGTTTCTAAAAAGACATTCGTCGTGGTGAGGGCAGATTTCTAGGAAGGCGACACGCATCGAAGAGATTGACATTAGTTATAAGTGCATAATTGTGAAATGCAGCTGTAAATACGGGGAAGTATAGCCGAGAGTCATTGTCGGCAAAGATGTACTAAAAATATGTAAGTTTATTTTGCCGAAGCTGGCGTTATTTAATTATTTAGGCCGAAGCTAGCAACCAATATTATCATTGTTGTATATTTTTTGGGGTTATAAATATTCGAGTTTTGTGGGTTTGTTGGAAATTATTAGAAATGTTAAGTAGTTGTAACGTAAATGCGTGATTTCTACATATTTGCACGTTAACTAAAAATGAGGCATTTAACATCGATTGACACGAAGAGTCGTTGATAATTCTGCGAGATAAACTCTAGTCAGACTCTTGTTTAATTTGGAAGAGAGATAGCCTTTGCTTACTCCATTAAATTTGACACAAGCCATTTATATAATGTGCTCACGGATTGGAAACTTACTTAAGGACACATTCGAATTATACTGAATGTTAGATTAAAATTAAAGATAAGGAAAATTGTAGATTATATTGTTCTAAGATTTTACGACTGATCGATGGGGTTTCACAGATAAACGGGAAGGGAATAGTATTAATAGAAATAATAGAACGAAAACCATATGGACACCCAGTGGACTGGATGATAGCCAGGTCGTAGTTTATATCGGGCATTAGCGACTGCGGTCATTTAAATTCGTTTATATCACTGGAACGCCATCGACTAGTTTGACAGTATGTTAGTTTATAAGTAATTTTATTGTTGTATGTAAACATTACGATTCATGTTTCAATATAAATTGACATTGAACATATTTATATAAATAAGGGATTAGAATCTAATTGTCGAATTTCACGGCGGAGATTTAAACTCATGCATTATCATTATTAATATCATTTTTTATTAACAATCGACTGAACGCAGCCATTGTTGTCATCGACAAATAATCGATCGAAAATAACTCAAAGAACAAATTGTAAATATTTTGTGGTGAATTAGGCGCTCATTATTATAAATATAATTCACAATAATAGTACTTAAACTAAAATAGAAGAAATTATAATTTTAATTGTTTAATATATGCATTTGGTTTAATATATGGATTATTAATTGGAGAAGATTTGTTTCATTGAGGAAGTAAATACAAGGAGGGAAATTATTAGGCAAGGTATTGGAAGCCTATCCCACTGGAAGGTAATATTATCACTATCGCTGATATGGTAGTGGAGTAAGTGGATCAAAAGTATAGCTTACAATTGTGGAAATAATATATAAAAATCTTCTCTGCAAATGACATATAAATCATAGATAAAGTTACAAATAGTAATATTAAGTAAAAGTCGTTCTGACATATGCCGTCCCAATGTGGTGGGCCAATAGACATTGAAAGCATCGTAACATAACATAACGAGAAATAGATTTAAAATTACAACTCGCAGATAAAGAAATAGTAGTAGTAAAAAATTTCTTTACAAGCTCGAGCCATATTGACTAAGAAATAGGAGTATCATATTTTCAATCTTGACATAGGTCACCAAACCAATTTTAAGACGAAACACTTTATTAGCTAGTGCTATTTATATTGCAGAGCCCGCCAATCATGTTACAGTGATATAGCTAGACCTTTAACTATACGCCATAAGTAACTTCACTTTAACTCAGACTCCCTAAGTGAACTTGAGTGTAAGCACTTTGATCCTACGTAATCTAAACATTGGCGCTACTACTGTTACTTGAAATTTGTGGGTAAAGGGATTTAAAGGGCTATGCTGACGGTATAACATATATTTTTAACGTAGGTCATTGAACTAACGAACGAAGTTATTGTAACAGATTCCTTAATTATTAATAATTAACGTATTGTTTACTTCGACTTCGACACAATATCGAATGGAAAACATAAGGACATATTATTTTAATTATAATCTTTTTAAAATATGGAAACAAGGAACACAATGAGGCTATGAAAACTCATGTTAATATCATAGATCAAGTAGGTATAATACTTTCTTCTTCACATGAAATATTACATTTATCTTGATTTTCGTCTACATAGTACTAAAATGTTTTATATGTTTACCGCAGTTGATTCCTAATGGTTTCGTGTAACTTAGGTCGGCTCGACTAGGTCGGTTCAGCTTCCATCCGGTAGCCTCCTGGAAGAGGGACTTAACTTGGAAGGACCGCGTGAACGCTGCCAGCGGCTGCAACCTGCAGTCGAAGACAGTTGGGATCTGAAGTGCGAATCCAGGGAAAGACTTTTGAGCGAAACTGGGAGGTGTTCGCACCGGTCTGTACCAACTTAGCTTGCGCAATCCAGAGAATAATCGGGGGAGTCTGGAGACATATGTTCCCTATGAAGCGGAGTAGCTGTTGGCCTGGCGTCCTTAGAAACCACCAGTTGGCCACCCGATCCCGAGTGATCTTGACGGGCAAAGTATGCCACGGATCCGCTGAATTACCCTTTACGTCAGGTATAGGCTACCCGAGCGACCTGGATCGGCAGAGGTGGACCAAATGCATGGCGAGTGAGGTCCCCGGATATAATACCTTTGGTCGTAAACATATGGAGACTTGAAAAAACCTATGTACAAGGACGACATCCAAACTCTTGACTCGTGTATCAGATATTAGGGGGCTCATTTTGAACATATCGATAATGAATAATGTCTACAGTACCTACAAGTTGTATTATTTATGGCTAAGTAAACATTGCATACTTTAACTAAATACTCCTTTTATTGCATTACAAAACCGTTTATTACTGCGTTACTTATAAAGTTCCAAAACTTTTGAAACACGTAAGTTTTTAATACCATTTAAATACTTCATGTTGCTGTATTCTCTTTCATAAATTTCCCTAAAAACCGGAATTTGCGGGGCAGTTTGCGATGTGGTTTATACATCTACATGATTCATCTTTCCACGTGCTTGATTTTAGAGTTTATAAGTACGTTCATTACTTTCCCGGTAATAGGGAGGGTATTGTGAGCGCTAAAAAAATCGTGATGAAGACCGAAATATCCATTTTGGCACCCCCTGACGCGATTAGGACTATTTCCAGGCTGAAGTCTGTCTGTGAGCCTATGTGTGTGTCTGTGTGTGTGTGTCTATGTTTGTGTGTGTACGCGTGTGTGTGTGTGTATGTGTGTGTGTATTGTCCACGAGAGCATCTAAACGGTTTATCTGATTGAGCTCTTTGGATAGCCGAACCCCGAACTTCAATAGAGACGACGGTTACAAACTCTTTTATACGTGGAACCCTTCCCACCGCCGAACGCTGAACGCAAGGACGTGGGACAGGAGATAATGTGAGTGTTGTATGCACCACGGATTTTCGAAATTCACGCGCGCCGAGCTGCCTCCAACCCCCCCCCCCCCCCGCACTACTGTTATCATCTACGCAGTGGCAGCAGCGTTATTCGGCCTACCCGCGGGAAACAGGATTAACAGCTCTTTCAGTCTACCCTAGACAACGGCGGCTGCAACTTCGCCGAAACGGGTGTTACAAGCTTCACTCGGTAAATTAGTTTTTGTAATCTTATTTATAACGTCAAACAACCGCAATACTCTCCGATTTCATAATTCTCAATATGTATTATCAGGTATATTATGACTCATTTGACTCATCAACGTGGGTATCTCCACTGCTAGATAGAGGGCTTTCTCAAGGTTCGCTACACCGTTCGGTCCTTCGTCTTTCTCGTGAAGCCATTTCCCTCATCCAGGTAGGTATAAGTATAAAAATCCGGAAAGAGAGCGAAAAAGAAAATAATTGCCTTCACTATTCTAAACAATTTTATTTCAGTCTTGTTTTCCTCCATCGAAACTCTCTGTTTTTCCCAACCTAAATTGAGCGGTTGTTTTAATTTCTGGCCGTTTTATTGAATCGGGCATAGCCCACTACTGCTAGCCCACGATTGTATATACAAGCCGTGGAGCAAATAGATTTGTAGCAGAGCTACATATTTAGCATTCACGGAAAACCCCGGCTATCGGCAGACAAACGTAAGAGGAATCAGCGGTTAGTGCAATGTGCTGTCGTGGGAGTATAAAGGAATCGGGCGACAAAAACAAATACTTTCGACACGCGTCACGCTCATTTTTAAGACAAACTAGGTGCTGGCGCCATCTTGAAATACTGAACCGATGTTTTTTTAAAGTATATTTTTTAATTCCTCATGCTCAAAGACATACTCCCAGACATTTTGGACGCGTTCCTATGTCAAACGGGCCTTTACAGCGCCGATTTCGGGTTTCGACAACATATTGACCGCCATCTTGGATATCTCACTTCCGGTCAGGATTTCGCTTGGGCAAGCGCCATTTTTGGATTCAGCCAAGGTTGAAATAGGGAGAAAATACCTGTTTCCCAAAAGTTACTTGATTTGCTTCTAAAAGTTCGTTTTTCAGAAAATTTGTCTGTATATATCATAGAAGTTTGACTGTATATATCAAGAAAATTTGACAAATATTTGTGTCGCTTGTATATATCATATACAAGCGACACAAATATTTTTTAAATTCTGCCATATTCACGAAAATACTACATCATATTAAAAAATAGCTATTTTAATACCCAGCCATTATAATAATACGCGGAAATACGATAAAAATAATAAAAATATACTACATTTGCGATCATAATCACTTGAAATAATCACTATCGGGTGGGGGGGGGGGGTGTGGCGCGGGAAGGAGAAGGGTTGTCTGCTTGCCAGGAAAGTCTTGGGTTATACAACCGATTTTTTTCTGTTCTCTGGTTTTAAATGTTCTAAAACATTGGAAAATTTGTGTTTATTCAATACTTATCGTCTGCTTTGCGAAGCCGGACGGCACTTAGTCGGGGCGCCATCGATACAAAGATGGGTTACAGATCGTTATGATCGATGATCGATACAAGATCGAAAAAAATGGTTGCGGAGAAGCATACACTTTTCCTTTTCCTGCGTTTTTGTATCGATTGCGCAGCGACTTGTCGAAATACTATTAGTGTCCGACGCTAGGTGCCGTCCGGCATTAGGGGACTTCCACCTACATCGCCTCAAACCATCCACGGTGTGGGCGATAGCACAAAAATAAATATGGAGAGCCAGACTTGATAGAATAGCAGGCTATTGATTTTGCGCAAAATTGAAAAGCATCTCTACGAAACAGCCTGCAGCGAATTTATGAAACTTTTCACCTCGAACGGAAAACACATTTCAATCTGGCTTTATTGAAATGCTCGTTTCAATCAAGCCGATTTCCATTAATTAAATTCTTTGCTCTGATCGCGGAGGTGGGCGCGTTCGATTGAGCAATTGATTGAGTACACTGCGTTGCCGATGGGTTAATTAAAAGTTTCTTGAAAGGGGAAACTCCCAAAGGAGGATAATAAGGCTTGTATTTGAGTGATGGAACGATGTAATATAATCGTAAACATGGCACATAATATTCATCAATCAATGTCGTTTGTATTGTCTCCACATAGTATGCAAGGCGGGACAGAAAGTAATGAGATGATTTTTTTTACTAATTTTAATTTATTTTTCTAAAACAATTTTAAATCCTTTAAAGTAGTTCCTTTGTTCAGTTACACATTGGCGGAGGCGATGGTTCCAGTCTCTGTAGTAATGCTGGATGGCTTAAACTGAAATCGCCTTTAACTCCTCGATTACTGTCCTTTGGATGTTATTACACGACTGCCCAATAAAAAAGGAGTGTAATGTGTTCAGGGTTCATCTATGTGTATTGTCCGTTCTTTATTACACCATAACTTCTAAAGGCTTGGCCGATTTAGAAGTGTGTAGTGTTGTTAGAATCGGTTTGTCATCCCGAGTGTCGTAGGTTACCTTAACTGCCCGAATATCAAGTAAGTAGGTGTTTAAATGTCCAAATGTCAATAATTTAATATAAATATATCGTGCATTAGTGTCAAATGAAAGGACAGATTGAGTACATTACAGAAAAATACAATACAACCACAAATATTTAAAAACCGTAATAAAATAATTATATACAACTACAATAACGTAATAAAAATAATTATATATACTTGTCAACAGTACCAACACGACGTCAGTTCAAATGGGTCACAAGGACTGAGATCAGGCCAATGGAAGGAGGGGGGGGGGGCTATTTTTGTCTGTTTACAGATGAGGGTTTTAGGCAAAATTTTAGCACAACCCAATATGAGGCCCAAATCTTGACTTAAATTATGTTGAAAGTGAAAGTCAGTCTGTTGAAAGGTAAAATAATTCAAATTTGACTCTATACAACAACATGAAAGCTAGTTTATGGTGTGATCTCACAAGAGACTTTACTCTTATCAATTTTTTTTCAGTGGTAGGGCTGAAAGTCTCCCTGAACAAGGTTCATCTTTCATTGCTCCTTTGCCCTTCAAGAATGTTCTGGCCTTTGAAAACTTGTGCTCTTGATAAGGAATGTTCCCCGTAGGCTCGTTGCAAATTCTTGCTGGTCATACCCACTGATTCACCAAGCTCAACACAAATTTAATGGCACATCTTTGATCCAAATCTCGCTGTTTCATTTTTCGTAACGCACTACAACACCATAATAACTTTACTTCTTCTTACGCTGTCTACTACTGGCGCGTAGTTAACGAACAAGGTTGAACATTTTACTGCGATCTAAGAGAGATTTACCTACACGCTATGTTAAGGGAAAGCTCGCAGATTATTAGATGTCACTGTCATTATTTTCTTATCACATCTCGTAGGTATATGTTTTTTTTGTTTTTTTTTGGGTTTATCCATAAAATCGGTTGGCAGGGGTTCCTAGACGTAGACATCCAGTTATTTGCATTCCTTAGTCACTAAAATAATAGCGTTATGTAGAAATCGTTATGCGTTATGTAAATACCTTATGAGAAAGATTAAAAAAAAAACTAATTTACCGCGTGAATTTACCCTAGAAAACGGCGGCTGCAACGTCGCCGAAACGTCGGGTGCTACAAAATTCACACGATAAATTCTTTTTTTATCTTATTTATAATGTCAAACAACCGCGATCGTCTCCGATTTCAAATTAAATACCTGTTATACAATTTACATAATTTTATAGACTAGTGTATTTATCCCCCATTAAATGTTCTTAAGAATTGCAATAGTAGTTATAATTAGGCTTATATATAAATACAATGGTAGGTATATAATATAATATTATATTATATTAAATGACCATGGTGAACCTATTGTTGTCTTCAACGTAAAGTAAGTTAATAGCTAAAACACATTTTTAAAACCAATCTTTCATTAAAACGAACTGTCTCGAGCCTACCCTATGTGCAGCAAACATGTTACAGGGGTACCTAGAACGGGCTATCATAATTGAATGATATCCAGAATTTCGAGTTTGTGCTGTTGACCGTTGAGGAGTCCCCTCGTTGGAAGCCAACCCTGAGTGCAGCAGCCCTGTCGCGGTGACACTTACAACGGGCTATAATTATTGAATGCGTATACAAAATTGTGTGTCTGTGCTGTTGATCGTGAAAGAGTAGCCTCGTCGGGAGCCGATTAAAGTTATAGAAGCAGGTTATGCTCACGATAAAAATGCATTGTCATCGGAACTGAACCAATGTGTAAAATTTTAACTTCTCAGAATAAGAGGTAATGGTTCTAATTTATTTATTTATTTATTTATTTATTTTAAGGAAAACCAACAGCCATATAAAATATTAAATAACAACTTAAATAATAAATGATAGCCAATAACAGGTTCTCACATATAGAAACAGTTTGGAGAATATGGAATTGCCAGCAAAAACGCTTGGCAGGGTCCGATACTATAAATTTACAAAGCGCAAATAAAAATTAAACAAAAAAGGGACAAGAAGGCAAAAAAAACACAATCGAGAAATCGAATACAAAAAAAATTAATAACAATAAAGAAAAGCAGAAGAGTGGGTACTAAAAGAAATTGTTGCTGAGGATACGTCTCGCTGATACAACACTAGTGCTAAATAGGTCGATATCAACGTCGCCGCAAATCAGTTTATTGAGGTTGTTACTCGCACGCCACATATAGGTGTTTTGCATGTAATTAGATGTAACAACAGGTAGCCGATTTGGGATGGTGTGTCTCATGGATTTAACCGGGGCATTAAAAGATAGGTATGATAAAAGTTCGGTACAATCTAAAGAACCTTGGGCAATTTTTTGCAAAAAAGTGAGGTCACCGATTTCTCGCCGTTTTGCTAGTGGAAGCAGGTGGTGTTTTTTATATAATTTGACATAGTCGTCTGAACTGTATTTGTCTTTGGTACGGAAACATAAGTATTTAAGGAACTTCCTTTGGATGCCCTCAATGCGATTGGAGTATTTAAAGTACATAGGGTTCCATATTTGAGATGCATATTCCAGGTTGCTACGTACCAGAGTACAGTAAAGAATTTTAAGAGTTTTAATGGATTTAAAATCTTTGGTACTACGCATAACGAATCCAAGAGCTCTGGAAGCCTTTTTAACTATTTTGTCTACATGAGTGTCGAAGAGCAGCTTGGAGTCGTGGTACACACCGAGGTCACGAATGATAGAGTCCCTTTGTAACTTGGTACCTTTTAGGACATAGTCGTGTAATACAATATTTCGCTTTCGAGTAAAAGTGACCACACTACATTTGGATGGATTTAAATCTAAGTGGTTCCAGGTACAATAGCGGTCGAGGCGTTCAAGGTCGGCTTGAAGTAGTAGAGTGTCGACAGGAGATAGAATCGTCTTGAAAATCTTCATATCATCGGCGAAGCTAAGAAGGTGTGAATAACGGAAACACCTGTCAATATCGTTGATAAAAATGATAAAAAGCAAAGGACCTAGTAAAGATCCTTGAGGAACACCACTTGGGATGGGGACCCAACTGGATGTGTAATTATTAATAACTACAGCCTGCGAGCGATTATGGATATAAGACGCAAACCATCTGAGAAGATTGCCACAGATGCCAGTCTTCTCCAGTTTGCTTAAGAGTAAGCTGTGCTGAATCCGATCAAAGGCCTTGCTATAGTCAGTATAGACCACGTCAACTTGGTGACCTTTATTCATGGCATCTGTAAGAGCTGTATTTAGAAGGACAAGATTAGAAACTGTCGATCGACCTTTCAGGAAGCCATGTTGAGTAGTATTAAACGACTGCTTGAGCGCAAAATATACTTGATCATATATAATTTTTTCGAAGACTTTTGACACTATACACAGTTTGGAAATGGGGCGATAATTATCAATGTTATGTTTAGGACCTTTTTTATGCACAGGCGTAATAAAAGCATTTTTCCAGATAGTTGGAACGATCCCATCATCTAAAGATCTCCGAAAAATTAATGAAATAGGGATAGCGATTGTTTTAGCGCAGCCTATAAGAAAGACAGCTGGTAGGTTATCAGGCCCAGCGGACTTAGACGGGTCCAATTTTAAAAGCGACTGTTCCACTTCGCTGATGTCAACATACACTTTCGATATATAAGTGGCAGATGTGTCGGTAGGCGAGAAACCACCGGTATCATCTTGCGCAACAACAGTACTAGAGAGAAAATTATTTAAAAAGAAATCAGAGAAGGCATTACAAATCAGCTCGCCTGTGGTAAATATACTGGTCCCTAAGGACATGCTATTAGGCATTGAGTTGGATTTGGTTTTGCCTTTAAGATAAGACCAAAACTTTTTGGGATTACTTGTAATAGAGTTTTCGACGGAGGAAATGTATCTAGCGTGGCATTTCTCTTCCAGGTCCCTGACACGGCCCCGCAGGTATTTAAATGCCTCTTCGTCAGCTTTGTTACCATACATTCTGATTTTTTTAAAATATTTATGTTTTTCTTTAATACATTTCTTAAGGCCAGGGGAGTACCAAGGAGGGAAATAGTCGGAGGTAATAACTTTGGATGGAACAAACTGCCTAATTAGAGATGAACACTCGTCGTAAAAATAACAGACGGCATCTTCTGGGGATCTAGTGGAAAATTCCTTGTCCCAATCTATATTTACAAACCCATTGTTTAGTTTTACATAATCTCCTTTGTTAAATAAATATTTGGTATATGAATTGAGCCGTAATGGGTTATAAACTAAGAATTTTACCAGAACTAGGAGCGCACCATGGTGCGGGTCTATTGGAACAAGAGGATCATCACTGTGATCGAACACAGTCACAATGTCGTTGGAGAAGATTAAATCCAGCGTACGGTCGAATGCATTGCGTAAGCCATTGTATTGACCGAACCCAAGGGTGGCCATTTCATCCGTCAGTGATAGCTCATCATCGGTCAACATATTGGATGGATCAAGATATTCACCCGTAGTACGCGTCCACACTATATTACCAAGGTTAAAATCACCAAGGATCAAATATTTGTCTTCTGGGCTGGACAGTAAGACACGGTTTAAACTGATGAGAAAGTTGGTCAGCTGTTGAGAGAATGAGTTGCCTGCATTTTGACTACATAGGTAAAGGGCGCAAATGTGCAATTTGACGGATTTATTAGCGTCTTGCGTTTTAAGGTGCAGCGTGAGCCATAGGTCCTCGGCAGTAGAGTGGAAGGCAGGCCGCGGCGACACGGACAGATCCCTGCGCACCGCCACAAGCACACCTCCACCGCGCGACTGGCCAGTTACGTTATAGTCACGGTCCCGCCGCTACACCATGTATCGATGGTCAAATAGCTCACTATCGGATATACTTTCCAGTAACCAAGTCTCAGTTAAGACAACTATGTCAAATTTCTGCTTACTGATATTCCTGAAGAAAGTAGTTGTTTTAGTACGTAGACCTCGGACGTTTTGATAATATACCGAAAATTTATTGGGTGTGATTTCATTAGTGACACAGTCAGCCATTAGTAATGTGGGTTAAGGTAAAAACAGTGTAGAAGAAATTGAGTAGTGATAACCCCTTTGGATAGAGAATAAATAAACGATCTGGCAGAGTAATGTGATATTGCGATAAAAGACATATATACGGTAAAACAGAAAAAAGGCGGTTAGTAAAGGTGAGCGTGCGAGCAGACAGCGCGGCAACGGTGATATCGATAAGTCGAGGTGCATTCGAGTAAGCTACTGGGCGAGAGAGGTCCAATCGTAGATAATAGTGAAGTAGCAGCAAGACACTTAGGTCAGGGGCGAGAAACATTATAAAGAAATCGTACTTATTAATTAATAATAACTTATATACGGACGGAGACAGAGACATGGATGACGTAAACCAATGGTGCGGTAAAGAAAACCATGTAGAAAGCAAGTTCCATATGTGGCAGTCTAGGTAAGCTTGTTTAAATCGTCCTCTTTTGTAATAGTCTTCACCGGCGATTCATTAGTTTTACGAACATGTATTTTACAAAATTTCACCCACACGTATTGATATCCAAGTTCCTTGGCTGTGGCTTTAACTTTGCTAAGCAGCCTTTTCGAGTCAGGTGACAGATGATCGTTTATGAAGACACGTTTACGGCTGCAGTCACCACCGAATCCCAGCTCGCTAGCCGCTATCATCTTCTTCATGCGTGCCGCAGCCACGAAATCCTCCTTCACATATCGATTTAAGAAGTTGATAATAATATTTTTTTCCTTAAAGTCATGTGTTGGTACTCTAGATATATAATTGATTTGTGTTTTAGGGAAGCTATAGCCAACTACTTTACATAAGTTCTCAGCAATGGTGAAAAGGTTTTCACCTTTGATGAATGGTAAACCTTTCACTTCGACGTTGTTACGTCGCGTCCATTGCTCCGTAGCGACAGACTCGCGCTTCAGGTTGCTGATCTCGGCTGTAGCGGAAATGAGAGCATCCTGCAGCTGTTGTACTTGTTTCGAGGATTTTTCAGACTCCAACAGCCTATTTTCAAATTCCTGGAGCTTAGCGCTGTCATATTCACGCGATCTCTTCAGTTCAGACAACTCATCCTTGATCGCTTTGATATCATCAACGAGAGTTGGTAGAGCCACCAGCTTCAGTTTGACTTCACTCAGCTCCCGCAATATGACATCGAGTTTATCGGAGTCAAGCTGCGTCGAGCGAGATTTGCATAGGGGACACCTCCACGCTGCCTTCCTCTCTAAGCCCAGTTTCCGATAGCTAACTTCAGTAATCCTGGCACAACCAAAGTCATAGTCGCCATTACAACCTTCACAGTGAGTGCCATCATTAAAGTCAGCTTTACAAGATTTACACTTCATTTTGGAAGACTGTAAAAGATTTGTGCACAAAAATAGTATTTATGAGCAAAGTATTTAATTAAATATTTATTGAGTTGGCAGCGCCGTTATGAGACGATAAGCGATCGCAGTGCGAGTTTTCGATTCGGTTGTCGATGTAGGCAGGTACCCGCCAAATGTAAACAACAAAACAGCACCTGATTCTCGCCTGTCCTCACATCGATCTTGGTTGTATTTCGTATCAATCTCTTGGCCGCATTTCGCACTACAGTCTGAAAACTTGTCCAGTTAGAAAACACGCGAAAAAACTTATTTATTTAATAAATTTATAGAACGGTGTGATACGATCCTGATTATCAAGCGGCGTTGCCGGCCTAATTGATGAAAATAGCTTGCAATATTCGACCTAAACAAGCATATATACTGGGCTCGATTGCGTTCTTCGTGAACTAAAATCGGAAGTTAGTCCGTGTGAACGAGACACGGCAATACAATATAGCGGAATGTGAGATGACCGGTTGTCACTTTTTCGCATTAAAACTGCCCGCCAAGGTCAAATCTTACACCCCACGAAATATGCTCGACGTTATTCGGTCGAGTATAAGTTCGACGAATAGTATGTTTCATATTCCGCTCTAACGTATTGCTCTGTCTCGTTCGCATGGACTAATTTTAGGTTCGACAAAAGCCAACCTGATTTTTTTGTGAAAAAACTTGAAACATATGATACAATGTATGTTTTATTTTAGATTTATTTTGTCTGCTGTAACTAATTGGCCCTCGAATCATGCATGAAACCCAGGCTTTGTGTTAAATTTCCACCGCGGAATAGAAATTCGCGGTGAATTCCAGGCCCATGATTATGCTAATGTCAGTTTCATTGCGGTGAGCGTTCGCATCCAAATTGTCAAGCATTGTCGGGATTAGCTCAGCTAAAAATACCAGCTGTATTCGTGCGGATTCAAATAGTATTTGTATTAGGAAATAAAATTACACGGGTAGCATTTTGTGAATTATTATTTGTAGCGGAGACACATATTATATCACATATTACTGATTGCGGTATTACGATTTGGCAGCTAACATTTAACTACTAAACGGAATTTACAGATAGCACTCATTGTTCCAAATATCCATTATTTTTTATTATATTCAAAATGGCCATCATTAACATCAAGGAGATGCTGATAGGCCACCCTTTCTATAATCTGGCCGAATTTGAGGGCCATGATTTTTCAAATATTGTGCCCATTTAAATTACTTAAAAAAGTAGAGCCTTATTGTCTGATTATTTTATATGGTCTTATATCTGTACTTTTAGTTTAAAATGCATAACGTAGACTTAATTTGATTGTTTAACATTTTACTGACAATTTGAATATTACGATGAATAATTTTACTACGTATCTTTTCGAATTACTAACTACTTCAGATGTAAGGCTTCTATTTTGATTATTTCTATTTAGAGTTTGACAAACTAGTAGTTAATTCTTGACTACCCGTGTATGTTCAGTAAAGAGTAGTAACGAAACTTACTACCTAGCCCAATTATTATGACACATCAAAGAGCGGTCTTTAGCCGTCAATTGGACACTACGAAAATGTAATGTAATTAACTGGTCTGGTAAAAAAGTGAACAAATGTGCAATATCAATAAATGCAAACAATGATGGAAAAGTTCGTGATGAAATAACCGAGCATGGTAAATCACTCTTCACCACTGCTTTGTCTGCTAACCACTGCTTTATCATCTATATTCAACACACCACAAAGTAACACGAATAACAACAAACAGAGAGCACTAAATCCTCAATAATAGACAAAATTTTAACAAAAAAAGAAACCGACTCCAATTTTTTTATAAGTGCAGCAGCCATGTCACGTATAACGGGCTATCATAATTGAATGCGTATACAAAATTTCGTGTTTGTGCTGTTGACTGTTGAGGAGTCCCCTCGTCGTAGGGCAACCCTGGGCGCAGCAGCCATGTCATGGTAAAACTTAGAACGGGTTATCATAATTCAATGCGTATACAAAATTTAGTTACTCTCCATTTGACCGTTGAGGTCAAATATTACCCGTTGAGGAGTCTCCTCGTCGGGAGCCAACCCTGGGCTCAGCAGCCATGTCATTATGAAACGTATAACGGGCTATCATAATTGAATGCGTATACAAAATTTTGTCTGTGCTGTTGACCGTTGAGAAGTCCTATCGTCGGGAGCCAATCTTGGGTGCAGAACCAGGCCATGCTCACTATAAAACTGCAGCGCCATCGAAATAAGATATAGGAGGAAGAGGTCCTTATTCTGCTTACCTACATGATTTGACCTAATCAAACATAATGACAAACATTGCAAGGTAAATAAAAGCTTGTAAAAAGTGTAAAAGCTTTTACACTTTACACACGTTACACATAAACACATACACACACACATACACACACACACACTCACACACACACAAACACAGACTCACAGACAGACTTCAGTCTGGAAATGGTCTTAATCATCTCAAGATGTATCGAAATGGATATTTCTGTCTTCATCCCGATGTTTTAACGCGTTCACAAAACTTTCCCTTGGGCCGGGAAAGTAATATCTCATATTATTTTATGCCATTAAACACTCGTTTATGAGTCCTTTGTCCGAGTACTATTGGACCGTTTATTTATTATCGTATTACGCTCTAATATCACCAAGCGAATATTTCGACTATCTCGGTGCGTGTTTATAATTTATTGTAATTATTGTCACTGCGAAATTTGGACAATGCGAATGGCCTATGTTTGCAGAATTAACATTTAACATCCATTTTATGATTTAAAATAGCTGAAATGCACAGTAAGGTTTTTGTGAGACATATCTTTTTGTGAGACCTAGGCGGGAATTGTTGAATAAAATACTAAATAGTGTCTTAATTGTCCATTTTTATATATTAGTTATGTATAACAATGTGTCTAGTTATCAATATGTCAAGTTATGTATAACAATCTATCTATCTATCTATTTTCTTAAATTTAATATAATAATAGAGTGATAATTTGAATGTACCTAGGATGAAGACGACTTTCGGACAGCGACACTACTCTTTCATAGCTACAAGAATTTATAATAAATTAAGCAGTGTCATAAAAACCGGTCCCAATTGTCATTTGTGTGAAAGCAAAATAAATAAATGGCTGTTTCAAGAAGAGCGTTTATCTATCCATGCCATGATCGATGTAGTAGAATAAGTTGAAGTTGACTTAACATATATTGTGTTTATATATATATACATATATATATATATATATATGCGTGTATATGTGTATTCTAATGGATTTAGTATTTCTATTTCCTATATAATATTGTAATTTTTATTAAAATTTTATTATTATATATATATATTTATTATTATTATATATATTTTTAAATTATTATTATTATTATTGTGTTTGGTTGGTTCATCGACCTTCGTTTTAAATGTAAAAATATAAATTGCTTGCTCTGGAACGGGTATATCCCAGTTGGGCAGCACTAGCCGGTGAATGAAAGAGGAAAGTTTTTGCCATTTGTTTTAATATTATAATTATTGTAAATGGTTAATTTGATAATTCCAATAAAAATAAAATAATTAAATATACAAAGATAATACAGCAAGTTACGAAAACCACTCTACCTTCTTTTATATTAAGCCTACCTTAGTACAGGCGAGGCCTAGTTAGGATGGCTTTGAATTTGAAAATATGTGTAACATTAAGGATTAATAAAGAATTTTGAATTTGAATTTAAATTTGAAGTTGAAAAAACCTGGTAAAATCGAGAAATTGAGAAAAATAATTTTAATAACTAATTAAGTATATAACAATATTACAATATAATTATACAGGTGAGTTATTATTAACTGGCATGCTTGAAGGGGTGAATCAGTACGAGTCAGTAAGCAAGTTTTAATAAAACTTGCAAAGAAATCGATATATTTTTTTATAGAAATCGATATATATGATTTTTTGTTTCCTGAAAAATAGTCTAAAAAGTTCTGATCACGATGCGCCGTCTAACGTACGGTAAAATATGGCTAATATTGTTTATAGGCGTTATTTTACTTACCAATAGATGGCGCAGCGAGCTAAAACCCTTGTCGAACTTTTATTTAACAGTCAAGTTCCTTAATATTTTAAAAAGTTGCTTAGTATAACGCTGGTCACTTTCTTCAAAAACTTTAATTGTATTAATTTAAATGTCAAAATAAGTTTATTTTTTTATATTGAATAAACCACCTACCTCATAGATAGAGGGTCGAACCTGGAAAGGACTTTTTCTCGGCAGGTGGATCACTTTCTCTGGGGGACGACCTTCGTGCACTGCTGGGGTGTTTGCGCATCGTGCGACGTCAACCAATAAACTGTGCTCTCCGGCTAATAACCTAGAGTCGATGAGTCTGGAAATGTTCTTTCACCTTTCCCAAGCATCGATGGTGTTTGATGTTAAAATGTTGTCAGATACTCTTGAAACGAGCCGTTGGCCACCCGATCCTGAGTGGATAAACCGGTAAAGCACTCTACGGTCCGCAATAAAATCGAACTGAATTACCGCTTACAACAGATAGAGACCGCGCAAGCGACAGAGAAATCCGACCAAATCTGGTAGTAAGGGCGCGAGGCTGCCAGCTGTTTTCACTTGCCAGTGCCACGCTGTAAGGCGTTGGACTTTCATGGGCATGTTGACGTAGTTAAACGGTGAACTGTATTTTGCCTTAAGTATCTGAATTCACCCCACGGTTGAAATAATGATGATATATTGTATATATATGGTGATATATATATATATATATATATATATATATATATATATATATATATATATATATATATATATATATATATATATATATATATATATATATATATATATATATATATATATATATATATATATATATATATATATATATATATATATATATATATATATATATATATATATATATATATATATATATATATATATATATATGTATATATATATATATGTATATATATATATATATATATATATATATATATATATATATATATATATATATATATATATATATATATATATATATATATATATATATATATATATATATATATATATATATATATATATATATATATATATATATATATATATATATATATATATATATATATATATATATATATATATATATATATATATATATATATATATATATATATATATATATATATAATTAATGAGACCTTCCTGGGGTGGCGGGTTCGCCCTTAGTAAATGACAACTCCAAAGCGTTGTGCCAGACCGCAAGAAGCTGTAAAGGACAACAACGGCACAAGACTTCATAGACGAAAATAACTGCTATTTTCAACATGTCTATGATCACAGACACAAAAAACATTCGATCGATAACAAACGACAGAAATACGGTTGAATAACTGATTTTAATAAAAGACTAACAAGAGTTTAAATTAAAATCTATTTTAATTTAAAATTCCAACTTCATTCCAAGTTATCCAAGTTATTCCAATGTACTGCCATGTGAAAATGGCAGAACATTGGAAAGGACCCCATGACTTAGTAATTAGAAGCTGTAGTTTAATAAATACCCTTTGATGGAGTGCTACTGAAACATTAAAATAAAATTTGATGTAAAAAGTCTCATTTTCTCTTTAGAGTGGCGCTAAAGGACAATGTGGGCGCAGAGCAAACTGTCACGTCAGCCATTGTGATCAGCTGTGATTGATTAGACGTCATTCGGGCTTATTTTTTGCCTCGACCCTTCAATATCGTGACCCGAATGACGTTCAAGAGAAGCGAAAATGAAATGTCCAGAAGTGTTTACAATTTCCAATAGAACCAATCACCAAAATGCACAACAATACCTTATTATATTATTGAGGACCTTATTATTGCCATTGATTATATGTATAGCGCATTAGACTGCTCAACGTCGTGCTGCGATTTGGCAACTAGAATTTTACTACATAACGCAACGTGTAGATGGCAGTTAAAGTTACAAAAAATAATTATTAATCTTCTCTTATGTTCATTATGTCGGCGTTCTGGTATAACAGTATATCGGTGCGCTTTAGATAACGCTCAAAACTCGCCTTAACGGTATAAAAGTAATAATATAATAATAAGCGAATTTCAAAATCTTAGATCCTTAAACTTTAGTAATTTTCACATAAAGATGTAATACAGATTATACATGCGCTTTTTATATAAATTTGGTATACAATTTCATATAAGTAATTATTAATCACTGAAATGTTCGGATACATTAATAAATATCATTAAATTTCTCCGTATTATTTTAGCCTATACAAAAATGCGATAGATGGCAATAATAATTTAATGTTCTTATTGTTATCATCGATTAAATCACTGGATTTTTAAAAATAATATTCTTCTTCTACGTCGCTCCCTCATCACAAAATATCTCGGCCACTAGACATAACTTTGCCTGCTCAGTTTGGCTACAGTATAGCTCCTCCACTTCGACCTGTCTTCTGCATGGCGGGTCGCAGATTGTATTATAACTTCAGTATTGTAACTATTGTAACCCTTTTATAACTTATTTTATGAGTCGTTACATCTGGCCGGTGATCTGCCTTTGCTTCTTCCTCCCTCCACTTAAATCCCGGAAAACATTTTCTCCAGATTCTCCGGATTTCTCCTGACGAAATGACGAAAGTACTGCAGGACCCTTCTCATGGACATGGTGAAGAGCCTCACTTGGATGCCGAGTTCTTCTATTATGGATTTGTTGGTGCGGCGTGCTGTCCATGGAATTAATAGCATTTTACGTCAACACCACATCTCCAGTGCATCGATTATAGTGCGCATCGAACCTTCCGGTCCACATCTCCGATTCATAGAGAAAGACCGAGAAATCCAGAGCTTAAACCAGCCTGACCCGTAGTCCGCTTTCTAACACCCCGATTCTTCTACAGCCTTTCTAGCTTGTTCATGGGCGACCTTGCCACCTGGCTTCTGCGTGAGACCTCCTTTTCGCAGTTTACGTCATCGCATCATGGAGCCTAGATAGACAAAGACTTTCATATCTTGAAGGTCACTCAGCTCGTTGGTGCGTTGCATGATTCCAGCCCGGTCCACATAAGTGACTTTGGTCTTGCTGCAGTTCATGTGCAGTCCGTACTCCGCGCTTTCATTCTTCACTCTTCATAATAGGGTCGCCAACTCATTTCCATTGGCACCTATGATCCCATCTCCAACCAAGTTAGTGGACATACTCATCTGTACGCAAATGATATTCAGATATATAATAATTTTTCTCCTGCAAACATAAATGCCTCGATCGCCAACATGAACTTCGATCTTCAGGCCAATTGTGAATGGTGTGCGCTGATAGGTCTACTAATCAACCCTTTGAAATCTCAGGTTATACTCATTGGAGGTCGTAGGAGTAGGAGTAGGCATGTCATAGTGAAATTTAGAACGGGATATCATAATTGAATGCGTATACATATAGGTATGTCTGTGCTGTTGGCTGTGGAAGGGTAACCTCATCGGGAGACAATCCTTATCGAAGAATGACGTCATACTCGACATAACAATGCAGTGTCACCGGAACTGAACAAACGTGTACAATTTCAACTTCATAGGATAAGATGAAGTGGTTGTAATTCAGCCTGCAAGATTTGACCTAAACAAACATGCTTTCATACAAACTAACATGAATTGCAAGGTAAATAAAAGCTTGAAAAAATAATTAATATTTAAATATGTACTCATTAAAATAATCTGTAAAAGTAAATATGTATATTAATGTGTGTAAATGGAACTACTAATGTGACAACGTCTTTTTCCTATTGGAAATGCCGGTGCTGCCTCAGGGTTATTCTTTTCCTGTAGGGTACCTACTAATTATAAACCTACAATGGGCGAACCCGTCGCCCTAGGCTGAGATAACAATATATGATTGTTCTTTTTTAGGGAGCTATTAGGCTCTGTTGGAGTTGGCTACAAAGACCCATTCGTTCAGGGTCGGTCATACTTATGGGTCGGGCATACTCAACACCTATCCAGCGGTCTCCACGCAGAAGCAAGAGCCAGGGTAGGACGCTGACCTGCGAGCCAGTCTCCCCTAGGATTCAACCTTCGGGCGCTACTGAACGGTTTGCGCACTTTGCGGCGTCAGCCAATCGAATGTGCACTCCGACTAACAGCCGGGGGCGTCTGGGAACAGTAATGGTTCCTATAGAGCGGGGGTGATTGTTAACCTTATGACAACTGCTCTTGAAACGACCATTAGGCCACCCGATCCCGGGTGAATGCCGCGGTCCGCGATAGATTCGGTTGACACCGAATCACGGTTTCATACGGGATAGGAGGTATCCGGAAGGTTAATTCCAGACGGAGATATCCTTCAAAACTGGTAGTCAGGGGGCGAGGCTGCCCGCTGTGTTTCTTTCCTGGTGCCTCGCCGTAAGGCGTTGGCCTCTGAAGGCGGTGGCGTATTATAGCTAGACTGTGGATTGTTTTTCGTCCCAAGTCTTCTGTGCTCACCTCACCGGAGACAAAACGATCAATATCGTTAAAACTTCCTGAGGTGACGGGTTCGCCCGTTGTAGTTGACAGCTCTGGTTGTTCTTTTTGCCATGAGTTAAAAGTAGACTTGACGACGATTCATTCCACTGTATAACTACGCTAACTCGCATGTAAGAAGCCAACCGCCTTACCCGCGTGACATGAGAAACAAACAAACAAAGTTCTAAAGTTGTGATCCTTCCATTTCCCTCTACAACTCTTCGTTGACTGGACTATTACTAAATTCGGACTTGCGCCAAATGTGCACACACATTCCAAGCCAAGATCGGCTACATCAGTCACCTGAGGGCGCACCAGCAAAACCCCCTACCATAACCCAAAAAAACAAAAAAAAAAGTCACGAATCTATAATACAGTCGCTATGGCCGAACACGGCTAGGAGGATATATAGTAAATTCGGGAGCTAATGGGTTCTGGGTGAAAAGCCGGGCATAGGACGCCGTGGTCCGCGATAGATTCGGTTTACACCGTTTCACCGCTTCGTAGGGGAGAGCATCGCGCAAGCGACCTCGAACTCCTAACCAGTCGAGAGACCGGAGTAATCTGGTCGCAATTGAAAGTAAGGGCGTGAGTGTAAGCCCGCTGGCTAACATACCTGGTTATCTCGCGGATGAGGCGTTGGCCTCTTTCAAGCAAGTGGCGGAGTTTGACGGTGGACTGTTTTGTCCAAGTCTTCTGCGCTCACTTCACGGCAGATAGAACGACTAATCGTTAAAACTTCCTGAGGTGACGGGTTCGCCCATTGTAGTTGACAAATCTATTCATTACTAAATTCGTGATTATTCGCTGTGTAGTCACCGAACTCTTTATAAGAGTTCGGTGACTACACACGGTAATTTGGAATCCATACTATGAGGTGCATTCGGAAGCGATAGAGTCTGTGCAGAGGAAGTACATATATGCGTATGGTAACCTATAAAACCGGCCTATCACGCACTCTCTACTCTTATGAAGAGCGTTTAAATTATTTTAAGATTTTTACTCTTAGAAAGAGGAGAGAGTGTGGAAGTCTAATGTTTCTGCACAAACTTCTTAACGGCGGGATAGACCCACCAGATTTATTAGAAGCGTTAAATTTCAACGTACCATCCAGGCGACTGAGGCAGCACTTAACATTTCACCTTCCCACTTCGCAGACAAATCAATCTTTCCACAATCCTATCTCACGTACATGCCGTTTATACAACACTATAACCGATAATATTGATTTCTTCAACCTGGGACCATTAGTAGTTAGGTCCATTATAAATAACGTATTATGAAACAAATTGATAATTTACCGTATTTTTTTATTATTTTGTTCCAGACAATATTTGATCAATTTTTTTTCCAGAATTCACTGTAAACTTATTTCTAAAATTTTTAATTTCTGTTTTGATAATTTTTTTGTTTTTATTATTTTATTCCAGACAATAATAATATTTGATCTATTTTTTTAACATTTAATTGTTTAATTGTTTTTCAGAATTCACTGTAAACTTATTTCTAAAATTTTGAATTTTTGTTTTGATAATTTTTAAGGATATTAATTTTTGTACTGATAATTTTGATAATTTTGTAAATCATGAGATACGGCACATACGCAGTTATAAATTAAGCATGCGGAGTACGCATATAATATTTTACTCTAATTAGAAACAAAGAAAAAATGTTAGCGATAGCCATGTAATATTAGAGTATTGTTTGTGTACCTTAAAAAAAAAAAAAAAAAAGAGTCCGCCGCGGTCGTCCCTATTCAAATCGTCAATGTGAAAGCAATCGATCGCAAAGTGTCACCTCGGGGCGATTTTTTGCCTCCAATATTTGTAGCTATAAATATTAAAATATCGTCGATTCAGCGGAGGCGGAGAGCCGCGACAGGAGATGTAATAAATATGAGCAATAAATATTGAGTTATCGCTTGAAAAATCCGATGGCAGACATTTCACAAAACGCGAACGAAGCAATATTTAGGCATTGAAAACTGCGAAATGAATGGTTTGGCTATATCTTAACGATCCACATGTGGCGTATCTGTGATATTGATGTATTTTATGGATTCTCGAGACACGGAGTAAGTAGATGAGACTATAATCAGTTGGAACACTATATATTAAATAATTTGATAATTTTTTTTTCGCTTACATTTTTTTTATATCAGTGTATTTGAAAGAGTTGATATATATATATATATATATATATATATATATATATATATATATATATATATATATATATATATATATATATATATATATATATATATATATATATATATATATATATATATATATATATATATATATATATATATTTATATATATATATATATATATATATATATATATATATATATATATATATATATATATATATATATATATATATATATATATATATATATATATATATATATATATATATATATATATATATATATATATATATATATATATATATATATATATATATATATATATATATATATATATGGATTATTTACAATGAACGAAACATAAAATATGTAAAAATTCAATATTTTGAAATATTTGATAGTTTTGTGTATATATTCTTTTTAGAATTGATCAATAAGATGATTATAAAGTAAATAATTATAAAAGCCACTTACATCGTGACGAAGGATTCCATTGATCGGATTCGGGAATGCTTTAGGTGTTAACGAGAATGATGAATGCCTCTCACTTGCGGAAAGAGGAGTAGGTTTAAGTTGGGCCCATTTTTCAACTAGTAAACGCTCACCCTTCATCCAATTATCTCAAAAATTAAGCTACAATCCTTCTTTATACGTAAACTCACTCAATTTCCTATTATTTCGAGGGAAATAACAAGACCAGACGAGCTACTTGACAGATGGAAGAATTTAAAATTTCGAATTTCGTTTTTTTATTTTCTAAAGGTGCGATATAAAGAAGCTGCGATCAATATTCAGCTGAAAACTTAAAACTAAAAGCGTGACATGCCCTCATATCAATGAAAGGAAGCAGTCAGCTCTTTCCTATTAGTTGGAAAGATTACCTTTAACCTAAATGGATTATTTACAATGAACGAAACATAAAATATGTAAAAATTCAATATTTTGAAATATTTGATAGTTTTGTGTATATATTCTTTTTAGAATTGATCAATAAGATGATTATAAAGTAAATAATTATAAAAGCCACTTACATCGTGACGAAGGATTCCATTGATCGGATTCGGGAATGCTTTAGGTGTTAACGAGAATGATGAATGCCTCTCACTTGCGGAAAGAGGAGTAGGTTTAAGTTGGGCCCATTTTTCAACTAGTAAACGCTCACCCTTCATCCAATTATCTCAAAAATTAAGCTACAATCCTTCTTTATACGTAAACTCACTCAATTTCCTATTATTTCGAGGGAAATAACAAGACCAGACGAGCTACTTGACAGATGGAAGAATTTAAAATTTCGAATTTCGTTTTTTTATTTTCTAAAGGTGCGATATAAAGAAGCTGCGATCAATATTCAGCTGAAAACTTAAAACTAAAAGCGTGACATGCCCTCATATCAATGAAAGGAAGCAGTCAGCTCTTTCCTATTAGTTGGAAAGATTACCTTTAACCTAAATGGATTATTTACAATGAACGAAACATAAAATATGTAAAAATTCAATATTTTGAAATATTTGATAGTTTTGTGTATATATTCTTTTTAGAATTGATCAATAAGATGATTATAAAGTAAATAATTATAAAAGCCACTTACATCGTGACGAAGGATTCCATTGATCGGATTCGGGAATGCTTTAGGTGTTAACGAGAATGATGAATGCCTCTCACTTGCGGAAAGAGGAGTAGGTTTAAGTTGGGCCCATTTTTCAACTAGTAAACGCTCACCCTTCATCCAATTATCTCAAAAATTAAGCTACAATCCTTCTTTATACGTAAACTCACTCAATTTCCTATTATTTCGAGGGAAATAACAAGACCAGACGAGCTACTTGACAGATGGAAGAATTTAAAATTTCGAATTTCGTTTTTTTATTTTCTAAAGGTGCGATATAAAGAAGCTGCGATCAATATTCAGCTGAAAACTTAAAACTAAAAGCGTGACATGCCCTCATATCAATGAAAGGAAGCAGTCAGCTCTTTCCTATTAGTTGGAAAGATTACCTTTAACCTAAATGGATTATTTACAATGAACGAAACATAAAATATGTAAAAATTCAATATTTTGAAATATTTGATAGTTTTGTGTATATATTCTTTTTAGAATTGATCAATAAGATGATTATAAAGTAAATAATTATAAAAGCCACTTACATCGTGACGAAGGATTCCATTGATCGGATTCGGGAATGCTTTAGGTGTTAACGAGAATGATGAATGCCTCTCACTTGCGGAAAGAGGAGTAGGTTTAAGTTGGGCCCATTTTTCAACTAGTAAACGCTCACCCTTCATCCAATTATCTCAAAAATTAAGCTACAATCCTTCTTTATACGTAAACTCACTCAATTTCCTATTATTTCGAGGGAAATAACAAGACCAGACGAGCTACTTGACAGATGGAAGAATTTAAAATTTCGAATTTCGTTTTTTTATTTTCTAAAGGTGCGATATAAAGAAGCTGCGATCAATATTCAGCTGAAAACTTAAAACTAAAAGCTATATATATATATATATATATATATATATATATATATATATATATATATATATATATATATATATATATATATATATATATATATATATATATATATATATATATATATATATATATATATATATATATATATATATATATATATATATATATATATATATATATATATATATATATATATATATATATATATATATATATATATATATATATATATATATATATATATATATATATATATATATATATATATATATATATATTAGATTGATGGGAGCTAATAGACCCTTGCTGAGTTGGCCATGAAGACCCATTCTGTTCAGGGTTGGTCACACTCATGGGTCAACACCCATCCGGCGGCCTCCACGCATGAAGTACGAGCCCGGGCAGGACTCAACATTCTGGCGCTCCTGGACGGTCTGCAAACCGTGCGGCGTAAGCCAATCGACTGTCCACTCTGACTAACAGTCGGGGGAGTCTGGAAGCAGAACTGTTTCCTATAGAGCGGGAGTGGTTGCAGACCTTACGGCGACTGCTCTTGAAACGACCATCGGCTACCCGATTCTGGATGAACAGCCGGGCAAAGGATGCCGTGTGGCTTGCTTGATCCACCGTCAAGCTTGACGGTGGACTGTTTGTCCAAGTCTTCTGCGCTCACTTCAGGGAGATAGAAAGACTAATCGTTAAAACTTCTTGAGGTGACGGGTCCGCCTGTTGTAGTTGACAACTCTAGCAGTTGATATAAAATCTGGACGGTAAACAGTATCATACACTTTCTCAAATTTAGCCTCGATAAAGTGAAATAGATTGCGTCGCTGTTCTAGGTAATGGATATCTAACCCAGTTAAATTGGCAATTTTAAGGGAAATAACTGGTAATATTTTGAAACATGGCATAGATTTAGGTGTATTGTTAAATATACCAAAAGTCGCCAAGCCTTGTATCTCGCTAACTGTTGGTGATATCGGAATAAAGCTTGATATAAAAAATAAATCAAAAAATTTAAAACTTTGATTTTCACGAAGATTGTCAACAGAAAGACAGATTTTCAAGAGAAATACGAAAATTTGCAAGAAAGCAGAGATATAAACCGACAGAGATTTCCAAGACATCACTTTTTTTGATACCCAGGATCTTAAAATTTAAAGATCCGTTGCAAATTCTAATTCAAAATTTTGATTGAAAACAAGATTGTCCCTTTGGATACTTTTTGTAATATGATGCAATTTTTTTAAAGGTAAAAATATTTAGAAAATGACAAAAAAACGAAGTACACAAACGATTCACCCGTACATAGAAACTTTAAAAATGTATTTGCTCAAATGTTCTTTTTTTTTTTAATTTGAATATTATTCAGCTCTAAATCCTACGACAAGATGATACATCACACAATTTGCACTCTCAGTTCTATCTGCACCATGGAATTTAAACTGCTCACAAAATTTTAAGAGGTGATTCTACCCATTAAATAGATCGTGAAAATATATTTTTTTATTTTATTTTCGATAAAATAAACTCCCAAAATAATCCAAAACAATTCATGTGTCATACTTTATTAATAAATATATATTTTTAATTAATAAAAAATGAAAATATACATATATTTTTGTGATCTATTTAATGGGTAGAATCACAACTTTGTTAATTTTGTGCGCAATTTGAATTTTACAGTGTATGGATCGACTACAGGCATGAGAGGACGATTTTCTCAAGATTATAAATCAACAAAAGCCTTTTTTGCACGAGGAAAATAAAAATATATTCTAAGAATAATATTTAAAGTAAGCAAACAATTGTGAGTTCTTAAATCAGATATCAATAAATCTAAAACATATTGATAATTATAAATGGGAACCTTCTTTAATGTCTTAGCTATAAAAGTGCAAGTTTTTATCAAAACGATACATTTGAAGTAGGTTTGAAACGATAGTAGGTTTGAAACGATAGAAACGATACTCTTTGACAAAATCTTCCATATAGTCCAAGCATAGGAGATCCAAACATGACCTTTCCAGGAAAAAAATCCGAAAGTATTTTTCTCAACGGTTTTATATGTATTTTTGGTCACTGATTTCGATTTTTAACTTTGCCACCTCGTCATAGGTGAGTTAACTTCAGGAATCGCTAAATACCGCATTTATTTTGCATTAATTTTAGTTTTTCGCTTATAACTCTCGAACAGTGAATTTTTTGATAATAACAGTATTCCATCCAAATGTAAAGTAGACAAATGGGGGGACACAACCGATTTTTTTTTGTACAGGTATTTATAACACGCTAGGTTTTTGTATGCGCTGTATGGTTCCATATTCATATTCATATTCATTTTATTAGTATACTGGTATACAAGTCAGATACAGATTAGCAAACATTCATACATATTAGCAAACAAACATTTTTTTTTATCGTAAAGAAAAGATAAAATAAACAAAACAAAACGAAGAAAAAAACACAAGAATAATGTAAAAAGAAAGAAATACAAGACAAAATGTAAAGAGATCATTAAATACTTTAGCCACCAAAGCATTTTAGACTTCACTCGAGTAATATTCCTCCAGTGAGTAAAACGCCTTATCTGTAAGGTATCCCTTAAGGCGTCTCTTAAACACGTCAAGAGATTGCGCCTGCCTAAAGGTGTCAATCCTAAGCGACGGCTGTGGCGATTCCAGCCGTACGACTCGAGGCCCGCGGCTAGAGTCGTACGGCTGTAGCCGCCAAGTACATTCCTTAAAAAGGAGCGACTAGAGCAGTACCGTCTTGAACATCATGTCAGATGCATCACTGTTGGCGTTAACCTATCTTTTATTGCAAGAAAAGGAGGAAGAAGAGTTATTGTTGATGAAGCTGAAAAAGAACGAAAAGCCACATTCATTGTATCTATCAAGATGCGAAGAGGGGTTTCAAAACATTTTAATTAACCGACATATTCTACGAGACGATTCAATGTTCAGAAGATTTTTTCGTTTGAATAGAGTCCAGTTTGATTACATATTACCGTGCATCGAAAGTGGTTTAAACAGAAAATCATGTAACAAAGTCAAACAGCCCATCAGCCCTGCAGAAAAACTGGGATTGACGCTAAGGACCTTATCTCTGACGTTTCCATCTTTGTACAGGTGGTGTTTTGGGTTGAAAAGACAAGGGTGTTCACGCACTAGTTCGATGTCTCGAGTCATCCATGATTTAATAGGGAAATAAACACCAAAACCGTATAAACAGAGTTCCAGCCGCCGCGGCTGTTACGACTGGACTGCTCATGCAAGCAGTCTAGCCGTACGGCTCGAGCCGCCTCACTAGAGCCGCTTCCGTCGCGCGGCGCCAGCCGCGTCATAGGAATGGGTTTCGTTTATTTACATGCGAAGCAGTATGAGTCATAGTCCCGCGGCTCGAGCCGCGCGGCTGGAGTCGCTACAGTCGTCGCTTAGGAATGACACCTTTATGTGCTCGCTGAGTTTGTTGTAAACGGCTGGGCCAGCGATATAGGCTAGCCTCTCCGACTTGGATAATGCATGACTTACCGAACGTAGCATGCTACGGGATCTTGTTGGATAGTGATGATGCACACCATTCATATCAAAATCGGCTAGATTTCTGCGAACGAACAGGGCTACGTCCATTATATAAATGGACGGCAGCGTCATGATGCAGAGATCTCTAAACAGAGGCCTAGCTGGCGTATCAAGCGCCACACGCGCTATTGTGCGGACTGCACGCTTCTGCATAACGAAATCCCTCTGCCTGTCGGCTGCTCGCCCCCATAACTCCGCACCGTACGTTAGCAGTAGATGAACGTATGCAAAGTAACACATGCGCAGCGCGGATAAATCGAGAAATGAAGCGATGCGATAGAGTGCATAGCACGCTCTTCCCAATTTATCACATAAAGCATCAATATGTAGGTGACATCGTAGCTCATTATCGATTACGAATCCCAAGAACTTTGTTGAGGATACCTGAGTTAATTCTTCGTCATTGACGGTCACATGTAATTGACGGTCACATAAATGAATACATAAATAAAGAAGCATCATGTATCACTTTGAGAAAACGGTCCTTATTCTTATGAGGTTGGATTATTATGAGTTAATTATGAAACTTTACACGGATCATTACCTATGTGTCGTCGCACTGACTCAGAAATAAGAATCATTCACTTCGCCATCAGTATATACGAGTATATAATAAATTACGTCCAAATCACCTAATCATAAATGGACGGTTAGCAGCTGCCGGGAATTTCATTTTATTGGAATGAGCAGAGCGAATGGGTGGGTTTTTATGACGATACGTAATTCGAGGTCGACACTAAACCCTCTGCCACGGATTTGTTGAGGATTCTTTGCGGCCCGAGGGAGAGATTGCGATAAGCGACCGCCGAGATAGCGAAACACATTCCGCAACTACCGCAGCTGCTCTCGCTACTCGCCCCTCCGCTGGCTATTGCATTGTCTTTAAGGCATCCTAATTCTTGGCGTTTTTGTCGCCATCACTTCATAGGAATGAGATCTTTCAAGTGCGTTGGATTTGAGATTCGTAACTATTTTTATTTATTTACTACAAGCTTTTATTTACATTGCAATTTTTTTATTTTTTTTATTTTAAACCAGTTGATAGGAGTTCCTACACTTGGTTATGTCAAAAGTAATAAAATAACAAGTATAATATAAATACCTATTAAGGTATAAGATATGAACGTCGGTATTGCAAGGTATGAACGTTGAACATCCAAGCGCAGATTTTCTAGGTTATATATGTAGAGGAAACAACATTTTCCAATATTTTCAATCAAAATTTTTAAGTAATTTTGTAAAATTTTCTATCTAATTTTCTATATAATCCTAAGTACTTACTAAATAATCAAACAAATATTGGATAATTTCACAAATTATCATACGGGAAGATATTTTAAAGAAAAAACACAAATACAAAGAAATCAGTAATAATAATTATAGTCAATAAATAGTTAGAAGACGGAAAAAAACGCAATTGTAAAATAGTCAATGATAGAAAGAATAAGGAATAATAATAGTCAAGTAGGTCAATAGAGAAATGTTAGTTTGTATGATGGTTTGTTTAGGTCAAATCTTGCAGCTGAATTACAACCACTTCCTTTTATGAAGATGAAATTTTATATGTTGGCTCAGTTTCGATAACAATGCATTTTTATGGTGAGCATGACATGGTAATACACCCAGGATCGGCTCCCGACGAGGGTACTCTTCTATGGTCAAATGCACAGACACACAATATTGTATACGCATTCAATTATGATAGCTTGCTCTAAATTTCACCGTTACATAACTGCTGCACCCAGGGTTGACTCTCAATAAGAGGACTCCTCAAGAATTCTCTAGACTCCTCCTCTACTGGTCAACAGCTATCCAAAATCCGCTATCCAACACTTCTGTTACCTTCATGACGTTTAAAAGATGTCGCCAGCGAATCTCCTTACAATATTTGACGAATTGACAGCACAGAAACGACATTTAGTATACGCATTCAATTATGATAGCCCGTTCTAAGTTTTACCGCGACAGGGCTGATTCATCCAGTGTTGGCTTCCAACGAGGGGACTCCTCAACGGTCAACAGCACAGAAACGAATTTTTATATACGCATTCAATTATAATAATAATAATAATAATAATAATTAAACGCTTTATTTGCTTTAACAAAACGGCGAGCTTATTGCCTAAAAGCAATATCTTACAGCTAACCTTAACCTAGTGGAATAACATGTTATGCGGTAAAAATAAACTAATAAATTAAATTTTAATCATTTAAATTCAGCAGGGAAACAACAATAAATTTAAGAAAAAAAAAAAACAAAAAATAAACCTATAATGACGCAAGGGACGCAATAGGGAGGAAAAAATAGGGAAAAATAAGGAAAAGTTTATGAGCGTGGGTTCAAGTGTTCTTTGAGCCTGCGTTTGAAGCAATACAAACTAGGTGCTATCCTTATACGCGAGGGTAAAGCATTCCAGAGACGGGCTCCACGTACAGAGAAAGAGTGCGAGAAGAAATCACTACTGTGACTAGGGATCGAGAGCAGTAGGTTGTCTTCAGATCTCAGAGGGCGCCCGTGAGAAGATAGAGGTTTGAACCTACTTATAAGATATTTCGGAGCGGCCCCCTTCAGGATTCTGAAGAGCAAACCTAGGACTCTCGTATCTCTCCTTTCTCGGGTCGTCAGCCAGTGAAGTCTCCTTCTGTACTCCGTAATATGGTCAAACTTTCGTAGGTCATAAATGAATCGAATGCAGACATTTTGCAGCCTTTCTACCCTGGTGGCTAGATCTTCCTTGATGTCGAGAAAGGCAACATCTGAATAATCAAGGAGAGGGAGGAGAATAGATTGGCAGATTGTGATTTTGCTTTCCTCGGGGAGAAAATTCTTGAGTTTCTTTATTGCATGAAAGCGACCAAAGAGTTTACGTCTCATCTCCTCAATGTGTGACTGCCACGAAAGATTATGACATTCCGTTCTAAGTTTCACCGCGACAGGGCTGCTGTGCCCAGGGTTAGCTCCCAACGAGGGGTTCCTCAACGGTCATCAGCACTAACACAAAAATCTGTATCGCATTCGATTGCGATTAGGGTTGCCAGATGTCCGGTATTTAAGCGTACAGTCCGGTATTTTCGAGGCCTGTCCGATAAAAAATAAATGGTCATACCGGACAGAACAATGTCCGGTATTTTGAGGAAAGTCGGTCACAAGCGCCTACAAAAGTAGGCATTTTTTTCAAAGTAGGCAAGTTCCTACCTTTATTTTGTTAAGTAAGTAGTAGATTATAATATTCATACCATTGTTTAATAAAGACTTTGTCAAAGTTAGCATAGTCTTGGCGACCACAATTTTATGACTGCATTATATCTTGTTACTAATTTAGTTGATTTATGTGATGTTGATTAATAAACAAAAAATATTAGTATAAAAAACCCGTATTTTTTTGCGACCTAGCATACCCCCTCCCCCCCCGTTTGGGATTGTCCGGAATTTTTTCGCGACTCACCTGGCAACCCTAAATGCGATAGCCCGTTTTAAATTCCACTATGGCTGCTGCACCCAGGGTTGGCTCGGACCAGAGCATTTTAATAAAAATGTGTTTTTACTATTAATTTATTTATTAGCTGAAATGAATACAATATATTTTATATTTATTAAATACGTTGTAGAGTAACACTACTAGTATAGCCATTAATACATTGCAAGTTACCTAAAAATGGACGTCGGTATATATGTCGGTCTCTCCGAGCTTTATAGACTTCGAACTATTTGACCGATCGCCATGAAGATTGGTATACATAAGTATATGAACATGGATTAATAATATTTTCGCGCTATCCACTTTATTCTAACTCGCCACTAAATTACGCTGCAGCAAATCAACTATACTTTTCAACTGATCGCTATGAAAATTGATATACATAGGCACTTCAGCTCGGATATATGTAACACGGGCAACGTCGGGTAATGCCACTATTATAATATAAAGCACGTACTTAACATGTAAATAATTTTGATTTAATTATTCATTTATTGTTTCTTCGGAAAAAAATACAGCGCTTGATTAATTATGTCAAATTATTTTAAGACAATGTTTCGCTGGCCGATTAATTATTTCCTGCAGTTGTGTCTTCTATTATATTCTTACACGATAACATCCAAATTTAATTGAATTTGTATCGGGTCTTAATACATGTGCAAAATTGCAAAGTATTCAGACGTCAGGAAATTAGTGAAAATTAACTTGAAATATTCCGATACATTGATAGATACATACATACACACATACAACTTGGGTTGTCGACTACAGCGGGCGAGCCCGTCACCTCAGGAAGTTTTGACGATTAGTCGTTCTATCTCCGTGAAGTGAGCGCAGAAGACTTGACGACAAAACAGTCCACCGTCTAGCTCCGCCACAAGCCTGGAAGTTCACCCAGGATCGGATGGCCGATGGTCATTTCAAGAGCAGCCGCCGTAAGGTCCGCAACCACCCCCGCTCTATAGGAAACAGTACTGCTTCCAGACTCCCCCGACTGTTGGTCAGTTGTAGGAGCTGCTTCCAGTCGTTTGGCGAGTTTGTGGGGCACTGGGTGGCTTCTTGGGAAAGCATGAGGCTTCGGGATACCCCCCAGGGGGTACCCTCTTCCTTGGTGGCGTGATTCGGCGGCTACTTCCAGCCCGAAGTGCCCGTCTTTGTGTCCGTCTCTTTACCGCCCCGAGGGGCGTTTCGTTCTTTGCAGGATCCAGGGATTCCTCCCCCCCGTGGCTGCTCCGAGACCTGCCCACGGACAGTGCGCCTTCACCTTCATTGTTCTGGAGCGTCCTCTACCCCGCTTACCGGCTCCTAAATTTACGCTATTGTTGTTTTTTTTTTTCTCGTTAAGATTTGTAATATTTTGTAAATGTTTATTTTTTTTGTAAATACCTTTTATTTTTCGAATAAATGGGTTCTCGGGGCGGTACGGGGGGGGGGGGGGGTTGGTTTACCCTATTTCACCCCCTGCGCGTTTTACCCTTCTGGTACGCGCAGGGTTGTCGTAGCACGACATCCCGGGCAGACAAGACGACCCTCGTCGTTATAACTGCCCGGGCGGTGGGCGGGGTTTGCTGCCCTCACCTATCGCCTTGAAACTCTTAACTGTTAGTCAGGGTGTATGTCCCCGGCCATCCGATCCTGGGTGAAGAGCCGGGCAAAGGACGCTGTGATCCGCGATAAAATCGGTAAACACCGTTTCACCGCTTAGTAAGGGAGAGGACCGAGCAAGCGACCTCGAACTCGTAACCAATCGAGAGACCGGAGTAATCTGGTCACAATTGTAAGTAAGGGCGTGAGTGTCGGCCCGCCAAGTAACATTCCTGGCTATCTCGCTGGCTATCTTACGGGCTTGTGGCGTAGCTAGACGGTGGACTGTTTTGTCCCCAAGTCTTCTACGTTCACTTCCAGGGAGATAGAACGACTAATCGTAATACTGTATCCTCACACTCACAAACTACGTACACACATATAGCCTGTTGTTATTTCCCGCACAATGATAATCATTTAGAGGCACTTCGAACATTTTACGACAATACGATTGATATCATGCAGAATCACCAAAATGACAACTTTTTAATCCTCGGTGATCTAAATATCACTAAAGCAGATTGGTATTCTTTGGAATATTCCGATTCTCTTAGCGTGAACGCGAACGACGATATCAAAGTGTCTGACTTGATTGATTTTATGAATATTTCTAGCCTATCGCAATATAACGGATGTCAAAATAAAAATGGGAGGATACTCGACTTAGTTTTGTGTTCTACTAGCTGCAAAGTGAGGAACTCTGATTCCCCATTCACGCCGGAGGATCACCATCATAAGTCATTAGATATTACCTTTTACCTCCCGTGCAACACTTATATGATGTGTATTAAAGAACGTTTAAAAGTTATCTATCATGCGGCTGACTTTGTTAGCATAAGTAACGCGTTAATGAATGTTGACTGGGATAAAGTTTTATCGAAATTGGATACTGAAAAATCGGTTACCTATTTTTACAACTTCTTACAGGATCTTACAGACAAATATATTCCGAAGAAACTAGTAAAATCACAAACAAATTATCCACCTTGGTATTCCCGTGGTTTAATCAAATTAATTCGTCAGAAAATGAAAATGCATTCCAAATGGAAAAAATATGACAATCTTTGCCACTACCAAACTTTTTCATTATTACGCTCACGGGAAAAGAAACTTGAGCGGGAATGTTACAAAAACTATATTGATTTCTCAGAAGAAAAAAATAACATCGCCCCTCGATTTTTTTGGACATTTATAAAATCTAAATTTGGTGCCAATAATATTCCCTCTCATATGAGCCTGAACGATGTATCTTCAAGTGACGGCGAAACAATTACCAATATGTTTAATGATTATTTTAACTCAGTTTTTATCCCCGACACTTCCCAAGTGAGTGACACTTCCTATACTGATACAGCCTTATCATCAGTTAACATCTCGACGGTAGAAATAACACAAAACCTTGTACATAAACTATTTCAGCAAATAGATATAAACAAGGGTGCGGGTTTCGACAACATCCATCCCATCTTAATCAGGAAGCTTAGTAAAGAGTTTTCAATACCAATCACCATAATTTATAGGAAATCTATGCTGGAGGGCTGTTTTCCTGCCATCTGGAAGAAATCTCTGGTAACTCCAATTCCAAAAGGTAGTGACAAACATGATATTATGCAGTACAGGCCTATCTCTAAGCTGAGTCTATTTGGTAAGATTTTCGAAAAAATAATTACTACGTCGTTAACCACTCAAATGCAGCACGTTGTATCAACGGAACAGCATGGGTTTTTTCGTGGTAGAAGTGTTAACACAAATCTTATCGAATACACTGACTTTTTGTTGAATGCCCTTGATTCCGGATTCCAGGTTGATGCCGTGTATACCGATTTTTCTAAGGCTTTTGACAAAATTAGTCATTCTATCCTTATACAAAAACTTTCGAAATTCGGTATACACGGCGACCTGCTAAGATGGATCCAGTCCTATATAAACAATCGTAGTCAAGCCGTCGCCCTTAAAGGTTACCGCTCTTCGTTTCTTAATGTTCCGTCAGGAATTCCTCAGGGATCCCACCTTGGCCCTTTTCTATTTACTTTATATTTAAACGATATTGGACTGTGTTTTAATAAGTCGCATCACTTGCTTTATGCAGACGATACAAAAATATTCAAAATTGTTAAAGGTCTTGGTGATTGTGAAGATTTGCAACAGGATTTATTAAGCTTTGAGAACTATTGTAAGGATAATCAACTAATTTTAAATACGGATAAATGTAACGTCATAACATTCACCCGAAAGCATCATCCAATTATTTATGATTACAAAATATCCAGTAATAACTTAACCCGAGTTACCAACATTCGTGATCTAGGCATTACCCTGGATTCCAAACTGCACTTTAACCTTCACATTGATAAGATCGTAGCTAAGGCTTTTAAACAACTCGGACTGATTCTGCGCATAAGTAAACCTTTTGCCAGAGGCAAAACCATTAAAATACTCTACAATGCATTTGTTCGCAGTGTCCTAGAATTCGGAAGTGTAGTTTGGAGTCCCCAGTATGCTGTTCACGTAGATAGGATTGAGAGGGTACAAAAGAAATGTTTAAAATCATTAGACTTTCGGACAGGTAGCCTCTGCACCGATTACGCAGAGAGAGTAACAACACACAAAATGCATTTTCTGTATTCAAGACGAAAATTCTTAGACAGCATTTTCTTATATAAAATTATTCATAACCACATCAACTCTGCACCCCTTTTGGAAAAAAATCTTTTTAAAATCCCGCGGTCTTCCTCCTCACGTTCAAAAGATACTTTCTATATTCCCTCTTTTCATTCAAACTACGCAAAAAATACCTTCTTCAGACGCTCTTGCATGTGTTATAATGAAGTTTTGAACGACATAGATATATTCTCAGTGTCATTAATTACTTTTAGGAAACAATTGAGTGATTTGTTGTTGCATTAGTTTTAGTTTACAGCCAATAATTTAGGTACTCGTACTAAATGAAAACAGTTCGATCCGACTAGACATTTACATTGTTGTGGCTACATTTACAAGTTTTGTTAAAATTAATGGTAATGTAGGTCTATTTGTTTAAGTGTATTTGTAAAAACATTTGTTTATGACTGTTTTTTACCTAAATAAAAAAAAAAAAAAAAAATAATAAAAAAAAAAAAACTTCCTAAGGTGACGGGCTCGCCCGCTGTAGTCGACAACTTAAGTTGTTAGTCAGAGTGCACAGTCGATTGGCTTACGCCGCACGGTGCGCAGACCGTCCAGGAGCGCCAGAAGGTTGAAACTGACCATAAAGCCAGAGTCCTTCCCAGGCTCGCACTTTATGCGTGGAGGCCGTCGGATAGGTGTTGACCCGTAAGTGTGACCAACCCTGAACAGAATGGGTCTTCGTGGCCAACTCAGCAAGGGCCCATTAACTGCATACATACAGGTCAAGCTAATAAAAGCGTTGTAAAATTATCCTTTTCATAACGAACTGAATGGAGTGGGATTTGGATTTAAGTATATTGGCCGATTCAAAACAGGCTAAAATCTCTTTTTGAGCTTAATTGTGCGAACGCCGAATGCTTGGTAGGATCGCTGGAGACATGCATACTTATTCTTATTTATACCATCTCGACGGCCCGACTTTAGCTGGATTAAATTATTCCATCATTCTATGGATTCATCATTACACCCTGAACGTGAAAATCAAGATTTCATTGCATAATAAATCGCGTTATTCGCAAAACATCGCTCCCATACATTGAGTTATACGTATACACCAATGCTCCCATATCGGTAGAAATACTAAAAATACGGAAGGTATTACACTATTGGACGTGAGTTGCGATGCAAAAATATATTTTTTCTTCAAGCATTGTCCACAGCACGTAGTTTGCTTCTCATGCCATCAAGCATAGTTTCTGTCAAAATTGCTTAGCAAGCACGGAAAATGCTTGTGCAAATGACAAGCATGCTTGATCGTCTAGAGAGCCCTGGGCGCCTAGTACCTCGCCTATGCGTATGAATACTCGTGTAATGATTCGCGGCGATATCGCTCCTCCTGGAAAAGGTCTAAAGTTGATTACGTCACGCGTACAAGAAACTGACGCATCTGTACAACATCTGTAAAACAAAGCCAACCACGCTCGATTATAAGAGGCCAGTTCAATCTGGATTGAACTTGCCTGCGTGCGCGGACGCTAACTCCAGCGCTAATTCAAAACCCCACTTCTCAATTGTTCATAAAATATTATATTATTCAGCAACACATTAAACATATTCGAAATTAGTTACATGTTTTAGGAAAAATGTGTTTAGGCTAGTTTAAAAAAAAACATATACCTTCGAAGTTGCTTCTTGCTCAGAATGACAGCCATCAGTATGAAATTGGCTCCCATACCAAGTGCTCCTAAGGTCACCACTATGGCAGCTCCTACTCCTGCCTCCGGAGAGCAGTGGAACATCCTCGTGGAGTTGAGGGAGGCGTTAGCTGCGGCCGAACCAGAGCCGAAGCGGAGGTTCGCGCCGATCATCGCCACTGCTGAACCTGCGAACGACATAATACAATTAAGTAGGGTAGACTGGGGGAATAGAATGAAAGGGGTATTCGAAACAGTAAAAAAAACAAATACATAACACAAGGCAAGATCAATCCGTCAAAAAATAATTATTTGGTGATAAATGAGTTTTAATTTAAAAATGCAATAGCATAGATTATATAGATTCTTAATGCCATAAAACATTTCGGCCAATCTTACCCCGGTGATATATGTACAGGTGGCGCTAAAATAATTTTCCGGTGAAACTAATAGCGATTTATTTGGCCATCTATAATAACACTGATAATGAATGTTTTTTTAACTTAAGGACTGATTTATTATAAAACTGCATTAATAAACCAATAACAATAATAATTATATGAAATGATAATAATACTGCCATCTATCGCATTTTTAAATTGGCTGATTACATCACAGATATAATACGGAGAGATAGAATGCTATATATTAATCCATCTGTACATTAAAGTGCGTGATTATTACGTATTGAAACGTGCATACCTTATTAAAAAATGACATATTTATGTCCCCTATATTCAAATAACAAGTTTATAACTCGTTTGTTATTATATTAATATTTGATTTCGAGATAGGATACCGTATAGGCGTGTGTAGGGCACCATCTATAGTGCGCCGACATACTGCCATACCACGATCGCCGCCATATTGAATATAAGAGAAGATTAATCAACTTTTAACTATGTCTACACGTTGCGTTTTAAAATAAAATCCTAGCTGTCAAATCGTAGTACAGCATAGAGCAATCTAATTCGATATATAGCCAATGATAGCAGAAAAAACATTTGCATCACAAGGCTATATCAATTCAAGTAACGAAATAATTAATTGGATGTACATATGTTCTTAGTTCCAGATCGTTCTTAGTTCCACTATGACATGGCTGCTGCACCCAGAGTTGGCTCGGGACACTTCATTCTGGATAGCTTTCTTGTAAAAACGGTCGTAATAGAGCCCTATTGCTCTTACACTTAATCAATTCTGAACACAACACACCATAATATGAGGTCGCGACGCTTGACATTTTGTGGAGATCTTTCTCGTTAAAATGAAACTCACAAACTGAAAAAATATTCACTTGAAATACAAGTGATACGTTGTGATACAAGTGATACATGCAGTTTGACAGAGCTAATGGAATATTAGTGCATTAGAAAATTTAAATCATTATGAGAAAAAAAAACCTCTGCAGAACATGTAGGTACTTCGCGGTGTCATTTAATGTGTAAGTTTGAAGTGTTGTAAATGATACAATTGCAGGTATTTCCAGCTGGATTTGCTTTTATCTAAGTACATAATCAGGATAACGTCAGTATGTATAAGCGCTTGGAGGCAAGTGGAGACAAAAGTATACATCCAAGAATCCTAAAAAAACAATCGGGATTTCGACTATTTTTGAAAAAAAAATATTATTGAAAGTTCATCATTTTTTTATATTCATCTTATATTTTCATGTCTTTATTGACCATAAGATTTTCAACGAAAAAAAAGAACGACTGTAGATAATAAAAAATGCCATTTTCTTGCACGTGAACCGCGCAAATTGCGCAATAACCGCGACCTTACCTGACTTTGCGGCTCTGTAGAAAACAAAGTACGTGTCAAAAGAGAACCATTGTCAGGATTTAAATGTAGCGTTTATATAGGTATTTAACAAATGTTTATATCTTCTATATATCACGAAATTTGTAAAATTGACTTTTTTTTTCTCTAAAGCCCAATTAGTGGGACGTCACCGGTGTCCCCCCCCCCCCTGGATACGTCGTTGTTACCTGTATAGTAAATGTTTAATTGTACAAATACTCTAAATCAGCGATATGATCCCCTTTTAATATCAAAAGTAATTAAAGTAAAATTATAAGCAGTTCAAATCTTATATAGTTTTAGGACTAAAGACACTGTGACTTTGACTATAGCACTGTGGCTCTATTACAGTGTATTAATGTAATGAAAACCACAATGTAATTTCGTATTTCCATAATATTAGATTGAAATTCGACCCTACGAGGCGGCGACAAGAAATTAATCTGCGGCTTTGAAAGGGGAGATTGCAATAACACAATTTTAATCAAAACTGAAACTGTTTTTCTGTCTAAGAATATTAACCAGGAAATTAATTCTGGGAATATCAAAATCTACAGCTGTATAAATATCTCCTCTGGTTGGACGCCGACAATTGTTATTTAAGATCTGAAAATCGCTATAAGATTATATAAAATCTTTTATTAAGAATCGTTTGAAGTCCCTCGTGTAAGCTCAAAACTATCATGAACCGCTAGATGACCGATGAACATACAACGAACGTTTTCAATATATCGACATATTTCACATCAGCCAACCTAAGTTCAGCGAGAGTGTGCGTAGCTTACTGGGTGACTACGAAATAGGTATACACTCGTAATATACATATATGAAGAGTTCATTTTTTATTTTTCTTTGTAATCTCAATTGCCGTGTCTCAGGGTGTATGTATGTGAATTATTTTATATATGTATTATGTGACTGATATTTAACCTTATCTGACTATCTGAATATCTATCAATTTAATAATTTTGACTATCTATTAAGTCATACACAGATTTATTTTCTAAATTTATACTATTCAAAAGTAATATCATTTAATTTCTTTTATTACAATTATTTCTACGGCTGTTATTATTTAAATGTACATATATATCTAACTTTTAGTTTAATTTAGTAACTGTATAACTTTTATGATTCAAAAGTGTTAGCCGTATGATTACGTTGTTAGAAAATCGCTTGCTGCGAACCCCTGAAGTCGTTAATCACTAGACAATCATTTTAGTTGCGTTCAATACAAAACTATATGCCTACCTGCATTTTGGATAGCAATATTTACAGTGACACGAGCGGAGCTCGTATGAATATGATGCGATAGTCACCTCTACACGGCAAAAGAGGGTATTTGGTCTGCGGTTTAGATTATTGGTTAAAATACTGAAAAAAAGAGAATAATAAATAAATAAATAATAATAATAATTATTATTATTATAATTATAAATTAAAATTAAAAGAATTTAAAAAAAAATCACAAGTTTCGTTTGATTTGTGCAGAAAAAACTGGCACTCTATCAGATCGGAGGCAAGCGCTTACAAGCCTACACAAGTCAAGCCAAGCGCCCGGATCCACACGTTTGTATCTTCAAAGCCTTGCCAAGGCTAGACAAGCGTGTGGATGTAACATACCCTAAAGGATGATTCATGCTACACCGGGCCGGGGCCGGGCCGGGCCCCGGCCGAGTCGTTTCCAACGTGCTCCGGCCGGGCCAGTCATTCATGCTACACCGGGCGTGACCGGGCCGTTTCCGAGTTTATTTATCCTACGGCCGTGTCCGCGATAACTAGTAGAATAGAATAGAATAGAATAACTTTATTGTGCTATAAAAACATAACTTAATGAATATTACGCTGGTTTTATAAAAAAGACAATTTATGCACAAATGGCGAACTTATCTAACTAGTGTTGCGTCCATCTATTTTGGCGATAATAATATTTTTTAATTTCTATTTTCGCTTGATTGATAAGTGTGTTATTAATGCAATTTTCACAACTTGAGTTGGCAGCTATTGCAATTGCCTTTGAAGACGAAGTATTGGAAACACGAACTTAATCTAATAAAATAAGATGGAGTGTACATCCAGCCTGGAGAAAACGACAATCGGAGGGAGAATTCGCCACGCTCTAAAAGGAATTAATAGATGATGAGAGCAAATTTTACGGTTATTTTAGGATGTCTAAAGAATGCTTTAGCATATTTCTTGGAAAAACAAAACGTGATTTAACCAAACAAAATTCAAGATTTCTGAAGCATATCTCTCCCATTGAACGATTAGCAGACCGGAGCCGGGAAAACAATATCCACCGCCATTTCGACGCCGTGCTCCGGACGTGGCACGACCGGTCACGGCCGGAGCACGGCCAAGCATGAATTGCTTCATACAAAAGTATACTATAAATATCTGACCGTGTCCCGGCCGGGGCCCGGCCCGGCCCCGGCCCGGTGTAGCATGAATCATCCTTAAATGCGCCTCATACCCTAAATGCGCTATGTTCGGCGGAGCCAGAATTGGATATTTGGACGGCGAACTTGGCATAACTGCAAAGAACGATAATGGCGTTTCTTAGCAATCAAATAATTAGGTAAACATGTTGGTTAATATGTAGTATAAATGTACCTACTATATTAAGAAAGGTTAGATAATCATTAGATATCTGTATATATATATATATATATATATATATATATATATATAATCGTTTCATATTCCGCTCTAACATGTTGCTCTGTTTCGTTGGCTTTAGTCTAGAATAATAATATATAGTCTGTAGTAGAATACAAATATTTATAATATAGTAGAATAATAATAGAGTCTATAATAGAATAAATAGCTATAGTCTAGAATTATAGTCTTAAATAATAATTAACGATTTGGAATTATGTGTAAGGTTAATTATGTCTTGGGAAATAAATAAATAAATAAATACCTAAGGCTTTCCCTTATTTTTGCCGTCTTTTGGTAAATCTGTTTTAAATGAGTCGGATTTATTGTATTGTCGGATGACTTTTTCATTTATTGTGTGTAAATTGTGTCCAGATTTGCTACTGTTTGGTGAGCTTTAATATATCTGCCAATTGCTTATTTTTGTATGGTATTTTCAAAAGTTGCTTATTAGCTCCTACTGATACACCCACTTCAAGGATTCACGTCTTTAATTAAAAACTTACCTGTATACATAAGTAACATGTACATGTTTTCATTGTTTCATTGTTTTGTATGCTGTGTCGAATAAATAATATATCTGTCGAGTAGTGCTTTATTTCTGCTATCCCTGCGGTATTTCTCGACTTCGGTGCTTTCGTGCATTGCATGTATATGCATATTGTTATTGTTGTACATGTATATTGTTTCCGCCTGTGATACCTACCTTAAAATTTGTATCACCTGTATGTTTGTATGTGAAGTGGCCTTGACAGATGCCCCTTAACCCCTAGAGCCCCGTTTGGCCGATATCGGCCAAAAAACGAGTCAGCGTGACGTTTTAATTTAATTTTAATTTAATTTGTTTTATTTTATTATGTTTTATTATGTTAATATGTTTTATTTTAATTATGGGTACAGTGGTTTGGCAGTGATTAATGTTTTGGTGCGACAGTGTCATAATCCAATTTTTTTACTAATTTTTACTAAAATTTTTTGGGACATCAACTTGTCAATCGGCTGAGGGGCCGAGGCCTGAAGGGTTAAAAAGGTGAAGTGGGATTACCCTTTGCTCTTAGAGTGCTGCATTAGGATTCTTGAGACTGGCCCTTTTCCTGGAACAGGACCGAAAAATTGGCCAAAGTTGGCAGAAATTTCGGGCGAAATTTGAAAGAGATCACGTTCATTTATTTATTTCTTTATTAGAATGGTTAATAATTTTTTTAAATTTCTTTCTTACACAATTTGTACACAAGCAATAGTCTAACAAATACATTAAATATACTCTTTTACTTACATAATTCCTTATTGGAACATAATGTCCTATCTATACTCCGCATGCTAAATTAATAACTCACTATGTGCCGTTTAACTGACCATTAATATAAAAAAAACGGTTATTTCACCCCGGCAAGACTTTCCAGAATCACAGTGACTGTCATAGCAATCATAGAAGATGCGTTATTTTAGTAAATGACATTGAAATATATAACCATAAATAATAGACACCGAGCGTTGTTCGGTGTCTGAAGTAACGATGCGATGCGGAACGGCTTATATAATTACAATTTTTGGTGTATTTCAAAATTTACAAACCAAATTAAAAAAGTGGCTATACATACATTTAGAACTCCAGTCAGGCTATTTATTTCGTAAAAAAAAATTTTGTCGGCTTTAAAAATTGAGAGAATTTCGATGTCAAAGTTTTTATAGGGGGATTATTTGTGCGTTTTTTTGTTGAAAAACTAGACTACTTTTCAAAATTCTATTTAATTGTAAGTCTTTTTAGTTTCTTTATCTATCTACAGTATTTTATCAGCTTTGTATTTTAATTTTGTCACGTCGCACTAGACGTTCAAAAATGGTACTATTTGGTGATTTGCGATAAGACCGCGCCCTAATTTTAATACGATCAAGATCTAAATATTTGCGTAGCAGCATAACACCACCTAGCGGAAATCCAGGGAAAAGGCTTATTAGCGCACGTCGGCATCTAAGCAAAGACTAGAACCGCAGCCGCGGTTCATAGGCAGAGTGCGCAGTGACATAGGTACGAAATAACAGATGGCATTGGCCGCCCGAAATTTCAAGCGAATAAAATACAATTATAACAAATAAAAAAAGTGAACCCATTTTAACCACAATCTTTTCAACTCATGTCATGACCAAATAATGCATACATGCTAAATTTCAGCCTAATCGGATGAAGTGTTTAGGCGCTATCGTGGAGGAATACACTTAGACAGACAGATAGACCGACACAAAGAAGAACGTCCACAATACTTTCCTTCCCAGGAAAGTAAAAAAATAAACTAAGAAAACACAAACAATACCAAATATAACTTAAAATTTTAGAAAAAACTTACAATAAATTCAGATTAAAAAAAATCAAAAACCAATTTGGTGATAATTAAAATCGCCTTAAAAGGTTATAAATAAATACGCTATATTATCAATCTCGCAATGTACACCCCAACATTGATATTCAAATTAATGATGGGGGATACCAGGTTGAATAAAAAAATAATATCGGTTATGGTGTTGTATAACCGGCATGAACGTGAGATGGGATTGTGGAAAGACTGATTTGTCAGCCGAAAAGGAATGTTAAATGTTGCGTGCTGCCTCAGTCGTCTGGATGGTACGTTGAAATTTAAAGCTCCTAATAAGGTTGGTGAGTCTATCCCGCTGTTAAGGAGTTTGTGCAGAAACATTAGGCTTCGACACTCTCTCCTCTTCTTAAGAGTAAAATTCCTAAAGTAATTTAAACGCTCTTCATAAGAGTACAGAGTGCAGATTACGCATATTACGCAGAGTACGACTGAGTAAGGTTAGAAATAATTTCCTGTAATTAGATTCCATTGTGCGTCAGGGGTCTTGGATACGTTGATTTTGAGCAAAAGCCATTTTATATAGGGTATTAGATTGCTCAGTGCCGTACTACGTTTTGACAGCTAGGATTTTAAGACGAAACGCAACGTGTAGACGGCACTCATAATTCCAAACATAGATTAATCTTCTCTTTTATTCGGTAGTCAAATAGATGGCGTTCTAAACATGCCGTTATGGAATCGTATCTCAAAATAAAATAAATTAATAATTTAAAAAAAAACACTAAAAACACGCTTTTGGGCTAAGATGCGATATTCACATACACACAACTATGATACGATATTCCATCGTGGAATGCCAGTGCCTATCTTCCGGCTTCATCATCAGACCTTAAAACCTAATCGTGGTCAAAGTTTATTCCAAGACTTTTCTAACAAGTCCAAACATAGCTATGATACGATGTTCCATCATGAAGTTCCAGTTCATATCTTCCGACTCCATCATGAGATCAGTTCGACAGTACCATATTATTGTATTGTCATCAGAACTACATACAGCTGCCAATTTTCATGACGCTACGATCCTTGGAAGATGGTTAAATTAGTTATCTTAGATTCCATTACGTACAGGTCGACCTAATAAAAGCGTGTTAATAACTAACGAATTTTGAAATTATAAATAAAAATAATATTATTTACATAAATATTTCAATTTTTCATTTTGGTGTAAAGGTTTCAATGCGTAATAAAAAGGCGCTTTAAAATTCAAGTAGACTAATAGATGGCATTATAATCTCTCCGTATTTTTTCTGTTATATAATCAGCCGATATTAAAATGCGATAGATGTCACTAATAATTGATTGTTAATTATTATTATCATTGGTCAAATAAAATGTTTTTATTATTAATCATTCCAGGATGTTATTAAAGATGGCCAAATAAATGCTATTAGTTTCGCCGGACAATGCTAACAGCGCCACCTGCATTTTGCCGGTGCGAAAGGGTTGCCAAATCGTTCTAAGTTGAGATATCTAATAAGCTATATAATCAATGGTTAATCGTGATACAAAATAGTCTTTTGTGGGTAATCTGTAAAAATCGTTACGAAAAATAAGTTAAAAATTGTTATCAGCGTATTGCACACACAAAAGAATACAATGTGGTGGGCCTATTGCCAAGTGGCAATATCTACCGACCATACCGCCAGGGTTATTGTGACTGAAGGTTTATGTGGGCAAATAAATTTACAAGTAATAAATAAATACACTTACAAAAAAGTCATCATAGTATAAAATATAATTCAGTGATTAGTAACGTATGCCAACTCGTATTGAAGGGAGGAGTGAAATATAAGGACAAGCAAAGGAGACGGGAGGGGAGGAGGGAATTCATAAGTTGAGTAAATGTCTCTTTAAAGAATTTTTAAACCCGCTCAGGTTTTCAAGTTGTCATATTGGTAAAGGCACGGAATTCCAGAGACGGGCCGCTTGCACTGCGAAAGACCTAGACATGAAAGTTGATGAATGCTGACAGTGGCGGCGCTAGGCGTCGGCGACGTCGGCGACCGCCGACGGCCTCGCACCTAAGGGGGCCTCGCAAAACTTTTACAAATTATTTAAATGCATTTACAGACTTTTGAAATGCATTACAGAGTTAACTTTTTTAACACAATGATAGATGCTATAGTCGACACCGAATGTCGATTTAAAGCGCTCAATGAATATTTTGAGCAATTTGCGATATCAGTTATTTGAAATCGATATCAAAAGAGGACCTTCTCAAGCATTGTAATGATTTAGGTACAATATTGCGACATGGCGACGGCGAAAACAGTGACATACAGCCTTTCGAGCTATATGAAGAGCTACAGCTTTTAAAAGCGAATTCACTTGACTGTCAACGACGCGAAACAACTCCTTCAGTACATTTTAGAAAATAATTTGGAAGAAATAGGTATATCCAAATGTTTACATAGCAATATATGCTCAAATCATGCTCACAGTTCCCGTCAGTACAGCTTCCGCTGGGAGAAGCTTCTCAAAGTTAAAATTGATTAAGACCTACTTGAGAAGCACGATGACCCAAGAGATACTATCTGCGTTATCAATTCTATCAATTGAAGCTGAAATAGCGGCTAGTATTAGCTATGACATAATCCTGAAAAAGTTCAGTGAGGCCAAAAGCCGAAAAGTTCGTCTATTTTAATTTCTATTTGTGTAATTTTTAACATCATTTGATTGGCAATAAAACTCGTTTAGTCATACATTAGTTTCACTATAATTCGGCTCATGAAATCTAACGTTTTCTTTTTGACTGGGAAATAAAAAAGGCCTCGCGAACCTAATTTCGCCGACGTCCAAGTGTGGTCTAGCGCCGCCACTGAATGCTGAGGTATAGCCAGTAATAGATTTTCCTGAGAGCGCAATGGGAGACCATGGGATGATAGCGGAGAGAAGAGATTATACAAATAAGTAGGACAGTTTGACTGTAGTACGAGGAAGAGTAGGGCGAGTATGTGAAATTCCCGACATCGTCTAATGGGTAGCCACTCCATTTGCCTGCGAAAGTTTGATATGTGATCAAACTTCTTCAGGGAATAAACAAAGCGAATACACGCGTTTTGAACCCTATCTAGCTTATCGAGTAGTTCTTCATTCGCATCTAGGTAGGCCACATCAGCGTAATTAATTAGCGGTAAAAGAAAAGATTGTGCCATTTGGCGTTTAATACAAAGAGGTAAGAGATTCTGAACCCGTTTAAAAGAATGGAGACTTCCAAAGACTTTACGACTGACCTCACTTACTTGAGGATGCCAAGATAAGTTTTCATCAATAAGCAGGCCAAGGTCTTTCACAGAACTGCTGTAAGGGACAACGACGTTGTCGATATTGATAAGGGGGGGATTATTTTTATACTTGGCAATGAGTGAGCGACTTCCGATGACGATTGCTTGGGTTTTTGACGGATTAAGAAGCAGGCCATGGTTACGAGACCATACCGCTATCGAGTTTAAATCGGAGTTTAATGCGGATATGGCACTAGCCGCATCCATGGGAGCGAAACTAGCATAGAGTTGAAGGTCGTCGGCATATAGGTGGTATTTACATGACAAATTTTCAGAGATGGAGATAGTAAACAAGCAGAAAAGGAGAGGTGATAAAATTCCACCTTGGGGCACACCGGCGATAATTTTCGACCAACTGGAGAGCAAGTTTTTGACCGATACCCGTTGTTCGCGTCCGTGTAAGTAGGAATGAAACCAGGCAGTGACTGAAGGAGATAGGTTTAAACTGTGCAAGCAGGCTAAGAGGAGGTCAAAATCTACCGAGTTGAAGGCACTGCTGAAGTCGAGGAGGATTAAGACCGTCAGCTGACGGCGATCCATAGCAACACGGAAGTCCTCAGTAATTTTAGTGAGGGCGGTTGTGGTACTGTGGCTAGAGCGGAAACCCGACTGAAGAGGGTTAAGTATGCTATGTTGTTCGAGGAAATCGTTCAGCTGTGAGAAGACAATTCGCTCAAGTAATTTAGAAAGTGTTGGTAGAATCGAGATCGGTCTAAAGTCCTTGCAAGCTGAAGGATTAGAGCATTTAGATACAGGAACAACAAGGGCACGCTTCCACTCAGCTGGAAAAGTGGACGAAGTAAGGGAATGATTGATAATGTGCGTAATTACTGACAATACCTCAGCCTTGATCGGTAGTAGTAGGGAAATATTTAGTCCGTCGTTCCCAGTTGCTTTGGTTTTCACTTCACTCAGGAGTTTATCAACTACTGCAGAGGTAATCGAGTTAAAGTTAAAAGCCGGCCAATGAGCCCTCGGATTCGTTTCTATGAATTTTAATCTTATTAAATTAAATTAAATTAAAATAAACTTATTAAATTAAATTAAATTAAAATTAAATCTATCTGACGTATTCTCGTCAGATAGATTTAATTTTAGAGCCATTTGCTCGCCGGGCTGTCAGTATCAATTTTCACGCAAAGTTTCGTCTGTAAATCGATTTCAGAAACTTTCCAATTTTGTGCCACCTCATAAAAAATATGGTATCGACCAAAAGAATGGCCATAATATGCTTGCGCGCGGAATGGCATTCGATTCGCGCGGACTTGTCTGATTTATCGTACAACTTTATACGTAACTTCTCTACGGAATGACGAGGAAAAGTTGTCGATGGGTTTTTGGTAGATAAAATGCGCCTTGGGGAAATCCATTCGATTGAAAATACTCTCATGGAATTGGAAATATCTGCCGGTAATTTACGGACTTCTTTTGAATTTACCGCCCTCATTTCGGATGTGTCCCGTTAACACGTTGAATGTACTTTTTGGCTCCGTACAAGTCAGAAGAATGCATACTTTTTTCAAAGCATTAATTAGCTTTACGGTTTATGCCATCATTAGACGTCATTGAAGAGTCCACAAAAAAATAACGGTTACGTGGAAAACGATCTTTTCATACACCAAATTACATAATTAAAAAAAGTAAGTAAAAGTAAAGTTAAAATGTGATCATCAGATATGGCGATATTTAAATTAATATTCATAGATGACAAGTTAAACCTTATTTTTTCAAACGTAATTATATTAAAAATAAACTTGTTGAGAACATATAGAAGTCTAATAGGTATTCATTGCACCAATTCACAATGGTTAAGGGAGACAGCAAATGTACTGCATGAAACGACATGACAACCGGAAAACAATGAAAACAGAAAGGAACATCAAGAGAAAAAAAAGTGTTACACACATCTTAGCAGTCAGATTAATTTAGTTATAAATTTAGAATAAAATAAACGCAGTATCGTTAAAAAAACCGATTTCATTCAACGAAACCTAGCATCGAACACGGGAAACGACGAAGAAAATAGCTGTTAAAATTGGGTTGGTAGGGTAGGTACAAATTAATCATCAATTTTAAACCTGTCATTGATATGTCAATGCATCTTTCAGACTAAGTCAGTAGGCGAATATTATTTAAGAATATCTATCACTAGCTGACCCATGCCCACTTCGTTGGGCGGTAAACATTTTTACTTGTGATAAAATTATGAGTGTTGTTCGGTTAGTACTTAGTGCTATGATTTATTTCCTGAGTGCCAAAAGGAGGGTTATATTTTTACAGCATTTATATGTATGTATTTGCATGCAAATTTGGCTATATTACCGGGTTTTAAATGAGTGAATGATTTGATCTATGAATATTATGATTGAATAAATTTATTTTAATTGTTCAAAACTTCTCTGTATACTATATTAGATGTAATATTATTATTTGGTAACAAAATATATTGTCTTTCAGGAGTTCCAACCCGAGATACGGTCGCGGTTCCATACCTATGTAGTATTATCTCCATTTATGCAGTAAAAAGGAATTTATATGCAATAAAAGGGAAAAGTCTTTTGTTTTAAACACGAGACGATACATTTACTTATTTTGATAAGAATTCATAATTGATCAATAAACATGACCTAACGATTTAAAATATTTTTTTAATATTAAAAAGTACTTTTTTGACTTAAATATAAAAGTTAGACATATACTGTCGCTGACTTTTTTGTAGGTATTATCTGGATGATTTACATAATAAAACTCCGCGATTAGTTAGATATTAAAAATAAAGTTAAAAATAGGTTAACCTGTCGGAAGCCAGTCGTGCTATAAATAAATTTTACAGATTTTAAATAAATACCAGATAATTCGTCCAATAAAGAAACTTCAAACGGCGTGGAGGCCACCCCGAGATTAAAATATGGTTAATATATTACATACTCGAATGGGGCAAGGCCGGGGTTCTGAGAAAGGGATGAGGGTTCAGAAATTACGACGGCCGAGGGTCTAACAGTGGCATAATAACAATAGACCAAGGAAGCCATTCATCAGCTGGTAAACTGTCTCGTCCGCCTGGAAAAAGGAAAAAAAAAAGGTCCGTCTAGAAACAAGAGCCGTAAATTATTGGCGGCAGCGGAGGGGTAGGTGCTCTGGGGTGGTCTTTAAAAGGGCCATAATCAAAAACCAAAATATGCGATTGAAGCGCTATAAAAGTATTGTGTCTCCCACTCGAGTACATGAGAAAGCGACGGACCCTTCATATAACATATTTTATAAATAAAATTAACGCTAGAATAAGTCTATGTTAAAACTTGCCTGTACAATTTAAATTAAAATGTTTCTCGCTCGTTATATGTAGCTGATATTATCTTTATAGTTATTTTAGACAGTTGATAGAACCTAGCATATTATGTTTGAATTTGAAATATTAAGATTTTCTGAAAACACATTTAAGCCTAAGTTTCACACGCCCTCGTGTCTTCGAAGGGGCGTGGTATGTATTTTTTTGTTGCTAGCCGGTGCCGAGTATAGCCAATCCCGGACCAAGGGGCATAGACGAGTTGGTCAGCTGTTTTTTGACGCTGAACTCGTCAGTCAGTCAGTAAGATTTTGAGAGCGCCGCAAATAGGTGGCCGATCGGAAAACTGTCTTAGCTCGTATAAAATAGACATTCATATTAACTCTGGGCAATAATGTTGGAAATGTGTTCAGTCGTGTATCGAGATTGATGTGTACGTGTACCTTGAATCAAATAAAGACATTAAAATTCAGTGCAAGGTTTCGTCAATCACCTGCTCTCCTAATCACCATCATCCTCATCTCCAGGGGAAAATCGCAGTTTCGACTCAGGATATCGAAGAAGAACTAAGGCGTGAGTAATTATTGTACAGTCCACTAATTATTAATCAAAGGAGTCTCACGCCCTCTCCGCAACGAGCGGAGATGAAATAATGGTCGTTCCGGTCATTCAGCGAGAGGTCTGATCGGATCTGACCATAAGTGGTCATTCGCAGCCGAATGTGACGAAGAGATATTACAATAGATCCTGTTTCGAAAAAAAATAAATTACTCAAAAAATCCAAGATGAGTTCTATAAACGGATCTCATGCAGCATCGAGAAGCAGCCAAAGGAGCGATAGGATGCAGGAGATAAAAGATGCCTCAGAGGAATTGAGAAGAGTGACACGGCAGCGGGCTAAGGTTGCAGCGGAAAAGAAGAAGATGGAAGCTCAGCGCGCGGCGGAAGAGGCTGACCTCAACGCAGAATTGGAAAAGCAGAGGTCACAGGAGGCGGCGGAGAGGAGGAAACGAGAGGCGCGACACGCCGTCGGACAAGCGGACATCGATGCGGAAATGGAGATGCTAGAAGCCGATAGCCAGCACGCGCTGCGAATGCTAGAAGTGGTATCTGAAGCATTTGGGAGCACTGAGGGAGGTAGCGCATGGGGAAGAGAGAGGAGCCTCGCCGAAGACGGAGATGCAGCCGAACGCACGACGCAGTGGGCAGACTACCATACGCCTACGGCAGAGGGAGGAAACGCAGCGTCGGAAGCCGCAGCGCGCGCGTCGGCAGGAGCGGCAGAGGGAGACGCCGCGCGCGCGGTCGAACGGGAGCAAGCGGAAGGCGCAAGGCGAGACAGGGCGGTGAGTCCGGCGGCGGGAGCCGCCGCACTTATCGCACCTGAGAAGACGTCGAGCGATCAACGGGGGGCGGCCAGCTCAAAGGCTGGCGCAACTACGGAGACCGGGGAAGAATTTATCGAAAGGGTAAGTCGCTTAATCTCAGTCGCTTCTTTAAAACCGCAATTTAATAAAGAATTACCAACCTTCTCGGGAGACCCGTTACACTTTATAGCGTTTAAATCCATATTTTTTCGATCAACAGAGATATTAAAATTAAGTGATGAACAGAATTTATTAAGATTACAAACCGCTCTTAAAGGTAGGGCTCGCGACAGTGTATCAGGATTATTGATGGCTCCCCAAAATGTAGGAGAAATCATGAAGTCATTAGAATTGCTTTTCGGTAATGGGAACGTAATATTACAACGCACTTTAGCCGAGATAAGGAAAATAAGAGAACTTAAAGAAGGTTTAGATGCTGAAGAACTCTTAAGATTCGCATGTCAGGTAAAAAACTTGGTGGCGACAGTACGTTCTTTGGATAAAACCGAGCATTTGTGTAATCCGGAGTTGCTTACGACATTAGTATCAAAGTTGCCAAGGAACTTAGTTATACATTGGGTAGGAGATAGAAACAAATCAGGATTATCTGACCCAGCATTAGTTCAATTCGCGAGGTGGCTGGAAGAGATGGCGGTAAGGGCACTAGACGCCGGTATCAGCGCCGGGGACTCGGGAAGGAGAGAGGAAAGACCGCGAGAGAAGAGAGGCAAAGAGGCCCCTCGGAAAAATTACGTAATGCACGTTCATAACAAAAACTCCCCAAAATGTGTTTATTGTAAAGGCGAACATTATATCAGCCGTTGCGAAGGGCTGAAAGCACTTTCACTTACCGAACGCTGGGACGCTGCAAAAAAAGCAAGGGTATGTTTTAAGTGTCTAGCGACCGCGCATAGCCGCCATAATTGCCCGCTGTATAAAAAATATCCAAAAAACAAGTTTCACTTTCTGTTGACGGGCAGCGCAGAGGCGACGAACGACAACGGAAGTACGGTAAATGCAGACGGGCAACGGGATATTGTCGCAAATACCGTAGCTTATAACGGAGTACTTTTACAAGTATTACCTATTAAAATAATAGGACCTTGCGGGGAGAAGAGTATATACGCCCTTCTTGATAGCGGCTCCACGATCACGCTATTAGATCAGGAAATAGCAAAAGAATTAGGAATCGGGGGTTTGAGAAGCTCGATAGAAGTTGCCGGAGTGAAAGGGATGAGAGTCACTACGCAAGATGCAGAGGCTGTAAACTTTACAATTAAGGGCGCATTGAGTAATCGGCCTTTTGAGGTGAAAGGATATAGCGTGAAAAATTTGGACCTTCCGACGTTAAAGTGTTTTTCAGGCAAAGGAACACGGCGGGCGGTCGTTGCCGCGTACGAGGCAAAACAGCTGATCGGCGTGCAACCTAAATTATTACTAGGAGCGGACTGCGGAGACCTGATGGTTTCGCGTAATGTTTCGCGCATAAACAACGAGTTACACCTATCACAAACAAAGTTAGGTTGGGTACCGATCGGGGGAAGTTCGTTTAATAGCCCGAAAGAGACGGTTTATAATTTCTGCATTAATGGAAACAGCGATGATTCGTTACTAAACGCTTTGCTAGAAGAAAATATTAATCTAGAGCAAATGTGGCCCGCTAAACAAAGGAAAACGGCGGCCGTAAATAGGGCAGAAGAATTACTGGAAGCAACCACTTCTCTAAAAGACGGTGTTTGGACAACTGGTTTATTATGGAACGATGACCGAAGACGACTACCTGATAGTAGACCGCTCGCGCTCGCGAGGTTGAACTCAGTGGAAAAGAAAATGGAAAAAGACCCGGAATATGAAAAAGCATATTGCCTAAGAATGAGTCAATATATAAAGGCGGGCTACGCCGAAGAAGTACCTCCGGACGGTTTGACGGGGCGTGAAAATATTTGGTTTCTCCCTCACCTTGGGGTGAGCCATGCCGCCAAGCCGGGGAAGGTGCGAATTGTTCACGACGCCGCTGCACGAGTGCACGGGGTGTCCTTAAATACACAACTATTGCCCGGCCCGGATTATTTCAATAATATAGTAGGAATAATAGGCAGGTTTCGCGAACACGCGATCGGGTTTACCGCTGACATCGCCGATATGTTTTTACGGATACGGATAAAGGAAGACGATAGCTACCGACAACTATTTCTTTGGAGAGGTAACCGTAAAGACATCGAACCCATAACCTTTCGGATGAGAACCCTAATATTCGGGTCTCGTTCCTCCCCCGCCTCAGCCCAATTTGTGCGTATTAAAAACGCAGAGAGATACCGAGATCAATATCCGGAGGCTGCAGCAGCTATAATTAATAATTTTTATATGGACGACCTTATTCATGGAGCAGAAACGGCGACAGAGGCACGGAAATTAATCAAAGATATTAATTGGATCAATGAGCAAGGTAACTTTAAATTGACCGGCTGGGCGAGCAATGATCCCGAAGTACTGGATGTTTTGCAGCGGGAAGAATGCGGCAACAAGACGATTGCGCTAGAGAAAAACGAACTTGGTGCTCAGCGTTTACTTGGTTTAGTGTGGATGCCGGCGACCGATGAGCTGGCTTTTAACCTTCGTATGGAAAAACTGGGCGATAATTTAAAGACAGGAATCGGGGTTCCCACTAAGAGAGAGGCGTTAAGGCTCATTATGTCATTATGGGACCCTTTAGGTTTGCTGAGCCCCATAACTTTGAGGGCAAAGGTCATAATGCAGTCAATATGGGCGAGTGGCGTGACCTGGGACCAACCGGTTCCACCAGAAGTACTCCATAGCTGGAGAGACTGGCTGAAAACACTGCAAATGGCTCAAAATGTGCGGATCCCGAGGCATCTGGGTACAACCCGCGATCCTACCGAAAAAAGAGAATTACACGTGTTTTGTGATGCGTCAAAACAAGCTATGTGTGGCGTCGCTTATTTACGAATTGAGCGAGGAAACGGAGAAATAATCGTGTCATTCGTAGCGAGTAAAACTCGAGTAGGGCCACTAAAGGGACTGACTATACCTAGAATGGAGCTGACTGCGGCGCTATTGGGGGCGCAGCTAGCAGACAAAATTATAAAGGAACAAGCTATAGGTATTCATGAAAAGATCCTGTGGACAGATGCCACTAACGTCTTGTGGTGGATAAGATCTCAGAGTGAAAACCATCAACAGTTTGTGGCAAATCGACTAGGGGCCCTGGACGATTTAACGCAACCATCTGAATGGCGATGGCTCGATGGGAAAAGCAATGCGGCAGATGACGCGACTCGCGTCGTAACAACAATCGATATGTCTTCGAACAGCCGTTGGCTGAACGGGCCAAATTTTTTACGCGGCCGGCGGGACCAGTGGCCAGCTGAAATACCGCCACAGCCAAACGAAAGTGAAAAGAAAGCGTTAGAGTTTAAACCAATAGCCGTCCTGGCGCTGAGAACCGAACCGACTAGCCTTATAAACGTGGGTAGATTCTCACAACATCGTAGAATCGTACGTACGATGGCCTATGTAATGAAATTTTGTCAAAAACATAAGAAAGAGGCGGAACTGGGCGGTTTGGACGGGCTAGATATCGGCCGCGCTGAACTCGCTCTCATAAAAGAATCTCAAGTGAGGTGTTTTAACAGGGAAATTGATATGATAAAAAAGGAAAGGATCTTGTCGAAAGATAGCAGGCTGCACGGTCTCAATTTGCATGTCGACCAACGGGGTATAATTCGAATCAGCGGGAGAATTGATAACGCTCCCGGGGTATCGTACGATACCAAACACCCTATGGTACTCGACGGCCGAGATTTATATACTCAATTATTGATTAAAAGAACGCACGAAGAGACTGCGCACGGCGGAATAGAGCTAGTACTTTCTGTCCTACGTCAGAGATTCTGGTTAATAAGCGCGCGAGCCACGATAAAAAAACTTATATTTCAATGCGTACCTTGCACTATGCGAAAATCTAAACCAATGACCGCGATAATGGGTCAGCTACCAGCTGAACGTATCAATGCACATTCTAGGTGTTTCGCGTCGGTTGGCGTTGATTTTTGGGGTCCTATGTACGTCACGGTGCGCAGGAGGCCTGAAAAGCGCTATGGTTTATTATTCTCTTGTTTAAGTAGCCGCGCGTCTCACATAGAATTGGCACACGACCTGTCCACAAACTCGGCTATGCAAGCAATACGTAGATTCATAGCTAGGCGCGGTAAACCGCAAATCATTATGTCAGACAATGGCGCGAGTTTTAAGAAAGCGAGCGTTGAATTGAAAAAAGCGGTTTCCGAAATCAATAACGAAGAAATTCGAGATCGCCTCAGTAATGAACAAATTACGTGGAAGTTCATCCCGCCTGTTTCACCGAGTCATGGAGGCGGTTGGGAATCAATGATTAAATCGACCAAGAGGGCTTTAGAAGCCGTGTTAAAGGAAAGAGCTCCACCGGAGGAGGTTCTGAGAACTTTACTAGCCGAGGTGGAGTTAATTCTGAATATGAGACCGATCTCACACGTCACCGATGATAGTCGAGACGAGGCGCCCCTAACTCCTAATCACTTGCTACTAGGACATGCAGGGGGAACTTCAGCCATGGGGGAATATGAGGTCGATAAGGTAGACAGCAGGAGGCAATGGGTACAGACACAAGCGATGGCAGATTCATTTTGGCACCGGTGGAAGCGCGAGGTATTACCTACGATGGTGCAACGACCTAAGTGGAAGGTCCCGCAAAAATCTCTGGAGGTCGGAGACCTAGTACTATTGCTGGATCCCTCCATGGAGCGGGGTAAATGGACTCGGGGACGAATTGAGGCGATTTACCCAGACAAGCAGAAAGTCGTAAGGAGAGTAGATGTCAGGGCAGGAGGCAAGATTTATCGTAGAACAATAGGTAAATTAGTTAAGCTGACAACGGAAGCGCAGACATAAGAACGTAAAAATAGGTTATTATTGAATAAGTAAGGAAAACAACTTATAGTAATGTAAATAATCTTAAGGAGCTTTTGGCATCGAATCGACAAACAAAGATGCCAAAAGGGGGGAAAATGGATGATTTACATAATAAAACTCCGCGATTAGTTAGATATTAAAAATAAAGTTAAAAATAGGTTAACCTGTCGGAAGCCAGTCGTGCTATAAATAAATTTTACAGATTTTAAATAAATACCAGATAATTCGTCCAATAAAGAAACTTCAAACGGCGTGGAGGCCACCCCGAGATTAAAATATGGTTAATATATTACATACTCGAATGGGGCAAGGCCGGGGTTCTGAGAAAGGGATGAGGGTTCAGAAATTACGACGGCCGAGGGTCTAACAGTGGCATAATAACAATAGACCAAGGAAGCCATTCATCAGCTGGTAAACTGTCTCGTCCGCCTGGAAAAAGGAAAAAAAAAGGTCCGTCTAGAAACAAGAGCCGTAAATTATTGGCGGCAGCGGAGGGGTAGGTGCTCTGGGGTGGTCTTTAAAAGGGCCATAATCAAAAACCAAAATATGCGATTGAAGCGCTATAAAAGTATTGTGTCTCCCACTCGAGTACATGAGAAAGCGACGGACCCTTCATATAACATATTTTATAAATAAAATTAACGCTAGAATAAGTCTATGTTAAAACTTGCCTGTACAATTTAAATTAAAATGTTTCTCGCTCGTTATATGTAGCTGATATTATCTTTATAGTTATTTTAGACAGTTGATAGAACCTAGCATATTATGTTTGAATTTGAAATATTAAGATTTTCTGAAAACACATTTAAGCCTAAGTTTCACACGCCCTCGTGTCTTCGAAGGGGCGTGGTATGTATTTTTTTGTTGCTAGCCGGTGCCGAGTATAGCCAATCCCGGACCAAGGGGCATAGACGAGTTGGTCAGCTGTTTTTTGACGCTGAACTCGTCAGTCAGTCAGTAAGATTTTGAGAGCGCCGCAAATAGGTGGCCGATCGGAAAACTGTCTTAGCTCGTATAAAATAGACATTCATATTAACTCTGGGCAATAATGTTGGAAATGTGTTCAGTCGTGTATCGAGATTGATGTGTACGTGTACCTTGAATCAAATAAAGACATTAAAATTCAGTGCAAGGTTTCGTCAATCACCTGCTCTCCTAATCACCATCATCCTCATCTCCAGGGGAAAATCGCAGTTTCGACTCAGGATATCGAAGAAGAACTAAGGCGTGAGTAATTATTGTACAGTCCACTAATTATTAATCAAAGGAGTCTCACGCCCTCTCCGCAACGAGCGGAGATGAAATAATGGTCGTTCCGGTCATTCAGCGAGAGGTCTGATCGGATCTGACCATTATCAATCTCTATAACTTTTCTCTAGAACAGAATCATATATCTCTCATCGTTAAGGCAGCGTTCGTAAGAAACGTTTTCATTCGACCGCTTTTTCCCCGACTTACTTTGCAAATCCGACTACCACGAAAAAGTCTTTTAATTTTTCAGATTAATACATATCCTATGACACTCACAAATAACGTGCCTTTATATAGGTAAAAGAATTTTTAAAATCGGTTTAGTAGATCCAGAGATTACTCCCTACAACCTCACAAACTCACAAACTTTACCTCTTTATAATATTAGTATAGATAAAACATATCAAAATAAATAGTCAAATGGATTTCAAGAAGATGTGATAAAAGTTAGATAATAATTTTGGATGAAAAAAGCATTGCAATTAATAGTGAAATAATCAACATGAAATAGTCAGTGGATAAAATTATACCTATATAAAATATGCATGTTTTGGCAAAATATATTAGATTTATCTGTCATATTTACAGATTTACTTCTCAGATTTGCTACTTGCTCTCCTCTATTGTGTACATGATAGAGGAGGGCAAGTAGTCTCCTTGAGCAATTGATCTTCTTCATATATATGAACATTTATCCTTTGGCGTACTGGCAACCGCTTTAACTGTGCACTATATTGGGAGACGTGATCATACTTACGCTACAGTATACCACCCAGTACCTTTACTCTCGAGCTACAAGGCAATGCGGGAAGAGGGTGCAAGGAATATGGGCATCTTGCGGTGTCGACTACAACGGGCAAGCCCGTCACCACAGGACGTTTTAACGATTAGTCGTTCTGTCGCCCTTCAGTGAACGTAGAAGACTTTGGACAGTACAATCCTACGTCCAGCTACGTCACAACCCGTGAGAGTCCAACGCCTTTCCGTGAGTGAGCCAGGAATAAACCCGGCGGGCTCGAGATACTCGCGCCCTCACTTCCAATTGTGACCAGATTTCTCCGGTCTCTCGATTGGTTCCGAGTTCGAGGTCGCTTGCGCGGTCCTCTCCCTTATGAAGCGGTGAAACGGAGTGCACCGAATCTATCGCGGACCAAGGCGTCCTTTGCCCGCCTCTTACCCGGGATCGGATGGCCAATGGTCAATTCAAGAGCAGTCGCCATAAGGTACGCAACCACCCCCGCTCTATAGGAAACAATACAGTTCCCAGACTCCCCCGACTGTTAGTCGGAGAGCACAATCGATTGGCTTGCGCCGCACGGTGTGCAGACCGTCCAGGGGCGCCAGAGGTTTGATTCCCAGGGGAGACTGGTTGACCCAGTGTCCTACCCAGGATTCGCACCCCAAGCGGGGAGGCCGTCGGATGGGTGTTGACTCGTGAGTGTGACCGACCCTGAACACATGGGTCATCGTGGCCAACTCATCATGGGCCCGTTAGCCCCAATGATGAGTTGGCCACGATGACCCATGTCCGTTAGGAATATGGGCAGAGGGGTTCGTTACACGAATGCGAACAGTACGCATTAGGGCAGGTAAAGGCTGCCGACCTTTTCACGCGTTCGGGTATCTGTGTAGGCCGAGTAGCGAAACATCTGGCGACCATCCGAGCCCTTACGACTCGTGACGTATTCGCTTTGATTTCTATTTTGTTCTAAGAGAAGCTACTGTCTGATACTGTGCTTATGTACAGAATCGTATGCATACATTTTGCTTAAGCTCAAGTTTGTTGAGTAGTTCCTCTGATAAATAGCTCTTCCTCAAAAAAATCATGCGATAAATGTATTACTTTGAGAAATTTCCTCAATAGAGAATACTTTTCACCTGCAGAATTTTCATAAAAAATACTTTTTCCCAATATTCCGCTACCGGAAGCGACTTACTTTATGTTAATGATGCAAAATCCATTAGCGGATGCTTTCGCCTTTCTCTTTCGATTTCAAAATCAAATACTCCATATGAAGATGAGAAGTACGTTTGTTCGTTTACGTGTCCGGGTCAGGTTAAGACACGTATTTCCAAAAGATGTGCCCTATATGGACTTATCGTTTGCCTAGGTCCTGGTGTGTAACATAGATTGACAGGTGCGGACGGAATCGGAGGTGGCCTTCATCCTATAGTGTTCCATAGGTGCATATTGGGTTCTCTGTGTAGCCCCAGCGAACGAGATTAGCTCGGCATCTTGTCACACCCATCCTCAGTCTGTTGAGACTACTCCAGGTGGTATATTCATATTCATTTTATTAGTATACTGGTATACAAGTCAGATACAGATTAGCAAACATTCATACATATTAGCAAACAAACATATTTTTTTTATCGTAAAGAAAAGATAAAATAAACAATACAAAACGAAGAAAAAAACACAAGAATAATGTAAAAAGAAGAAATACAAGACAAAATGCAAAGAGATCATTAAATACCTTAGCCACTAAAGCATTTTAGACTTCACGCGAGTAATATTCCTCCAGTGAGCAAAACGCCTTATATGTAAGGTATCTCTTAAGGCGTCTCTTAAACACGTCAAGAGATTGCGCCTGCCTAATGTGCTCGCTGAGTTTGTTGTAAACCTGGGCCGGCGATATAGGCTAGCCTCTCCCGACTTGGATAATGCATGACTTACCGAACGTAGGATGCTACGGGATCTTGTTGGATAGTGATGATGAACACTATTCACTTCAAAATCGGCTAGATTTCTGCGAACGAACAGCGCTACTTCCATTATATAAATGGACGGCAGCGTCATGATACAGAGATCTCTAAACAAATGCCTAGCTGGCGTATCAAGCGCCACAGGTGCTATTGTGCGGACTGCTCGCTTTTGCATAACGAAAACCCTCTGCCTGTCAGCTGCTCGCCCCATAACTCCGCGCCGTACGTTAACAGTGAATGAACGTATGCAAAGTAACACATATAGTGGAGATGGAACCCCTGTGCTATCTGTTCCTTAGCATCCTCGTCGAGTGAAGCTCTTCAGTGAGTTATGCGGTTCGATGATTAACTGCCATGGAGCGGTTGTGTTCGGCTCATGAACGACTTTCATGATTTGAGGCGATTGTGGAGTGGTTCTTGTCCTTGCAGTGGGTGTCTCAGGTCATTTGTCACCTTTAAGCGTTCTGAATCCAGTTAGGTCATCACAACGTATTGCAGGGGGAGCGATGCCAATGATCAGGAAAAGCTTTTCGACGGGAGTAGGAGTGTCGTCTCTTCGGATGTTTCGGTTTCGCCGGGGAAACGAAACGGTATACGATGTCTTAATCCGGGCGCTAATTGCGACATGCTGACTATTTAAATATAGACATCGCATCTATTAAATCATTCTACATAAGGGAGAGAGACACAAAGAAGAGGAAGAATATCCCCAGAAATATTTTTATTTTCCTTCGAAATTTTATACATCCTGAGTACTTGGTCTATCTTCTTCGAAGATACTCGACAACCACTCCCACAGCCCCCTTCGGGGGACTTTCCCATAGTCATAGGATAGTAATTTGTTTTGTTTCAATATGTTTTAAAAATACTTTGTATTTACTAACTGTAATTTTACTATAAAATTAAATAAAATAAAATTAATTACAAGCGAATGCTCGTCAGTCAGGGAGGCAGTATTGTAACGTAATGATCACTTTCGAATCTAAAATGTTACATTACAGGCGAATGCTCCCCGGTGTCCCGGTGAGGGATTACTTTAACGGTATCTTGCTTTTTTTTAATTATTTTTTAGACATTTTGTATGTTTAAAATAATAAAAGTTTTCTAAGAAAAATGGTGTTTTTTTTAATAAAATATATTTACCTAGTAGCGTATTCGTTAGTTTCATTCGCGTCGTTTGTTATTACATACCAATAAATACTTGAAAAAATAAATGAAATATAGGATCATCATGACCCTCCGCATTCTCGTCGTACCTCTTTTGTACCATATACTCGCAAGGTTAAAAATTAGTTTTTATGACATGACATCATGTCGTATGACATCGTCGTTATTTGTTTTTACTGCCGAAACTCTTTTATTTTTCAGAAACTTCGTGCGAACAGATTCCACATGCAGTGCATCCGGGAGATCATGAATATCTACTGGTCGTACCACATCAGATACACAGAAGTCATATACGTCGCCGGGCTAAAATCCATGGCAAAGATAGAGGCATACCTGATCAGTCCCTGATGCCTAATAAGAGAGCGTCGAAGCGTCTCTAATAATGCGAGCTTCTAGAGGGCGAACATAAGCAAGTCGAATAGCTCCTGCGACACACACACCCGAATCTTTAGTCGAGGCTCAGGCATCAACTCATGTTTATGTAATGCTCTACCACCTACAGTCTGCGCGCAAGCTTCGAGGAATCGGGGGCTGGGAAAGCGGGTGGATGACGATGCTCCCGACCGTAGCTTTATACCCCGCAGTCTCCCAGTACTAGATCTCTCTAAATACTAGTACTAGGATAAAGTGCGGTATGAAGCGACGGTCGGTGGCGGTGTCATCCGCCCGTTTTCCCAGCCTCAGATTACTCGGCGCTTGCGCGCGGACAGTATTTTCTTTCTAATCTTGAGTCAGCAAAGCTAAGCTGTGTGGCTGAAGCCAAATATCACATGGATAATACTTGAGCAATACTCACAACTATCAAATGCGTTACGCCTTTCGTTCGCCGCGGTTACGGAGTATTTTTGCGTATTTTATTACGTACTGGTGTATTTTTAATCGACTTTCCGACTTTGATTTTTAAATTTGATTTGTTTTACTATTACATAATTTGAAATATTCTAGATATCATTCTGCGTCATTGTTCTTTTCCCTATAAAATGAGTCTTCAAATGTGTTTTTCACATTCGGCTATTAAATGAGTCTTTTAATGATGCCTTCTAATATCAGCAGTTTCATGGAAATAAGTCTTTCAATAACACGATCTGCCTTTTAACTTTTTTTGTTTATATGAATTATTGATGAAAACAAATTTCATAATTTGAGTAAAATACTAGTGGTGCGAATGCGGTGCGTTTTATTTGTTTCATAGTTGTATTAATTTATTTAATGATATACGTTGTTGTATTGGTGTATTGATTTGTTGTTTTATTGGTTGCATTTTATTTGATTGTTTATTAAATTCCTAGTTGAATTTTCATGATTTCTTTTTAAACATTTGTAATCATACAAGTATACATTTAAGCGTTGTAATACACACATGTAGGTAGTTTAATGATAATAATAATTTGTATGGTGAAAGCATTTGCAGATATCATGAATATACACACTGAATTGTTTTGGCGCTAGGTGGGAACCCTTGCCAAACCCTGGAGGGAATCACAGCAAAATTTGCTCGATATGTGCCCACAACGACTGCTTGGATCAATTTAATGATGTCGTTGATGATACTGTTGCTGTCATAACAATGTGATCGAAAAACCTTACCCTTCCTATGTGAGCTAACCATTTTTGGTTAGACGCTTTCCGCGCTGTGCTAACTGTAATATTTATTCATTATTATCTTAATTGTTTTACGAGATAATGTTGTAACTTTATGATATTTCAAATTTCAATGTGATCATTTTGCAGTTATTCTTTTTACGATCCGTATAGTAGTTTAAAAGTTATGCGCAAAACTATCCCGGGCAGAAATTTTACCCCGCCATAGGAGGGATCAATGCGCGAACCTAGCCAGGAATGGACCGGAAGAAGACTCCGAGAACGATAAGAACATTTCCCACAAATATTTTTCCGGCCCGACGTCATCATTCCCCGAAAGATCGCTCAACGGGTAATCGAGAAACAACAATGACGAGCCAGGCACTAGCAGTGCGGGAGGAACAATAATAAATTAATAGTTTTAAAAAATAACACTAAAAACACGCTTTTGGGCTATGATACGATATTCCATCATGGAATGCCAGTGCCTATCTTCCGGCTTCTTCATCAGACCTGGAAACCTAATCGTGGTCAAAGTTCATTCCAAGGCTTTTCTAACAAGTGCAAACACAGCTATGATACGATGTTCCATCATGAAGTTCCAGTTCATGTCTTCCGACTCCATCATCAGGTCAGTTCGACAATACTATATTATTGTATTGTCATCAGAACTACATACAGCTGACAATTTTAATGATGCTACGATCCTTGGAAGATGGTTAAATTAGTTACCTTAGATTCCATTACATAGTTACATACAGGTCGACCCAATAAAAGCGTGTTAAAAAGAAAACAGCAGTACGAAACTTCAAAGTGAAATGTGCATATAATAATCGAATAAACGTTTGAAAAGTTTCGGACTTATATATCATGGCTCTGAAGTACAAGAACGCGAACTCGATCAGCGGTACGACCCCCGAATGTCGGAGCGGACGACTCTTTTCCGAATGTTCCCATGTGAAGTGTGACAGTAGAGGGGCATGTAACGAACGCGCCGGCATTCAATACAAGTTGCGCCACCCGGATGCTCTGGCGACACCAGCGACTGCGGATAAACTTTTGAATTAAAATTGCCCTCCCGCTTGCCGTTGTAGAGACATGTGAACTTTAACCTGTTCAGCGAGTGGATGTGGCGAGACGCGCCTCGCTGCTTTCAAATCCGCACAAATTACTGAAGAAACACTGTTTACGACGTGTCAGCTACGTAAAGGCTTTCGAGCATATGATTTGTAACGGTTCATTTAAATATCAAATTAATTCAATCTCTTATCTCTGAGACGGTCAACTCTAAGCTTGAGGCAGGTGTTATATTAATAATAATACATATTTATTTGCAGCTGTCAATAAAAACAATGGACAAAAAACACACAAAATTAAAAATTGAAACTGAAAATATACAAAGACCATGTAATAAAATTACAAACTCTGCCAATTAGGTGTGTTCTCAGCATATTTCTTATACTGGTTATCAAAGCACTTCTATTATTTGTCCAGTATTATTTGTAATCAAAATCAAATAAATCAAAATAAAAAAAAAGAAATATCATAAATAAAAAAATCATTAAAAAAAAACACGATAAAAAAAACCAAACAAACGACAAAATATTCAGGGTGTACAACGCTTTATAACGCTTTTTTAAAGTAATTTTAAGACGCTTTTCCATCTGTAAAACAATTGTGTCATGAGAACCAAAAATATATTACTCCTAAGCTATTATTACGCAGGGTCAGTGAATTATATGTCCAACTCTAGCGTACAAACTGGAACGCGCGATACGAAGCGATTGAAGGTAAGGACTGACTGAACCCACGTACGAAGCGTATGCACACATTAAGGGGCAAACATATTATCGGACGCGTCCGTAAGCCGCGGCTTACGGACGCGACTGATAGTATGCACAGCGCGGCTTGCGAATCTCTATCGGACGTCCGAAGACTCAAGGTCAAGTCCGCGACTTACGTCCGATAATGTGCACGGCTCAATAGACAGTCATTAGACAGATACCTTTAAGTCGCGTCCGTAAGCCGCGGCTAACGGACGCGTCCAATAAATATGTTCGCCGCTTTATAGTATCCCCGATAAATGGAGAGGGGCCTTTTGATCATGATTGAGAAATACCGATACATTTCCAATATATCGGTATACGGTAAGCTCTACGAGGAGATTGTGCATGACCAATTTTGCCCTGTCATCTCCAGCGGCCTCCCTGCTCAGCAGCACGGTTTACTTCGCAAATGGGAGAGTTTACCGAATACCTAGCTATCAATATGGATAAGATAGTGTAGATTGACGCGGCGTGAACCGATTTAACAAAGCTTTCGATCGCGTAAACCATCGTGTACTTGGCCGCAAACTGCATGCACTAGGTATTCACAGCGATCTTCAGAGGTGTTTGCCCTCCTATGCTTACAATCACTCTTAAACAGTCGTAGTGAGTGGACACAGGTTTGATTTTGCTGTGATTCCGTCAGACGTACCTCAGGGCTCGCATCTTGAACCACTCCTGTTGAACGCCTATATATCTGACACAGGCGCGTGTTTCCAAAACTTCAAATTTATATTATACGCTGACGATATGGAGGTATATGCGACTATTTCGAGCATCGAGGACTGAGGGAGACCCCAAGCGGACCTCGACAGATTTCCTGAATATTGTTCGATACGGGCGACTTCTGGCGATGAAGCAGCTTACGGACAGCACCGGTAAGAGGAGAGGTCATCTTTCAGAGAGGAAGAGCCCCGCTGCCTCATATCCTCCCAATTGGATACCCAGTTGTCTGCGAACTGCCGGAACTCGCGGAAGCACACGCAGCATCCCACGAGATCCACATACCAGATCGGCGGACTGCCGACGCAGGCACCAACCGCATCCAGCACTACAGTCCGTGCGGTATCCAGCTTAGAGCATGTCCAGATGATGTCCAGATGATTATCCAGTCGACCGAAACCACACGGGCTAAATCGCGACACGATTTAGTAAAAGGTGGTTTTTGGCGGATTCACGAGTGTCTGGTCCGTACCTTAATATTACATCACGGCAAAATGCTACGTGCCTCGATTCAAAACGAACGCAATGTTGTATTTATGTTTCTTTATTAGGTAACTTCACATAAATCCCTCAATTATACGAGTCCTAAAAAGCCGCCACTTAAACGTATCCGACAACTGTTATTTTCACGTTGCCGGCCTACCAACCGACTAGGAGGGAAAGTATTGAAAACGAGCTAAAAAAATTAAATTAAAAACGGAAATATCTATGTTGAGCCCCCTCGAGACGATTCACAATGTCCAGACTGAAGTCTGTATCGGCGTGTATGTATTCCTCCACAATATCACTTGAACGCTTAATCCGAATAAGCTGAACTTTGGTATGCAGACATCATTTAGTCATGGCAAAAAGAGTTGAAATAATTGTAGTTGAAATCGGTCTACCAGGGGCGCACTAATCATATATCATACTCAAAATAGAGACTTAACAGTTGGTACGCATATGCCTTGTTGGCCTGAAATGACATTGGGGAATTTTGGTTGGTATATCTCATATACAAGAAGCAATAATAGTATTTGAATTCTGCCTTATATTTAATCAAATATTAACACCGAGCCGCCCGTGGCTAGCCGAGAATTGTACCGTACCGCCAGAGGCGGACGTGTAACGAAACCCAAACGGGTTCATTCACCGGCCGAGAGAGGGCGGTCATCGATTTTTAAAAATAAAATTAATGTTCAGATGAAATCGCTCCTTGGCTACTGGCCGGGAAAGTCTTGTGACACAACCGATTTCTTATTTTTCTTCTTCTCCGGCTATTTTCATTAGAAGATGCTGAATAAAAAGATTCCAGCCCAGTGTCTGCGTCTTGAAAAGTACTTGTACGTTTCAATTTACTATTATTTTTGGTGGGCGATCACTAATTCAAAAGTTGGCAATTTCCAGGGTAGTTAGTTTACCCTCGACAACGGTAGTTGCAGCCTCGCCGAAATATCGGGTGCTACAAACATCTTGCTGTTAAATCGTTTTTATTTTATTTATAATGTCAAACAACCGCGATAGTCTTCGATGTCATTCTATACAAAATATTTGCAAAGTACGATATATTTTTTAAAGTAGCTAGTACATTTTATGCTACGATGATATTTTCTAGAAGCACGATATTTGATTAAAGTAGGATATTTTATACAAGATTTCCTGAAATTACAATATTATTGCAAAGTACTGGCGACACCAGATTTCTTGGTCCCTCGCCTACATGCTCAGATCACACGTATTGTACTTACTGAACACCAATGCACTAAAACCAATAAGGGATAGAAATCTATTATGTATTTAAAGGATTCCATCCCTTTTTTGTTCTGGTGCATTAGTGTTCAATAAAGGCAATACGTGTGATCTGAGCATATGGGCGAGGGACCGAGAAATTTGGCGCGGCAGATACGATATTTACCGCACATCCTGACTTGACTTGATCCGATTTATCCTACTCATTGTATACCTCCGCCCGGAAGTTAATAGGCCTATGCAGTTGAGTCATCATGACCTATATATATTAGGGTCGGCCCAACTCACAGGTCAGCACACATCATGTAGCCTTCCCGCAGAAGTGCGATCCCCGGTAGGCTTCTGGCCTGCGGGCCAGTTCCCCTGGGAATCGTCCTTCGGGCGCTCCTGGACAATTTGCCAGCCAATCGACTGTGCATTCCGACTGATAACCGGGGGGGTCTCGAAACGGCTGTGTTTCCTATTTATAAGCGGGGGCGACGGTTTACCTAACGACAGCCACTCTGGAAACGACCATTTAGCCACCATTTAGATCCCACCATTTAGCCACCATTTAGATCCTGAATGAAAGACGGGCAAAGGACGCCATGGTCCGCTATGATTCAAACTGAATAACCGCTTACATTAGGTAGCGAGGTCGCTTGGTCTGCCCGCTGGTTTAGATACCCAGTGCCGAACGGAACGGGTTGGTCTCTCGTGGGCTAGCAGGAGGAGCTAGATAGTATATTGTCATTGTTTAAGTCCTCTACGCTCATCCCATGGTTGAAATAAAGATCATATATCGTTATACCAGCCTAGGGTGACGGGTTGCCCGTTGTAGTCGACACCGCCCAACTGTACCTCTGCCCGAATTGCCCTGATGCACGCCCAAAAATGTAACAAAATGTGTCAAAGATAATATGATATGTGATTTTTTTTCAATCGTTTTAATATCTATAGACAGTTTATTTTTTAGATTAATTTTAAATATTGAACTTTTTTATAGCATTTAAAATCTTGAAATATTTGCCGTGTTTTTGCAAAGCCACGGTCCACTTTTTAAATAAAATATTTGAAATAAAAAAACGAAATGCAGTTATTTTAATAATAACAAAATATATGATGTTTATTTAAGTTACGTACGATTAAAATCATTATGAGATAAATCAAAAATTCTTATATTTTTGGTTCGAATTCTCCCTCATCCTCATTGTCGATTTTTCCTTACTTGCCGCTTAGTCGTGGTGGAAGGAAGGGTGGGGGGGGGGGGGGGGGGGAGATAAACTCTCCTACTCACTCAGCTCTGCCTTTCCCACATTTTAGGGGGATTCTTGTCTCTCGACAGGTCGGGTTAGGAATGTCAAGATAAATCCGCACATCTATCTCATGTGCGGGCATGTGCTACGAAATAATATTACAGCGAGTCAATATAATGATTATTGGGTCGAATTCTGATGGTTCAGGCAGAAATAAAAATATTAGACCATTACCTGTGACCATTGGGTATATAGAGTATAAGAGTATAGTACGTTTTTGCAATCCTTCTGCGGCGCCGACATGCAGGTGGCGCTGAAAGCATTGTTTGGCGTAACACATACCAATTTATTTGGCCATCTATAATAAAATTGATATTATTTTTTATAAAGGAATGATTGATTATATTAACCCATATTTAAACTATGATTACAATAATAACTTAAAATGATTAGTGTCATCTATCCCATTTTTATATAGGCTGATTGCATAACAGAAATAACACGACAATTTTTTTGAACATTAAAGCGCGCAATTATTACGTATTGAAACCTGTATACCAAAAATTGAATAGTAAAAACACATTTTTTAATGAAGCTTTTATTAAAATGCTTTGTCCCGTGCCAACCCTGGGTGCAGAAGCCATGTCATAGTGGAACTAGAACGGGCTATCATAATTGAATGCGTATCAAAATTTCGTGTCTGTGCTGTTGACCGTTGAGGATCTACTCGTCGGGAGCCAACCCTGGGCGCAGCAGCCATGTTATGGCGAAACTTATAACGGGCTATCATTATTGAATGCGTATACAAAATTTCCTGTCTGTGCTGTTGACCGTTGAGGAGTCCCCTCGTCGAGAACCAATCCAGGGCGCAGCAGCCATATAATGGTAAAACTTAGAACGGGCAATCATAATTGAACGTGTATACAAAATTTCGTGACTGTACTGTTGACCGTTGAGTAGTCCCCTCGTCGGGAGCCAACCCAAGGTGCAGCAGCCATATCATGTGCCAGCAGCCATATATTGTGAGTAGGTTAATGCCTCTACTGTTAAACTCTCGTGGACAGGAATCGATGAATGCTTGAAGGGGTTTTCCCTGCCTTTTGGAGTTGATATTTTGACATTGATGACTTCCAACAATGGAAGAAGGTATCTGCCACTTTCGGAATTTGAATAACAAGCGGAAGCGTTCCTGGGCTCCCTAACTCCTGAAATTATGGTCGAGTATCGGTTCATCACTCAGGCAAGTATTGCCTGCGTAACGTGCAAGTATTGAATGTGTTCGATCGACAAGAATGTATGGGCAACACTGCCAACATATTGGTCATTAAATGTGAAATATTTTTATTTCTTAAACCGCCTGAAAATAATTTACCAAACGTTTATTTACTATGAAGAATAACGGTCTTTCATCGCCCACTTATGTATATTGATTTTAATTATGACGTTTAGTCAAAATATTCTTGGTTTTCGTACTGCTCATCTCATTGCCAAGGCTGTCATATTGGTTGTTTTAACCCTGTTTGCGATCGCTGTCATACTCCCGTAGTCATCGTGATTCCTGTGATTTTTGGTGTTTTAATAAACTCGCGATAAACGCACAAATAACATGGGCAAAATAGGCAAAATTTAAATCATCGCTAATTAGAAGGGTCGTTAAAATGTTCAAAAAGAAGTTTTAAATGCAATAGTAAAATTAAAAAATGAAAATCGTAAACCAATCCATGGAGTCTATTATAAATAAAAAAATAACATCTAAATTCACAAGAAAGCCAGAACACAAAAACACACAACGAGCGAAAATAGCATCTGACGTTTTGTAGTATCACTGGAAGTGGAGACAGGTTCGATGCTAGGCACTGAACCACTGCTAGGCACTGAAGTATCAATCGCCGTCTTGAACTCGACTATAAAACAAAAGCTTGTATTAAGGTATGACTTAAGTATCGGCCAGTTCTGAAGTATTGACCAATACTCGACTATAAATTCGCCTGTAAGTATCGAATGAGAATACGGCTGTAAATACCAGCCTTCTTCAGGAGACAAGACTAATATTTCCGTTCTATGTCAAATAAAAGTATATTCTCGTGTCTGCCGAGCTGTGTGTATTTATTATATTGCGTCCATAACGTCTTACCATATGTCTAACTCATCGAGGAGGATATACGAAGCCACTAAATCCCTCTTTCGCCAAAATTCCCTACAAAAACAATCTCCGGTAACAGAGCAAATAAATACGACAAGCAGATATAAATTACCCGAACATCTTAAAACACGACCCATATTTCCGGCCCACAAAGTGATAAGGCACACTTCATAAATGGGTCAGAGAAACCGTTACTACTAAAGCAGATGACTTTGAGGAATTTTCCTAAATAGACATCGACTGGGATTTAAGAGTCTTTTATAGGTTTATAAGTTAGTTACATTGGTGAAAAGCATAAAAATCGTAAAAAGGACCAAGTTAAAAACTTGCCCATTGCATGAAATCGAAGGTGATCGTTGCATGAAATCGAAGGCTTTGGAATTATGATTAAGATAAAAACGAATTTGAAGCATGAAGTTTGTAGCACTTGACTTTTTGGCGATGTTGAAACCGCCGTTGTCCAGAATCGACTGAAGTGCTGTAAATCGTCATCCGTTGATCTGAGACTAGGAGGCAAAGTGCTGCTGTTACTGCGCAGATTATAACGGTGGTGGGGCGGAAAGTTCACATCGCAAAACACATACACGATCCAATACAGACGAAACTCGGAAACCGAGATCATAGATCGGAGGTCACAAACCGAGGTCACAGATCGAATAAGTAAGATTTTAAACAAATTTAATATAATTACGACCTTTTATATACAAAGATCGATTTTTGATGCCTGTAAAGGATTCGGCGCCCGCAAATTTTGAAGTCGAACGTCTCTATTGAAGTTCAATAGAATAGAGACGGCACGGTTTCAAACTATCTACTATCTACGTGGAGCTCTCTTCTTAAAAAGTTCTTAATGCTCATCGCCAACCGCATGAATGTAACACATGATACAGTGATTGTTATGTGCAAGGCGGATTTTCAAAATTCGTGCGCGACGAACCCGCCTCTCCGTAACCGTTATAATCTGCACAGTAACAGTAGCATTATGACGCCTACTCGTAGTACAACATATGACGATTTACAGAAATTCAGTCTATCCTAGACAACGGCGGTTGTAACATCGCCGGAACGTCGGGTGCTACAAACTTCATTCGTTTTTGCCAGTTGCAGTTGTTGCAATCGTGGACTTTTAATGCAGCCTGATATTGCAGAATTGTTATTTGATACGTTGGAGATGAAGGATGATATAATCTATGGATAATTATAAAAAGTTACGAAATTATTAAGAAACTTGCGAGTATTTACTATTTTAAAACTTCTACTTATAATGATTGTTTATAGTGAGCTTCTGATATTGGTTAAGCTACTCGGATTTTAAATTTGCCTATATAATATATTGTCGTTTTTACACTCTGCCTACTTCGAACTGAAATAACTTCAGTTTGATTGGAAATTTCCAATTCCAATAAATTTTAATTCAAATCCGCGCGATTCCTTTTACAAAATCAGTTATTAATTGGTTTTTCGGTTTTTTAATATTTATTGTTTAGATAAAAATATCCTAATTTCTGTTTCGAATAAATTTACAATTTTTGGTTGGGTTAAACAAAAACATTATTTATTGCTCGGATTAAATATCCTAGATTTTCATCATTGCACACAGTAAAAAGTGTGTATTAAATGAAAAATGTATTTTCATATATGAAGTCCTGCGCCAGCGTCTTGCGATCAGCTTCTTGCGTCAGTGCTTCCCCTTGCGTCAGAAACTCGCGATTAAACAATCGATCTAGAATTCTAGATCGATCGACACTGCTTCTGCTCTGCCAATTGTCGAGTTACAGGAGTTGCGATTGGAGACTCTTCTGCACCCACCGTATTTGCCAGACTGCTCCGATTCCTATTTTTTCGAAATTTATGGATTTCTTCACAGGGGAAAAACCAACCAACCAACCAAGGACTTCAAAGAAACCATTAATTTCTCCACACGAGAGCTCTAGCAAAAGCATTAAACAACTTTCATTAAAATGGCAAAACTGCATAGTTACTCATAGATAATAAATACCGTTCAATATTTCGAATAGCTAACTAAAAATATATTTCCTCTATTACTATATTTGGTTTGTCTTAAAAGAAAATTGGTAATTTCATACTTACTTGCGAAGTATATTGTAACACTTTGCTTCATATACCAAACGAAAGCCTATTTATTACGAGTGTTGCATTTCATTTTACAGCAGCTAAGCTGAAATACCTAGCTGAAAATTAGAGTGTTTAATTGCAAAATTGTATTTAATAATTACTCATTTTTAGTAAAATACCTTATTTACTTCGTTTTATTTAAACAATGCAATTGTTTAAATTATGTATATTTCATTATTTAAAAGTCACTTTAAGGAAACCATTAAAAAGTCTTAAAAGTCTTATCAGTCCTTTGTCTACCCTATTTCATCTATTGACTATTAATCCCTTAAACGGTTTACATGAATAGCTTTTTCTAATATTTAAAAAAATATATTTTTGGTACAAAATAATTATTAATGTTTATAAACTTAACGAAAAATTTCATTTGCATTTGTTTTTTTTTTCATTCTCTTTTGTCTATCGATAGATCACTGCTAAAGAAATGTATATATAAATAATCTATAATAACGGAGATATGTACTGTAGGTACACATATTATTAGCGGTAAATAGTGTTAACATATAATTAGTCATAGTTTTATTATTATATTTTGTATTTCTTATATATAAAGGCTGTTTGTTAACCGAATAAAATATAATAAAATAAAAATAAAATAAAATAATGAATATAAATAAAATATATAGAAAATATCACAAACTATAATCACATATCAATATCAACTATTAATAGTAAAAATACCTACATAGTACCCAGTGAGTACTTTCATATTATCCCAAAAGCTGAAGCAGTAAATAAGTTTATGGATGAAATAGAGACTGCTAATAAGTAAGATAGAGATAGATCAGTGTGCGGGTGTCAGGTAAGATTTTGCGCCTGGGTCGTTTGCATTATTTTGTTTTACGTTTGGGTTGTCTCAACTAGTTTATGGACGAAAGAGACACAGTAAATAAACAATACAGAGATAGATACTTAGTATATGGGTGGCAGAAATATGTTGCGTATTAGCCGATTCCTTCGTTTTAAATTGAGGTGTACTTTTAGAGTTTTTTCGGATTTCATGTGATTTCGATTTTACTGTCTGACTGTGATACTGGATTTAATTGAATTTTAGTTGAACTGTTGATTAAAATAATGACCTATAATAAACCCTATTTAAAAAGATTTAAAATCTAGTATATTTCATAAAATCATTCAGATGTGCTAAACTGTGTATGTGTATAATTCTAATACGACACAGATTGATCATTTTCAACTTTGATGTTATTACTACTTTACACAAGAAAAAAATATTTCTTACAAGTCGCTAGATGTTACACTCTGGGTAAACCATTCCTATACAAGTTCCCATTCTTATTTACTTTGTAGAGCGGCAACGTCACAGGTAACGATCTAATATATGACGTGTGGGATAAATGCGTTGTTTTATTTCACCAGTAAAGTAAGGGAAGGTTAGTTCGAATCATGTAGGGTAGATAATAATATGTATCATATTAATGTGTGTTTCTAAAATAATACGTATTCATTGGATGTTGTTTTGTCATACGCCCGAAAAGAGACGGATCATGAAGCAATAGCAATGGAGATATGGGGAAAATGCTGGAAATGATTTCTATCAATTCTTAATAGTTTGTTTTTCGTCGTTGCGGATGCGACCACGACACACGTATGTAAAACTACTATGTTATCTCGAATTTTATATAAAAAGTTTATTTGATGGTACATACAGTTACATTCGTGTTGTTAGAGCGTTTCAGAATTGGAATTTGTAATCTTCACAAATAAAGTTTAGACTCCGAAATGAACATGAAAAAATCGGTTGCGTCGACACAAGGCTTTCCCGGAAAATAGCTAAGGTCTGATTTCATCTGAATATTAATTTCATAAAAGAAATCGGTGAGCGCTCTCACTCGGTCGGCGGACGAACCTGGTTTGATTTAAAAACGATCTTCAAACCGACCCAAAATATAGCTCGAGTTTTGATGCGTGTAAAGGATGTAATACCACTGCAAACCCCGGGTGTATATAAAGTCGAATGCAGTTGCGGTCTAGCCTACGTTGGACAAACGAAACGGCCCATAGCCACGCGACTGACAGAACACATCAAAGCTGTTAAAAAGGTTCAGCGAGAAAAATCGGCGATCTGCGAACATATATTGGATAGCGGAAGTAGCCACTGGATGCAGTTTCAAAATCCCATTGTGCTGTCCAAGGAACAATTCTACTTTCCTCGCATGATTCGGGAAGCCATTGAAATAAGAAGAACCCCGAACTTCAATAGAGACGACGGCTACAAACTCTCTTCTACGTGGAACCCTCTTCTTAAAATGTTTCCGCCGCCGAATGCCGAACGCAAAGACGTAAGACAGGATACAGTGAGTGTTGTGTGCAAGACGGATTTTCAAAAATCGCGCACATCAAGCCCGGCCCCTCACCACCGTTATAACCTACGCAGTGGCGGCAGCGGTGTGCGGCCTACCCGCAAAACAACAAATTGACAGCTCTTCAGTCTACCCTGGACAATGGCGGCTGCAACGTCACCGAAACGTCGGGTGCTACAAATTTCACGCGGTAAAGTCGTGTTCTATCTTATTTGATATTTCCCCTTATGTACTCATTTTGTCTAATGGTGTTACACCCGCTGACCAGCGTAGCTTGCGTATTTCTGTTATATGTAGTTTATAAGTATGTTGTTTGTTAGTCGCCAGCTTTTCCGTTGGGATAAAATTAACGGTATGTAGCACACATATACACACTTCATATTGAAAAAAATCGTTTTACTAAACAGTTTAGCTATTTCGCTTTTAACTGAAGTTTAGAAAATAGCACCTAAACTACGGCTAGATTATCAAACTCTGTTTAGTTGTGGTTACATTTTATTTTTAGCTAAAATTTGGTTTTGTTACCAATTACTAAACGAATAGCAACTACTTACTAAACTGCGAATTTTAGCTAAAGTTCTGTACCCTTAGCTAAATAACTTAGTTAAATGGGTGTAAACAAACATTCCAAAATGACCGTTACATTATTTAGCTGTATTAGCCAAACTTCAGTTAAACTAGCTGAAGTTTGTCTATTAATAACTAAACTACAGATTTTACCTAAAGTTTGATAGGTAATAGCTAAACTACTTAGGTATTCCAACTGACCCAATTCAGCTTTAGCTGGATTAGCTAAAGTTCTGTACCCTTAGCTAAATAACTTAGTTAAATGGGTGTAAACAAACATTCCAAAATGACCGTTACATTATTTAGCTGTATTAGCCAAACTTCAGTTAAACTAGCTGAAGTTTGTCTATTAATAACTAAACTACAGATTTTACCTAAAGTTTGATAGGTAATAGCTAAACTACTTAGGTATTCCAACTGACCCAATTCAGCTTTAGCTGGATTAGCTAAAGTTCTGTACCCTTAGCTAAATAACTTAGTTAAATGGGTGTAAACAAACATTCCAAAGTGACCGTTACATTATTTAGCTGTATTAGCCAAACTTCAGTTAAACTAGCTGAAGTTTGTCTATTAATAACTAAACTACAGATTTTACCTAAAGCTTGATAGGTAATACCTAAACTACTTAGGTATTCCAACTAAACACTTCAGCTCTCTTTGCCGAAGTTTATTTATCATTTGCTAAACAGTTCAGCTAGTAGTTGAGTATATAAGCATGATTTTCTTTTGGCGGCTCATTATTCCTAGGCATTACAAGTGAATAAACGTGAGAGACGTCGTATTTACTACGTATTTCAACCGTTTGGTTGTCGCACGTCGCGTCGCCAAAAAGTGGGAGACGAAGAAGAACGGGTCGTCGGTCGTTCGATCCGGTTATTTGCTTGACACAGCCAGTCAGTGAGAACCACAGACACGCGGAAATTGGCGACAGCATCGCGGCGACGTTCATTCGACTACATTTCAAGAAATCGCGAATCGCGAGGCGTTTCGGCGGAAACGCGTGAAATATTTCGCCGGCACGTTTGTGACTGTAAAACCGTGCAGCATGCTCGAAGAACAAGCCTCGACGCAAATCGAACGATCGGCAAAATCTTGTGTTGTTGTGATTCAAAATGGCGGATCAATCGGTGGAGGACCTACTGGATTCTTGGGGAATGTCAAAATATAAGGACAATTTTAAAAGTAAGTACCTACTTCCTAAGTCTTTTATAAATATTCCTTTTAGCATACTATTCTGTGTTTTCGCGTTCCATTCTTTAACGTCACCCGACTATATTCACCACGCTTATTCCGAATCTGCAAAATCTTTATTCGGTGTCAATAAATAAGCGAGAAATAGGCAGTAAAGCGTCAAACCCATACATTTCAGTAGGTTTGGTTAGTTTTTTACTTTCCCGGGTACCACTGGTAGGGAAAGTATTGTGATCGTGCGGGAAAAAAAATTAGATAACGACGGATATATCCATTTTGAGACCCCAAGACGATTAAGACCATTTCCAGAAAAATGTCTGTCTATGTCTGTATATGTCTGTATGTATGTCTGTATGTAATCTCTCACGATACTGCCGAGCCGTTGAACCGATTGATTTGAAATTTAGTATATAGGCATAGTCTCACCTGGAATGCACCCATTAGTTTTTGTCTGTCAACTGTCAAACCAAACTGTCACTGTTAAAAATTGACAGTAACTATATCTCACCGAAAATTACTTGTGATATATCATTTTTTTATTAAAAAAATAGGTTTGTTTTTTATAGGCTTTTATAATTTCACCTGTAGGTATGTACCTCACTAAGTTACTTTTCTGACGACTCGGCTTACATTATTTTACCTTTATTCTAGAGGAAGGTGTCACGTTGGAGGCGCTGCATGTTCTATCCAAGGACCACATTAATCGTCTCGTGCCGCCCGTCGGAGATAATGCGCTTTTCGAAGCTCATATAAGGGGATTGAAATTAGGAGTCTTATCCACCTCTGAATCATTTGTAAGTTATCAGTTGTAGTTATAGTAGATATTTGTAATTTTTCTTTGTAACCATTTTTTCGTCTTCTTTGGTATCAGCCATTTTTACACTTACGACTTGGAATCGGTTTACATACCTACACAGAATGCTCTCTGATTATGGTAATGTTTTCGGTTACACGGTATAACTTTATTGAAAATTGTACTGTGTACGGGGTACCCAAATTGTACTCAGAGTACAATATTTGAGTACTTGTACTCGGGTACTGCCCAGCTCTGCACGTAACTGAAAACATTGCCATGTGGAACAGCGGTAAAAGCCTTAGCAAATATATATGTATCAATCTTATTAAAGAAATTAATATGTGTAAGTACCTACCTAGACTGCATGCTTATTATTTACACCGTGATATCCTGGCCTGGTAGCAACATGTCAATGTCAAGCCACAAGAGCACAACTCACTCCTCTAACCTAGTATAATCAGTGGCATGTTTAGATCGATTCATTAAACAAGACCCTTGGAAGGAATGCGGCTTTTTGTATGTTCTAGCGGCACGTTCCGATGAAGCAGCATTCCTTCCGAGGCTCATCTTTAATTGAATTGAAGTTAATTTAAAGCCAATAATTTACTTGAGTTTCCAGCTTAAATATTTTTTTTACTTATGTTTTTAATTTGCTTTGTTTCCGAACAGCTCGCCAAGTGACAAGCGTATTATGTTATACAAATAAAAGATTAGGGAAAAATATTTCATATCAAATATTGCCTTTCAGGAACAGCCACAAGGACTTCCGCCAGTGACAGAGAATGTCTCTGATATATCCATTTCAAACTTACTAGTATTGGATGATTCTCTATTTGGCAATGTTCGATCACCAATTTCATCGGGCACTCAAGACAGTGTGGTAGCGACGGCAGGGGCGTACCGCACCCACGTTTTAGATCCCGAACCGAGCTGGCAAAAATTACGCAACAATCTGAAATCTACAAATGAAGGGAAATCACTGCTTATGCAGTTTGAAGACGTCGGATTGTTGGACAACTCGGCGAGAAGAAGACTCTGCAATTTCATCATAAGTCGAGAATTGCAATTAAATCCCGACGCTACTATCACAGCTCAAAACTTCTACCAGTTGGCGTGTGACATTGTAAAAATCTTCAAAAAAGAAAGTGTTCCAGTATATTTTTCTCCATATATTTGCATAAGTCCAACTCACAAAATCGCAGCTAAGGGCAAGTTGCTGGATACATTCAGACAGCGCCGAAGAGAGTACACAAAATCTGGCCTGATTGTACCAAGAAAACGTAAGGCATCGACGAGTTCATCGTGCAGCAATCCTGGATCACCATTACCAAGTCAATCCTCGATACTAGAAGATGCATCAAATAGTCTACCCGATCCTTCAGAAGAAGCAGTTAAAGCATTAAATGAATCTTTGAAATGGTTAAAGAACTCATGCGACCCCTGGCCGACGGTCGAGTTGTACTGGGAGGAGACAAGGAAGGCGCGGCTACAAAAATTTTCAGAATCTGCTATGACCATTGCTGATTACTTCAGTGAGTTCAGAGCTCTGGGACAACCCGATGGAATGCACTTGGTATGTATATATGGAAATTTATAGATTCAATAATAATATGTATAAAATAATACAGTGTATTAAGCTTTATGTTAGAAGATTTTGAACTGACATACTTAATCAATCTAGTAGTACTGAACAGCTTTTAATAAAAAAAATTATTCCATGCATTTTGACAATGTATGGAAAATAATAATTAAAAATGGTATGGAGACAATTTTTTTTTTGCTTAATTGCAAAAGTCGTAGAAAAAAGGTTATAAAAAGATATTAAGTATAAAATAAATAACACCTTGCCTCTTCTCATGTGAACATGCATATTTTACATAAACGTACAAATCAAGTATTTTTTAAACTTATTGTTTCTTCTTCCACAGTTAATAAAAGACTTCAACTGCCTGTACCCTGATAGCAGCAACAAACTGTTCGAGAACTGGCCGCTTTACCGGGACAAGATAATCGAGGCAGCGAAAAAAAGAAGTGATCCGGCACTAAAAGAATTCATCTCATGCCTTAGCAACGAACGTAAGCATTACTTTTTATGTTCTTAATTTATCTTTATTTAACTATGTTATTATGTGTACAAGTATTACTTATATATAGTGCTAAACAACTCATTCAAATTTTGATCTATTTTGTTCTCCCCTCATAGGGTGTCTAAAATGCTCGCTGCATTCCCACGCTGGATAGCTTGAACGACCTTAATTCCGACAGCAATAATTAAAATTCATTTGATGAGTTCCCACTTTCCATGCAGAGGCTGTAACAAAAAATCTGCAAAATGTACTTCGTAGTCAAAGTATTATGTTCTGTCAAGCCAAGCCCTCTTCGCATTTCTCCTCCCTTCCTAAATCTGTAGCCCGACCAGTATCGCTTTCGGTGCGAGGTATCATTAATGCCGTAGGAGTGCTGTTTCGTTCTCTCGATCAATTTTTAGCCAAGGTCAAACAAGTTTAGATCACGTTTAGGTTAGCATGATTGGTTTAAGCTAAACATATACATTTCTGAAATCTACTTTCATTGAAATAACATGTATTTAATTTAATTACAGAGCTGGACAATGACATCATCAACACTGCTGCATTCATGTCGCTGCCCTTTATAATGAACACGAACACAATCCGGAGGCCGAAAGTGAAACAGTTTCGACCATCCAAGTTGGAGAGTCTCCAAGGGTTTATAACGCACATTAAATCACCGACGGATCTGGAGGCTTCCCTAACACTTCGCAGGGAAAAGATGGTCAGATTAGGTTATAGCGTCCAGCCTTACATAATAATCATTGGTGCTTCTATCGCAGAAATTCATACAATATTCATAATTGTAAATGACGTAAAGTACTCGCCCATGTCTTATGTAAGTTATAATTCTACATCCATAATGCATGCCGTTGATACATGCTTTAAGATACTTTTTGCGTTGAATGCGGAGTACCCAACAGAAAGTGCAAACGTTTGGCATTTCATTCAGAAGGGTCTATATAAACTAAAAACAAAATATGACAAGGTATACACCTCTGTGAATTCTCTCATGTCCGACTTGGGCATTTCTACTGATAAGTAAATTTGCAGCCGCAATTCTTTCGAGACTAGTTAAAACGTCACCTGCGTGTTTCAAAATGCCGACCTGTTTTATTTGTTCCAAAGTGACGATTGATGTCCCCGGTTTATTTAAACATTTTTCTTATTTTCACAATAACCACACTTTTTCTATATATCGTTGCATTGAAGATGGATGTCATAGGATATTTCACTTGAAAAACACATTTCGTAAACATATCAATGTTCAACATGGTAGTAGAAGTTCCTGTAGTAGTTCAAATTTGGTTTCTGACGTAGCCAGTACATCTCATCCATCAAAGAAATTTCCGGTGCAACCTTCATGTAGCTCTGAAGTAACATTAATAAAATCAGTAGAGTCTAGTAATTCGTTAACGCTTTTATTAGCATCATTGCACGCGAATCCGCTGCTACCTAAGAATGCAGTCCAGTGTGTTGTTGACGGGATGAGAAATTATATGTGTGGAGTGTTATCTAACAATATTGGAAATATTTTTGACAAAATGGTGACATCTTTACAGAACGATAGTGACATAACTGTATTCAAAGATAAATTTTTGTCAGCTGTACAGTCTCCTTTAGATTCTTTCAAAACTGAACACTTGCGATTGAAACACTTTTTGTCAGAGGGTTCTTATCTGCCACCAAAAGAAATAACGATAGGACAACGAATGTCTACAATTAGACGAGGCGGTGTAGTAAATGTCAAGCCAACTGTTTGTACAGAACAATTCATGCCGCTTCGACTTACATTGCAAAAGTTTTTTTCTCTTAATAATATTATGAGTGAAACATTACATTACATAGATTCATTATCAACCGGACAGAGGAAAGGTATACTGGAGAATTTTATTCAGGGGACTTTTTGGTCTACACGTATTAAAAATAATGAAGGTAAACTTGTGTTTCCACTTTTTATGTTCTTTGACGATTATGAAAGTGGAAATGTTCTAGGAAGTCATTCAGGTATTCACAAATTAGGGGCTGTGTACGTTTCAGTCGGTTGCATTCCACCTCATAGAGCTAGTACATTGTCAAATATTTTCCTCACATTGCTTTTTCATTCTTCCGATAGAGTTTTATTTGGCAACGCTGTTATTTTTCATCCAATTATTGAAGAATTTAACTTCCTGTCTGAAAATGGCGTAGAAATAGATACCGCCGATTTCAAAGGTACGCTGTACTTCGAACTTGCCCTTATACTTGGAGATAATTTGGGCATTCACTCTATTACTGGATTTAATGAATCATTCTCTTCAAATTTCCCTTGTCGTATTTGTACTATACCTAAAGAAGAGTTAAAAAAGCAATGTTATGAAAACGTAAACCTACTTCGGAATTCAGCTCAATACGACATACAACTGGCTGAATGTAACAGTTCGAACACTGGTATTAAAGAGAAGTGCGTGTGGCTCGATGTTAAAGGATTCAATTTATTCGAACAGGTTGGAGTTGACGTAATGCATGATATACTTGAAGGCGTCGCCAAATATATAATGTGCTTTGTGACATGGAAATATGTTAGCATTTTGAAATATTTTTCTATTCAAGTATTAAATGATAAAATTTCTTGCTTTGATTATGGCCCGGACAGTAGTAGCAAACCCTGTCTGTTAAATATTGATCATATTTCAAAAGGTAATATGAGGCTTTCAGCTTCTGAAATGTTAACATTCGTTCGTTACTTTGGTTTGCTTATCGGTGAGTACGTGCCATTCGATGAACAGTACTGGATATTATACACTACACTGAGAAAAATAATTGATCTAGTGATGTGTCAAAAAGTTACTTGTCACACGGGTGATTCGTTAAAATGTTTGGTTGGAGAACTTAATGAGATGTACTTGGCATTAACGAATGAGTACCTTAAACCGAAATTTCACTTTCTGACTCATTATCCTTCATTTATGATTAAATATGGACCGATCGTCAACTTTTGGTCAATGCGATATGAAGCAAAACACAGGCTTTCTAAAATTGCTGCTCGCGCTTCATTTAATAGGCGCAATATTACGTTAACACTTGCGAATAAACATCAGATGCAGCTCAATGAGGTTTTTCTGAAAGGTCACCTGAATAATATAATCAGTGTAGGTCCGGATAGAAACATGTCGATAGAGATGCACACTGATATTATGACAGCACTAAATCTTAGCGCCGATGAGCCTCTGAAGCGCATTGCGTGGGTCAAAGTTAAGGGTACGGAGTATAAGTCACACACAATACTTACCGAGGATGTAGATGATTTAGGAGGTGTTACTTTCATGGTAATTAGAAATATTTATATGTATAGCGACGAAAGGGTAATTTTTGAATGTGCTATGTTTAATACATTGGAATTTGATGATCATTTTAATGGCTTTGAAGTTGCGGTTCCCGATAATGAGAAAAAAAAAATAATTTTCTATGATTCACTTGCATGCCATGTTCCAAATAATATTACAATCTTGTATAGCGGGCAGAGATTTATAACACTAAGGTCTCAGTTGTAATTTAAAGGTGTGCATGTTTCGAATCACATAATTATTGTATTGTCTTACCAGAGAAAAATAATAGCGAGCAACAACTTTTTCTGTGAATAATATGTTTGTTGCACTTCCAGATTGTTTGGTGTTATGATATGAAGACTCTGTGGCCGACAAGCTTCATTTCTGACGTCCGATGAACCTTGTAAAATTTAAACTGCCCTTTGCTAGCACAAATTCTAAAAAATAATTTGATAAGGTCCCCGGACGTCAGAAATGAAACATGTCGACCGTACGTAAAGTTGCCGATTGAATTTGTAATACAAGGTATGCAAAAAGATGTACTGATTTCATTCGACCTTTCATAACAAACCGCTTTTACATACTGTACATCAATATTATTAATGTTTTTAAGTTTACGCTGTTATTTGGCATTAGGTAATATTTTAATTTTAGGGATTACGGAATTGTACTGATTTCATTCAACCTTTCATAACAAACCGCTTTTACATACTGAACATAAATATTATTAATGTTTTTAAGTTTACGCTGTTCTTTGGCATTATGTAATATTTTAATTTTAGGGATTACGGAATTGTACTGATTTCATTCGACCTTTCATAACAAACCGCTTTTACATACTGAACATAAATGTTATTAATGTTTTTAAGTTTACGCTGTTCTTTGGCATTATGTAATATTTTAATTTTAGGGATTACGGAATTGTACTGATTTCATTCGACCTTTCATAACAAACCGCTTTTACATACTGTACATAAATATTATTAATGTTTTTAAGTTTACGCTGTTATTTGGCATTATGTAATATTTTAATTTTAGGGACTATCAGTGTATTTGATTTACATAAGTCGACGTTTCGCCTGCTATGTCACAGGCTTCATCAGGTACCAGAGTACGGGCACCGGGGTGTATCTGGTGCCCGTTGTACCAAACATCAAACTAAGTTGGAAGTTAGGTACAATGGGCACCAGACGTCTGCTCCAGGAATTCCCGTGGTTCCTGATGAAGGCTTTGACGTAGCAGGCGAAACGTCGACTTATGCAAGTTAAATCCACTGTTAATCCGTAAAATAAAAGAAGTGAGCATTGTGATTGTATAAAACGGCTATATATGTGTAGGCGGAGCATCGTGTTCTAATTACACGACATATCGGCACCTTTCTGTAATAATGTGAGTTAAAAAAATAAATACAACTAAATGTTTATTTTCTTTGATTTCAGTATCCTCAGCTGAAAGCAACGAAACGTCTAGTGAGATGTAGCCAACAAGTGAATTTTGAGCCCTCACTTACAGGCCTACTCGCTATTGTGGGCGAGTAAGCTTGGTACAGTAGTGCCCAGCTGAGAGTTCCCATCTGCTGATGTAGTAAGGACATAAAATATGTCCTTACTACATCAGCCAATAGGAATTCTCAGTTGGACAGTACTGTATGTGGGGCCCAGTTCATTTGGCTACATCTTACTAGATGTTTAGTTGTTTTCAGCTAAACAGCGTAGCTGTGAAACCCAAACAATTTAGGTACACTTACAAACGTAGTTTAGCTACGTATAACTGAACAGTTTGGCTATCTACTAATAAACACTTTAGCTATGTATTACTGAACACTTTAGCTATCTATTACTGTACACTTTAGCTATCTTCTACTGAACAGTTTAGCTACCCACTACTGAACAGTTTGGCTATCTACTACTAAACACTTTACCTATGTATTACTGAACACTTTAGCTATCTATTACTGAACACTTAGCTATCTATTACTGAACACTTTAGCTATCTATTACTGTACACTTTAGCTATCTTCTACTGAAGTTTAGCTACCCACTACTGAACAGTTTGGCTATCTACTACTAAACACTTTACCTATGTATTACTGAACACTTTAGCTATCTATTACTGAACACTTAGCTATGTATTACTGAACACTTTAGCTATCTATTACTGAACACTTTAGCTATCTATTACTGTACACTGTAGCTATCTACTACTGAACAGTTTATCTATCTGCTACTGAACAGTTTTGTAAAATTTTAGCTCTTTTCGTTTAGCTGTGGTACCTAATTGTTTAGGTGTCACCACAGCAGCTAAACTGTTTTGTAATTATTTACTGAATCTTCGGTAACTAGTTACAAAACAGTTTTTTCAGTGGTAGGCATGGTTGGAAAAGATTGTTTGTTGTATAATCTCTCATCAGGATCTCTGTTCAGGGTCGGTCACACTCACGGGTCAACACCCATCCGATGGCCTCCACGCATGGGGTGCGAGCCTGGGTAGGACACTGGGTCAACCAGTCTCCCCTGGGAACAATCCTCTGGCGCTCCTGGACGGTCTGCGCACCGAGCGGCGCAAGCCAATCGTTTGTGCTCTCCGACTAACAATCGGGGGAGTCTGGGCACTGTATTGTTTCCTATAGAGCGGGGGCAGTTGTCTACCTTACGGCGACTGCTCTTGAAATGACCATTGGCCATCCGATCCCGGTTCAGAGTCGGGCAAAGGACGCCTTGGTCCGCGACAGATTCGGTGCACTCCGTTTCACCGCTTCGTAAGGGAGAGGACCGCGCAAGCGACCTCGAACTCGGAACCAATTGAGAGACCGGAGAAATCTGGTCACAATTGGAAGTGAGGGCGCGAGTATCTCGAGCCCGCCGGGTGTATTTCTGGCTCACTCGCGGTAAGGCGTTGGGCTCTCACGGGTTGTGACGTAGCTGGACGTAGAATGTACTGTCCAAAGTCTTCTACGTTCACTGCAGGGCGACAGAACCACTAATCGTTAAAACGTCCTGTGGTGACGGGCTCGCCCGTTGTAGTTGACACCGCAAGATGTATAATCTCTCATATTGACTCTTTATTGTGAAATTTCACACTAAAGAGTATCACACTCAGAAATTGTTGGCGATCGAAAATTTGTGTACATAAATGAGAGATAAATTCTGTCAAGATTGTACATATCGCAAACATCCCACACACAAATCAGATTGGCCCCGTTAGCTTGCTCACATTGTGTTTAATGTGTCCTCGCCCGAAGCTGTTAGCGTTGGGCAAAGTTAGTTAGCCGCTCAGAAGTTAGGATGCAGCGCACATAGCCGTAAAGCTAATGTTTACCCTGTGCTAAGGCCGCGCGTAACCTACGTACATGTTTGCACCGACACGGAACGCGTTGCCTCTCACTGAAGTTGTGCCACCGAAACTTGAGTTTTTTATTTGCTCATTATTAGATAACTATTAGGTCTTTAATGAAATTGGCGTTTTCTCGAACTGCCCACTATGATCTCAAATATCTGGCGTTTGGTTAAGAATTTAAATTCAAATTTATTTCAAATTTATGCATGTGTATTTGTGTATTGAATTTAGTGATTCATTTATTTTCGTTCACAATACGGAAAACTTAAAATATTGCGGTATTTAAGGATACGAGTTACACCGTGGTACTAGCGCTGCAGAAACAGCTTGAAGGGTTGATGATGTGTATGTGGAAGCTTCTGTAAAATAAATTAATAGTTTTTAAAAAACCACTAAAAACACGCTTTTATAAATGCACGTAAAAACCAAAAACAGTTTTTACCATATTATTCCTACAAGTAGTGGACAATTCAACGACCCACCCAGAGGTCCGTGTAGAGGGGCAAGGCTATTTAAAACAGAGTTTCACCCGGTTCCCTGAGGTGACGCTAGCGACATGATATTATTAACCACCCTCATGCCATTCAGTCCTCGGCACGTTTCTCACCTTGGCTTGGTGGGATCTTTAACAACCTACTACCCTATTTACACGTCAATATATATCGTATACAGATATATCAATATTATTCTATTTACACTCTCCATGTACAGGTCTATATACATTTTATACATTATAACATGTGAATATTTACACTATTTACACTCAATATTTACAAGTCAATATATAATAGGTTTGTTAATAATGATAATAATCTTGAAACCTGATCGTGTTCAAAGTCTATTACTTGACCTTTCTCACAAGTGCAAACACGACTATGATACGATATTCCATCATGGAATGCCAGTTCCTGTCTTCCGGCTTCATCATCATACCTTGAAACCTAATCGTGGTCAAAGTTCATTCCAAGACTTTTCTAACAAGTCCAAACACAGCTGTGATACGATGTTCCATCATGAAGTTCCAGTTCATATCTTCCGACTCCAGATCAGTTCGACAGTACCATATTATTGTATTGTCATCAGAACTACATACAGCAGCCAATTTTCATGACGCTACGATCCTTGGAAGATGGTTAAATTAGTTACCCTAGATTCCATTACATAGTTAGTTTCGTACAGGTCGACCTAATAAAAGCGTGTAAAAAAAACACACGGAACGTTTTTGCATTTCTGCAAAAAAGTACGTTTAAAAATATGACTTTCAATAGACTACGTTATGACAAAGTACTTTGAGAAAACAGAATAGATTCAATGAAAATTATGATAATGAAAACTATTTTTTTTGAAAACACTTTAAGGTGCACATCGACACCTTTCGGAGAACACAAATATCGAAGCTCTATATTTGATATTTACTGCGCAACGCGACCAATCTACATAACGAAAGAAAACTGCCGCCAACCTCCTTTTTTAAGTCCATTACTGCTTAAGGATAACATAATATATATGTAAATATGAACAATACTACTATATGCAAATTATATGCTAAATTTCAGCTCGATCGGATGACGGGAAGTGCCTTAATTTTCACTCACGACATTTGTAGTCAATCAAGACCTCAAGACTGGCGGCGAAGTTACATAATATAAAGGAAATAAAAACAAGGAAAAATGAAAAAAACTATACTCAGATGGTAAACGACAAAGCTCAAATTCCAAAGCAATGTCAGACAAAATAAATAAATTAAATTGATAAAATCAAAATCTATGAAAATTCAGTTTCACGTATTATTAGGAATTCAAATTAAATTCAATCGAAACAGCTTAATTCTACTACCAAGTGCACTAAAAAATATAAAAACTGGTAAAAATTGAAATGAATAACAATGACAAAAGAAAAGAATATACTACGAATACTTACGAAATAAAAAAATTGGTAAACGACAGCTCAATTCTTACGTAATTTCATACGAAATAATTAAATTAAAATTTAACGATGCAATCGAAAACATTGAAACAAAACATTTGGCTTTACCGGAGTTCGAAATTTTACGGGATACGTACGGGATACGGCTTGTTGTGTTCGGGCGATAATATAACGGACGTATCAAGTACGTTCGTATAGGTAGGGCGGTTGAGTAGGTACTAATATGAGGATTTTCAAGATGCACCATAATATCAACGTTGTCGCTAAGCGCGTGAACACAGTACTGTGGCGTGAGTAAGTTTTAATTCGCGCGCAAATTACTCCTGCTCTAATACCTGCTAATAACGTGGTTCATATTGAATCCTTTACTGGCCGAAGCCGTTTAAGTTGCTGCATTATATTTTACTATAAATAAAATAAAAGGAAAAATAAATAAAATGAAATACTAACGGAGTTGCCATGGAATTCACCGACCGGAGTCGGGTCCATCATAATACTATTATTACACTTCTAGGGGGGTGAGTGGTGGATTCCGCTCTAACAACCGTCTGTGGTAGGTTTAGGACAACTTTCCACCCATTCATCCTCTCTTTGAAGCCATTGAATTTGAGATGCGGAAATAGCGGTTTTAGATATTTTTTCTAGGAAAGAATGAAATGACCAAGATCTTTAAAGAGGTGAAACAGATTTGGCTGACAGGCCACGAGTGCCAACTTCCACCGCGTCACGGTAAACAGCGAAACCGTTCCGGGTAACGGCATCTGCCAGATCATGGTATTTATTAAATTTGTACTCGTGGTCTTTTGGGATATTTGCTTGCCATGGAACAGTTATTTCTACAATAAGGGCCACCTTCCGAGATACAGATGAAAGAGTGATATCTGGACGGAGGGCTGTGCATCCGAGACTCTTAGGGAATTTATACTGCTTAAAGACCGAACCGATCTCCAGAATCCAATCTGAAGCTTTCTCGGTTAATGAGAAAGTTTTGTAGGTAAATGTTTTTGCCTTTAGATCCATCCCGCACAAACTGTTATCGGGGTTTGAAGAGTAATGTCAAACCCTTGTTGGCACTAGCCACTGAGAGGCTAATTACCTCACGAGGACTTTGTCATGGCGGTAAGTGTACCGTCCTTGATATAAGGCCACCATGTAGCAAGCTAGAAGAATCAAATCAAATCAAATCGCATTTATTGTCTTCAAAAAACTTTACATAGTTGTTTAGACATTGTATATAGCCGCTTAATGTTAAAATAACTTTAAAATGTATACTAAATATTTCATTAGAGACTCACCACATAATTGAGTTATATTAGATATTTATAACTACAGATAGTCATGAAATTATAATATTAAAATTAAATGGTCCTGTAAGTAAGAATTATAATTGATTATGGGAGACAATTAGAAATAATAGTAATAATATAATAATCAATAAAATGGTACAAATGTCAAGTTAAATAAAAAAAATCGAGATGGAAATTGTCAGTAATCTAATTATAATTCGTTAATATTATATAATTCTCTCGCAATAAGGTAGCCTTTTAATTTCGATTTAAATTGGGTGATATTTCCGTTTCTACATATACTTTTGATATTCTCAGGCAGTTTATTGTAACACGCCATTCCAACGTAATTTGGATCCCTTTTGAATAATTCCAGAGATGGACGGGGTAATGCTAAATTGTGCCTACATCTGGTGAAATGCGAGTGAATTTCTTTTTGGGTCTTCATTTTTCCTATGTTTTTTAATATTAATTTTATGCATTCAAATATGTATAGTGATGGTAGCGTTAGAATACTGAGATTTTTGAAGTGACCACGACATGATTCATTATGTTTAAGGTTTATCAATATTCTTATGGCTCGTTTTTGGAGAGAGAAAATATGTTGCCTTAAAACTACTGTACACTGTGTCCAGAAGGGAATCCCGTAACGAAGAATTGACTCGAAATAGGCAAAGTATATTATTTTGGTGTGTTTAACACTGATTAGTTTCCTTATTTGCCTTAGTAAGAAACAGGCGCTGGATAGTCTGTCGCTTAATTCCTCTCCGTGAGCATTCCACCTTAAATTTTCATCTAAAACTAAACCCAGAAATTTATGGCTTTTAATATTGGCTACTGTGTTTGCACCGATAATTAAATTTTGACTGTTTATAACCTTATTTTTTCTACAAGATAGGAAAATGGATACTGTCTTGGATGTGTTTAGAGACAGATTATTTTTCTCGAACCAGGTATTCAACAGAGCCAATTCATGGTTTAACGTTTTCACTACATTCTCTATTTTGGCATCTGCAAAGCTTATGCTGGTGTCATCTGCATACAAAGTTACATTTGAGTGAGCTACTATAGATGGGAGATCATTAATATATAGAATGAAAAGGGTCGGTCCCAGGATGCTTCCCTGAGGAACACCGCTCTTCGTTTCACACTCATCGGAAATGGTTCTCTTCAATACGCCACCTGTGCAGTCGTCTAATTGTACAACTTGTTTTCTTTTTGAGAGATAGCTGCTGAACCATTTTAAGCTATTTCCTCGGATTCCATATCTGTCGAGTTTAGTTAGCAGTGTTTGATGGTCTACCATATCGAACGCTTTTGATAAATCGCAAAATACGGTACTTGAATAAAGTTTCTTGTCCATGTCATTGTACATTTTTCTCAGAACGTTGTTCAGTGCATCGATTGTACCTTTATTTCTTCTGAAACCGAACTGAGATTTTGTTAGGATATTTTTGTTTTCTATGTATTTTAACAACCTTGAATTTACTATTTTTTCAAGCACTTTGGAAAAAACAGGTAGCAACGCTATTGGTCTGTAGTTGTTTATTTCAGTTTTTGGACCTTTTTTATGTATAGGAATAATTTTAGCAATTTTGAATTGATCTGGGAAAATTCCATCTCGGAGAGATATATTGAATATATAGGCTAATTTGTCAACTATAAACGGAAGTGTCAATTTTACCATGTCTATTGCGATATCGTCAATTCCTGAGGATTTTTTATTTTTCATGGAATTCACTATTTTTGTTATTTCAACAACATCAGTTGGCTGCATGAAGAAAATATGTCTGCTGTAAGGTATATTGTGCCCACCTGTTAGATTGTTCTGTGAGGTGTTTGATTGTGATATTTGACCGATTTGGGAAAAGAAAGTGTTGAACATATTCGCTACTTCTGTTTGATCTTCGACCGTATGGCCCTTTCGGTTAAGAGTAATGTTAGAGTAGCACTTTTTTCCTTTGCCCATTTTATCATTTACAAGCTGCCATAATCCTTTTGAATTATTTTTCAAATTTAATATTTCATTTCGGATTAGATTTCTTTTGGCATTCCTAACCACTCGCCTATATATTTTCTCGTATTTATTTATAAATTTCATAACAAAATCATCGCATTTAAACTTTTGTATAAAACGAAGGGACCTCAGATTCTTAGCCGAAGCTTTAATTCCCTTTGATATCCAGGATTTCTTTAGGTTAGGATTTTTTATTTTTCTTTCTTTCTCGGGAAAACTGCTGTCAAAATGAGACTTAAATTTTTCGAAGAAAAGAGTAAATATTAGATCAGCATTTTCGTTTTCGGAATTAAAAATATCGTCCCAGTCGTCACTGATAATTTTGCTGAGAAATATTTCTTTGTTTGCTTTAGAAAACAATCGGGACTTTTTATAATATACCTGATTTTTTGTGGTGTTATTAATTGAGACGAAGATACCTTCATGATCTGAGAGGCCAGTAGAAGAGATTTTTGAAGAAAGTAGGTCAGTACATAGGTTTGAGAATATGTTATCTATTAATGTGGCTGAGTGCCCTGTGATCCTTGTTGCAGTGTCTACATATGATTTTAAGCCATATATATTCAGAATACTGCACAAATTATATTTGGCTACTGAGTCAACTAGGAAGTCTATATTAATGTCCGTGCATATGACGATTTGTTTATTTTGAAATATTTCTAATAGCCGTGACAATCTTTTGAAGAATATAGTAATATTTCCGATTGGCGATCGATATAACGAAAAAATATGAATACGGCTTTGCGTCAATTTTACTCCGCAGCATTCAAAGTGGCGATCGAGGCAGAGATCAGCACACTGCAGTAATGGTTCACTACCAAGATTATTTTTGAGTTGTACCATAGTCCCCCCCATTTTAAAAATACTCCTGTGTTGGTACGCTCCAATATAAAAACCAGGTAAACTTAGTGAAATGTCTTCATTTTTCTTCCCCCAATGCTCAACCATACATATAATATTAATATTTTTATTAAGTTGCAGTCGCAGTGGATATTATTTTTAAGAGTCGCAGTGGCATGGCGGCACGGGAAAATATTAAAAACGCGACCGCAGACAACGTCCAACATGGAGCTTAATTACAAAACTTTGTAAATTGCCTTTTTTACATAAAAGGGAATGACTGACATTTTTTCTCCGTGTTTCAGCGGATTTAATCCGAACCGAGAATACGAAATGTTACTTTGCGTATGTTACCGAGCTTAAATGTGGCATTTATGAAGCAATAACTTTTTTTATTCTGTAGATATATTTTATTTATTCATTTATTTATTTCTTAAATCGTATTGTATTGGAAACAATAACAATAAATTAAAAAAATAAAAAACACGGCTGCCCTTACAAAATGGAACTGTTGTATTTAGAATTATTAGAACAAAAATGTTCGCTATGATAGCACGTTTTGTAAGAGAATGAAGTTCGCAAAGCCCTGCGGCAGGTATCTTAAAACGATCGCGCGCCGCCACACCGCCGCTGCACTTTAGTCGGTTGCCCTCGGTGCTCAAGTAATAATTTTTGATAGTAAAAACCCATTTTTAAAACAAGCTTTTAATAAAATGGTCTATCCCCAGCATATCCTGAGTGCAGCAGCCATGTCATTGTAGAACTTAGAACGGGCTATTGTAATTGAATGCTATACAGAATTTCGTGATTGTTCTGTTGACCGTTGAGAAGTCTCCTCGTTGAAAGCAAACCCTGGGCTTTGTCGCGGTGAAACTTAGAACGGGCTGTCGTGATTGAATGCATATACAAAATTTCGCGTCTGTGCTGTTGACCGTTGAGGAGTCCCCTCGTCGGGAGCCAACCCTGGGTGCAGCAGCCATGTCATGGTGAAACTTAGAACCGGCTATCATAACTGAATGCGGATACAAAATTTCGCGTCTGTGTTGTTGACCGTGGAGAGTAGTCTCGTCGGGAGCTGATTCTGGTCGTAGAATCAGGTCATGCTCAACATAAAAATGCATTGTCATCGGATCTGAACCAATTTGTAAAATTTCAACTTTATAGGATAAGAGGAAGTGGTTCTAATTCAGTTTGCAAAATTTGAATAAAACAAACATACATACATACTAACATACATTGCAAGGTAAATAAAAGTGTTTGTGGTTTGTATATTTATCCGTATAGATAGGTACATATATATTTCATACCATCCTCTGCGCGCCAAACCCTCCCTCACCCCCCCCCCCCCTCCCCCCACTTGCCACAATTCTCCCCGGGTAACCCCCCACCCACCCACTCCTGTCAACCCCCTCTCCCCGATTGTGATTTTGTCAAGTGATTATGATTAAAAATGTAATATATTCGTATTTAGTATTTTTGTATTTCCGTAGTCATAAAATGGCTATTTTCCAATATGATATAGTATTTTCCTAAATACGGCAGAATTAAAGAAAATGTCTCGCTTGTATTAGAGATTTTCCAACCAAAATGTCACGTAAATGTAATGTAAACAATGTTGTTTCGGTCCAACGTCGCATCTGCTTACGGATTTCAAGTATCTAAGTCTAATATTTAGAGATTGTATTATGACTAGCGCGCTCCTTGGTGGACCGATTTGAACCTCAATCTTTTCAACTCTTGCCATGATCAAATGATGCCTGCATGATTTTTTTTACCTTAATCGGATGAAGCATTTGCGCGCTATCCTGGATGATAACATACACATACACACAGACACACAGAAGACCTCAGTCTGGAAATGGTTTTAATCGTCTGAGGGGGGGGGGAGGGGCAAAGTGGGTATCTCGTCTTCAACTCAAAAATAAAAAAAGCGCGTTCATAATACTTTCCCTAACCATTGGTTGGCCGGCAAAGTAAAAGCACTGCTTATATCTATCTAAAGCAGCATAGAAAATAGGCACATTTGTTGAAATAAATACTTTGATCTCCATTGGAGCACTAGGGCTGGGCTGTCCCTCACATTAATTAATACATTTAATTGTCTTCTACAACGATCAAATAATCGAATGAATTAACAAGTTTACAAATAAAAGACTGCCGTTACAGAAATGCTACATGGGAGCTAATGGGCCCATGATGAGGTGGCCACGAAGACCCATGTGTTCAGGGTCGGTCACACTCACGGGTCAACACCCATCCGATGGCCTCCACGCATGGGGTGCGAACCTGGGTAGGACACTGGGTCAACCAGTCTCCCCTGGGAATCAAACCTCTGGCGCTCCTGGACGGTCTGCGCACCGAGCGGCGCAAGCCAATCGACTGTGCTCTCCGACTAACAATCGGGGGAGTCTGGGAACTGTATTGTCTCCTATAGAGCGGGGGTGGTTGTCTACCTTACGGCGACTGCTCTTGAAATGACCATTGGCCATCCGATCCCGGTTCAGAGTCGGGCAAAGGACGCCTTGGTCCGCGATAGATTCGGTGCACACCGTTTCACCGCTTCGTAAGGGAGAGGACCGCGCAAGCGACCTCGAACTCGGAACCAATCGAGAGACCGGAGAAATCTGGTCACAATTGGAAGTGAGGCCGCGAGTATCTCGAGCCCGCCGGGTTTATTCCTGGCTCACTCGCGGTAAGGCGTTGGACTCTCACGGGTTGTGACGTAGCTGGACGTAGGATTGTACTGTCCAAAGTCTTCTACGTTCACTGCAGGGCGACAGAACGACTAATCGTTAAAACGTCCTGTGGTGACGGGCTCGCCCGTTGTAGTCGACACCGCAAGATGCCGTTACAGAAAGTGAACTATTTTACTCTTATTTATAATTATTTTTATTACATTTTTTATGAAATATTTGTGGTTTATGTTCGTATCCATTTAGATATATGTATATTTCCAGAATGTGCTCATAGTTGCGTCTGTACACGACATAAAAATGAAGGATACAGCTATTGATAAACCAAAGGTTTCCAGACTCCAGAATCTGGCCCGCAGGCCGGAGTCCTACCCGGGCTTGCACTTCTGCGTGGAGACTACCGGATGGATGTTGACCCGTGAGTTTGGCCGACCCTTATGCAAAATAATTGCAATACGGCCCATTATCCCCAAAAATAATTGGGCACAGTCGTTTACAAAAAAAACATTAATTATCAATGTTATTAATAATAAACTCTTTATTTGCACTTAAAAAAGTATACAAAAAGGCGAGCTTATTGCCACATGGCAATGTCTTACAGCTAACCTAAACATAGTGGTACATGCGCGCATAGTGAAAATAAAGGTTATTACATAACATACAGACAAGTGGAAGAATTTAAGACTAATAGTGCCCGAGAAGAGGAAATTGGGAGAGGAACAGGAGAGAAAGGGAAGAACTGGTTACTTCTTAGAAAGGTAGTAATCCTTAAGGTGAGTCTTGAACGATGGTAAAGAAGGCGAGTTTCGTATATTTGCTGGGAGATCGTTCCAGAGTCTTGCACCATGGACACAGAAAGAATAGGAATAGAAATCACTATTATGACTCGGAATTTTTAATAAACTGTCAGAGGCTGACCGAAGTACGAGACCGTGGGAACTTAGTGGTTCAAAGAGCTCCTGGAGATAGGATGGTGTTAGTTGGGTGAGTACACGATATAGGAGAGCCAGTATATGAACATTTCTTCTTTGGCGTATTGGCAACCACTTTAACTGTGCCCTATAGTCGGACACGTGATCATACTTACGTAGACCGAAGATGAATCGTATGCATACATTTTGCAAACGTTCAAGTTTGTTGAGCAGTTCCTCTGATAAATCGAGATAAGCCACATCTGCATAGTCAAGGAGAGGCAAGAGCAGAGACTGTGCAAGAGATTTTTTTTGTATCCATAGGAAGAAATCTTCTGAGTGTTTGCAGAGGGTGAAAACTAGCAAATATTTTACGACTTACCTCGTCCACGTGTGGTTGTTATTATAGATGGTTAAAAATATTGCTATTATTTTGGCCGTCAATGTTATCAGCGCCCCTTGCATTTCGTCGTTTCAGAAGGTTTACCACATCGTAATGTAGAGTTGCGCAATATAATACCATATATAATCAATAATATTGCCAACCTTCACTAGGATACGGCACAAGAAGAAGATGAAGAGATGGAACAGCACTCCGCGCACCCCGATTGTGTCAGCGGCATTTTAGTTTCTCAGTCGAAGTCCTGTCTAAACTATTTCTGTCTGACTTGCATTGCACAGCAAAGACGGATTTTCGCCGCAGGGGAATTTCGCATTCCCCAGCTTGAAATTCTATTCAGAGTTAGAGAGAATGCTGATTTCTGTGTTACCGTCATACAACGATTCGCAAAGAGACTTCTCTGCACTCTAATTTCTATATAATATAATACAATAATATGAAAACTTTTGTTTTATATTTTAAAAAAATGTTTTAAAAAATAGTATAAAATGAGATAGTCTCGTTGCGCCAGCCAGCGGTTGGTAAAATATCGCTAATATTGTTTATTCGCGATATTTTACTTATTGCTAGATGGCGCAGTGTGCTCAGCGCTTGTCAAACTTTTAGTTATCTGTTAAGTTTTTCAAATTCCCAAAGAAAAAAAACAAAAAGACATTTTTTTTTTCACCAATTTTTTTAAAATTTTTATGTTTGCTCATACTGATTAACCCACTTAAAGAATGTCACTAATTAAAAAGTTATTCATATATCATTCTAGTCGAGAAATAACGATCATGCCTTCAATCGCATTATATATAGGTTTCAATCGCATTATATGGTTTTAATCGCATTATACGGCTTCAATCACATTATATGGCCTAAAATGTATAAAGAGATGCATTAAAATGAATACACTTCGCACGGTTTCGCGATGCCTGAACGACTGAATGCTACTTCTGTATATTTTGGTCACGTGTCCGCGCCCCGTCGCCGCTCTCTGAACCCCCCCCCCCCCCCCCCTAATCATCACAGTAAATATTTAGTTATTCGATATTAATCGTCAATTTTGTATGAAGAAATGTTAATTATTGGAACATAGCCTAGCCGGCTTGGTCAACCTATAGCTGCTTCATACCTATATAAAAAGACGATACAGCAAAAATAATACAAACTTAGTACATACATAATGATACATACAATACAAGCGAATCGATCGCCCATTAATTCGGTACCGACTGGCCGAAGCGTCTGGATAGTCAAGAGATTGTGTGACTTGCCATTTTCATTGTTGGCTTTATAGATGGACCTTTAATATTTTCGCTGTCATGTATTTCCTTCTTTCCCCATTAACTACTTCAAACGCGCGCATATATCCGTGCATCCGACAGTCTTGCGTGTATTTTACGAGGGATAAAACGACGAGAATCTATATAATGTTTTATTCGCTATTATCCTTGCGGTAACAAAACGAGTGGGGCTTTGAGCGATATAATAGACGCAAATTGACCATGAAATTGAGTAACGTGAGTTAGACGAAAAAAGTCTCGATTTCAACAATTTCAGAACAAAAACTCTCTGATCGCAGTAATGTAACTTTTACAGGAAATATCGTACTTTTTAAAATTTATCGGTCTAGAAAACATGTAGACTTTTGGGAAAACTTATTTTTCGCCACATAATTTCGCTACTGTTGCCTATTGCTACCGGTTGACGGGCGATCCGGACAGCAGAACAGGCAGGGACGCGCTGCACTGACGAGCAAGGTCACTGATTATTTAGCGTCATAGATTGCTCAACATCGTACTACGATTTGACAAGCAGGATTTTGCTACGTAACGCAATGTGTAGATAGCACTCATAATCAAAATTGATTATTCATCGGTTATTACGTTCAATATGTCAAATTTCGTGGTATATAGGCATGGCTGCGCTCTATAGATGTTGCTCACAGTGGTGTATCGTGCCTTGACGGGGCCACGTATAAAAATTTGTTTGGGGGCCCTTAGGAAGGGTAAAGATTTGTCACAAAAGAAAAAAATGTTTGCATAAAATTAAAAGAAATATTTATTCATCATAATTATCTATCTGTCACTTTTTCCAAAATTCTTACAAACATTTCAAATTAAATATACCTTGCCTTTATACCTTGCCTATAACTCCCCTTGCCTTTTTTTCGGCAAACTGATTTATTAAATCATTTATAGCTGATGATGACTTTAGGTTTTCTAAAGTTTCTGTCTCCATGGACAATAGTGACAGGTCTGACAGGCGTTCATGTCCCATCGAAGTTCTTAGGTAATTTTTTATCAGTTTTAATTTTGAAAAACTTCTTTCAGCAGTTGCAGTTGTAACTGGAAGGGTCAAGAATAAAAAAGCATGCTGTTATTACCTCCGGAAAACTGGATGCAAGACTATTGAATTTTATCAGCAATAATTCAATGAGTTATTTAATGGAATGAACTTTTTGAATTTCAGATTTTAAGCATGTTTTTAGAGCCTTTAATTGTTCATAAAGAATAACTGAGATGTATTTAGCCGACAGTTTTCCGGAAGCGTTTAATATCTCTTCGTTTGAAGAAGACAGGAGTTTCTCCGGTTGTAATACTTCGAACTTACTACTCAGGTCGCCAGGTCAGGTCAGGTCAGGTTGGGGGCCCCCGTGGCCCGGGGGCCCCGTATAATTGATACGGCAGATACGGCGGTAGCTACGTCCCTGGTTGCTCATCGCCAATCAATACGAATATAGGCATTATCGAAATTGAGGACCGTTTTCTCAAAGTTTCTATCACTTTGAGAAAACGGTCCTCAATTTCGCTAATGCGATATTATATTCGTATTAATTGGCGATTTCGATCATTGATCGAAGAATGATCATTCATTCTTCTGCCGATGCGTTGCGTCATAAAATCTCCGTTTCAACTCGGGTTAACCACGATTTGTTGTATGTTACGATTCAAGGACAGATTTATATATTTACTAGGTAATTACCAGATCTCGTCTCGCGTAATAGGCATTGCAATACCATTGATTATGTGGTATTAGATTGCTCAACGTGATAGTACGCTTCGGCAATGAAATATGGGTGGCGCTGATAACATTGACGGCGAAACTAATAGCAGTTTATTTGGGCATCTATGATAACGGTGATAATGAATGGTATTTTATTAATATATTCTGAATTTCAGTGGCGGCGTTCGGCCAGTCACTCTTTCCGCACATCGGTTGCGTTCCGCCGTGTCATCTTGCCACAGGCTGCCGCGATAAGAAATTTAGAATATACGCAATACGAGACATTTATAAACCTTTTGGAAGCCAGTCATTCTACGCAAAATTTTCGAAGCCCTCGAAATTTTGTTTGTAGAAGGTGTGTGCAAGCATACCTACTAATAATTATATAACAGTGGCTTATTCAATGACAGTCTTCAATGACAGGCTTATACCTTGTAACACGAGCTCTGTGTTTTCCTGCGGGTTTTCACTATTTTCACGCATTTTCTCACATTCGTATCGAAGCCGGCGCGCACGCATAGTTTTGACAGCTGAAGCGCCGAGTTCAAAAGCGAGCAACATTGCGGCGAGTGACGTAAAGAACGACATCGCGTTGCCAGTACGACTATTGGATACGATTGCGAATCAAAATCATGAAAATGAAAAAGTCATAATTAGAGATTGAAGAGGAGTCAATAAATCGTAGTTATTTGAGTAATCGCCGAGTAAATTAATTCTTGCCTTTATACACTCAATTTCAGCATGATACAGGAGGGAGCCGCTGCCTTCTAGCGTTGGTTATCAAATATTAATTCAGGGAATAACCGGGATAAATAAGATATGTTTTCAGTAGTGGTAAAATTCCTTTATTTTAATAATATACATACACGCAATATTAAGCGCTATTAATAATTCCGGAAATTAGCATTGAGATGTACGCGGGAAAATCCGATAGGCAAACCCTCATCTAGGCGGAATATTCTCGAAATCGACCGCCCTTGCTAGAACTCCTTCCATTCGAATTCGAGAAATCGTACGAGCCAGACAAAGTCCCGGAGAAGTCCAGAACTTATAGATAGGACCTCAATATTTTCTCCGGTGAGTGTTCGTTTGATAATTGATATTGTGAGAACTAGATTCCCTGGGGCGGGCATAGCTCGACGGGAGTTTCCGGCCTTTGGGCGGCTTGTCCGGAATGTGGAGTGCCGTCTCCCTTCCGTGATGCCTTCCACTGCCTGGATCCCGCATACTGACGGATACGTTCTTCCGGCAGGGACTTTTGCAGGGGCGATTATCAGTCGCCCTATTTTCGGTGAAGCCTGAAGCGCCGCCCATATTCTCCGGCGAACCGCCCTTAAGCAAGGACGACACTCGGGTAACCCTTCGGCCCCGTCTCCACATCAGCAGCGGCAGTATCTCCAGACAATCGTCGGGGAGAAAAATACGATTGCGCGGCCGCCAATACTATCGTACGATAGCCGACGCATCGTACCACCCGCTACCTGCTCGACTCCGGCTCGAAGCAGCGACCAGCCGGCCGCCGAAGACGAACGAGGGAACCCGAAAACATTCGCCGAGATCCAGGCTTACCAACCTTACCAGATCCCGAGAGTGGTACCAACCGTTCCAAGCCGACCGCGAATATCGGTGTGGCGATTCCATGCGATACGCCATAATATAGATCAAGCTAGGAGCCGACCCTGACATAAAGTCTGCATTGCTAATAATATATGAGCATATTACTCACCATTTTATAATTTTCCACCTCTTTGATTATTTGATTATGTTATTATTTTATTGTGTAATTTGTATTTTTGAATGTTGTCGAATTAATAGTGGATAATTTTAGCTGATAAACCAATAGGAAGATATTAATAACTGACTGGATAATAAATGCCACTGTTGGTAAACAACAAAATACATCTTTTACTATTTGGTAATATAAAAACCTGTAACCCTATAGATTCCAAATATTTACCAAGGACGATATATAGTCAAGGAAAAATATAGGTTACAACCTACCGCAGTGGAGGGCGAAATAGATACGATAATTGAATAAATAGGTAAGGATATATACGAAAAACGCCGTTCGGCGTGCGTGGCCACCTAGGGGGTTAGGACTCATTAATTATAAAGAAACTCAATAATGTAACCAATGATAACCTTCAATTATTAATGCCATCTTTCGCATTTATATGTAGACTTATTATATGACAGAAATAATACGGAGAGGTTCTCCTGCTATCTATTATGCAATTTATTGGTCTGATGCAGGGGCGTTGCTATCGCCGTATCTGCCGTATCAACTATACGGGGCCCCTTTTATTTCAGAAATGACGTAAGTCAAAAAAAGCAATGTCTTTTTTACCCGCGTAAAGCGTGCGTTCAAAAGTTGGCAATACCCTACATCGGTTATCGCGGGCTGCGGGATTTCCCGTTACGTCATTTACTTCAACGGGGGAATCCCACAATAAACGATGTACATAATGTACGATAGTACGATGATAAACCACGGAGAGCAGTGTTTATTGACGCGTTTTATTTAATTAAGCATCACATTGTAATTGTTCAATTGTAATGCAAACACTTGTTCTTCTGGTTTAGTGTTTAGTAGTATTAGTAGCGAATTGTAAAAAACTATAAGTGAAAGGAAAAGAGAGGGGAGTTATGAAAAAAAAGTAAACAGAAAAGGGAGGAGGTCATAAAAATAATGCCCATAATTTCTTAATTTTTTTTAGACACCAGCTCCTGTGAGTGATTTAGATTGCAAAGGTAAGTGCTACCCAACCCATTTATCTTATCCACCTGTAGCGAAATCCTTACCCTTCCTAAGGGCCCCCAAACGAATTTTTATACGTGGCCCCGCCAAGGCACGCTACGCCACTGGTCTGATGTCATATTTTAGTCAATTATGCTATATATGATGCCATCTATTAGTCTGAACTTTACAGTGCGTAGTTATTATGTACGAAATGTATCTACGAAATTAAAAACTGACGTCTTTATGTAAACATTATTTAAATAATAGGAGCATTGTTTTTAAAAAATCATTTGTTATTATTTAATATTTTATTCTCTATAGGCGTGTTTAGGACGACATCTACCGTGCGCCGCCATGCTTTTGTACCACAAAACTGCCCATATTAAAAGTTATAATCGAAGATTAATCAATTTTGAAACTATGAGTGCTATCGTGCATTTCGTAGTAAAATCCAAATAGTAGTACGATGTTGAGCAATCTATGACGCTGAATAAGCAATGGCAGTAGCTTGCGAGTCGGTGCAGCGCGTCCCTGCCTGTTCCGCTCTCCGGATCGGTCGTCAACCGGTTGCGATGGGAAATAGTAGCAAAAATGTGTGGCGAAAGAAATTTGTTCCAAAAGTCTCCAAAGACATGTTTTCTCGACCGATAAATTACAAAAAGTACGATTAAGAAAGCACGTTTTTTTAAAAGTACGATATTTCATGTTACTGCGATGAGAGAGTTTTTGTTCCGAAATTGTTGAAATCGAGACTTGTTTTGTTAGTCAAGTTAGTCAATATTTTGGTCTCACGGAGTCGGAGACACAATTGAAAAGAAATTTCTAGATAACGAACGATACACAACCTTCTTTTTAGCAGGCGCAAAATGAAAGTGTTTTTTAAGTGATTCATCGTCCATAGATAATCTTTGATTCTGTGTCTGATGAGTAAAAAAAAACATTAGCGTAGATGTTGATACACAGACATATTAGGGCATAATAATAAAAAGACCTTATGAGGATACTGAAAAAATTTGACTCGTGTAAGAGTAAAAATGATTGTTGCTGGTGTATCCTCAATTTCTGAAATGGCAACTTTGAAAAGTGACAACTGTCAATTCCGCCTGTCAAGTGTCGCCGAGGCTTTCGGGTGTTTGTTAACACTGCTGAATTTCTCATTTTACATATTCTCAAGAGCATTTTCTCGGTAAATATTCACTTTTTCATAAGAAAATGAGTGAAGAAATCGCGGACGTTTACAAGATCTTTGTAAATATTATCTTTTTAACACGAAAATGAGTGAAATCGCGGACGATTGCAACTTCACAGAAAAGATCTACATTAAAACGAATATCGTCGATTCTGACAATTCAGATTCCAATATTCCTCCGAGCGATTTCAAACCGGATGAACGAGGCAACGTGGTCGAATTCCACGAAGGTGAAACTCGTTTCATAAAATCAGAACCGATCGAAGGTGGGCCTTCTGGAAGCAGTACTATTGATAGTAGTGTATCGAGTGGTGGGCGCATCAAATCACACGTCTGTCCGGAGTGTAATAGGGCGTTAACTCGTAAAAGTGATTTAAATCGGCACGTTATCAGCGTTCATTTAAAATCAGGGAAATTTACATGTGAGGAATGTGATCGAGCTTTCTCACTTTTAGGAGATCTAAGGAGACATATGGACTTAGCTCATAGGAAGCTGAGGAAGTACTCTTGTGAGGAATGCTGCCGAGATTTTGCTCGGCTAGGAGGTTTGAAGAGACATTTGAACTCGGTTCATAGGAAACTCAAGAAATACGCATGTGGAGAATGCGACAATGCTTTTACAGAGAAACAACATTTAAAAACTCATTTGGACACAGTTCATGGAAAATTGAAGGAATTCGTGTGTGAAGAATGTAATAGTGCTTTTACGACGTTGAGTAATCTGTCACAGCATATAGACGCAGTTCATAGGAAATTAAAGAGATTTTCGTGCGGGGAATGCCATCTTGCATTCTCGGGGAAAGGAACCTTAAAAAGGCATTTATTCGTAGTTCACAGGAAGCTCAAGAAATTTTCATGTGGAGAATGCGGTCGCGCTTTCGCGGAGAACAGAAACTTGAAAAGACATTTCGCCTTCGTTCATAGCGAATTGAAGGATTATGTTTGCGGGGAATGTGATCGCGCTTTCGCAGACAAAGGACACTTGAAAAGACATTTGGCCGGCGTTCATAGCAGATTGAAAACATATGTGTGTGGCGAATGTGGTCGCACTTTTGCGGAAAAAGGAAACTTGAAAAAACATTTGAACGGCTTTCATAGGAATCGAAATAAGTGATATATGTGCAATCGTAGTTCGATGCCGTCATTTATAATCAACTGCAACGTATTGCAGTTAATATGGTTATCAAATATCACTATTAAATTTGCTTTTCTGTAAAAGGCAAATCAAGTGAATTGATTTGTTTTGAATATCGTTGCTTTGTAAACTAACGCAAACACATACAGGGTGAGTTTTTAATTAGTGACAGCCTTGTACTGGCTGAATCAGTACGACGAAGTAAGCAACTTCTGTTTTTTTTTTTGTACAATTTGTAAATATTACCTATCTATTGAAGAAAAGTTTGAGAAGCGTTGGTCGCCATGCGCCGTCTAGCAATAGGTAAAATATCGCTAATAAATAATATTAGCTATATCGTACCTACCACTAGATAGCGCATCGTGCTCAACGCTTTTTATACTATTTAAAAAAAGACATCAAAATCCCAAAAATCTGTTTTTTTTTGTTTTCCAATTAGTTTTTCAAAAATTGCTTAGTTTGTCTTACTGATTTACCCACTACAAGGATGCCACTAATTAAAAACTCACCTTGTATAATCCGAGAATTTCATATTTCATGGTATATATTTGAAATAAAATTACATTAATGACTTGAATGAAGAAAAAAAACAAGAAATTGATTCATCCCAATCCCACGCAACCCGAGGCACATCATACACTATACTATCCGCATTACAAAGTGGCGAGTCAGGTAATTTATCATCGAAATCGTGCCATCTCTTTCGCACTTGCACGGCCTTATGGAGCGATACCTGTAACCGTAGTGTAGGTACTTTACGCATACAAAAGGAATATCGATAAAGTAATGAAACGAGGGAAATAAATATTATTTCAGTATTATAAAATCGAAGACTATCGCGGTTTTTTGACATTATAAATAGGATAGAAAACGAATTTACCGCATCATTTTCTATCCTATTTATATTTCAGTATTGTTTCATTACGATAAATATTAAATAAGTTAAACATATAAATATTGATATTGAATTATTAAAATAAAAATATAAAAGTATCAAATTTATAATAGTTGACAATAAAATAATTGTTATACAAAAAAAAATAAAACTGAACAAAGAAAGTCAGCAAGCTATTCATATTCGTGTTCACTGTCACTATCGTCTTATAGATTAATAACATGAGAATGGGTGTCAATTATATTATGTGCTTTGGCCAGGTCTTCGTTCTGGAGATTTTTGAATCGATTCCGAATTCGATCTAGAGTTCGTTCGCTCGTTCCACAAACTAATGCTGCCAACTTTCTTGGTTGTTGAAAATAAATTTTCCTTATGACATCAGGGCCTTCTTTCAACTTATAAAACCACTTATAAATGTTGAGAATGACATGCCGGCTTTGCTGGTTAACATCACTTCTTAACTTGGTCAAATTAGTTTTGCAAAAATCTTCCATCATGATGTAGATTCACAAATAGAGTTCGTATAACGAATGAGTTATGCTCTTTGACATTAAGCCTTTTATAGCAGAATATTTTGTTATCAATAATGCCTAATGACCTACACAGTACGCACAATAATTAAAGTAGACGAAAACTAATTTGGCAAAAGCGTCGTTAAAATGTCATAAAATGTCGAAATCGAACTGTTACGGTTACTACAATTAATAGTCCTAATCGGTTAGCTACTTACCACCTATTACGGTATTTACTCACCGCTTTTGGCTAAATCTAGGAATTTTATCTATCTAATTTTAGCAGGTAAAAGTCTTTTCAATTTTCGGAATAATATATAGCCTATGACACTCACAAATAATGTGGCTTTCTATTGGTAAAAGAATTTTCAAAATCGGTTCAGTAGATCCAGAGATTACTTCCTACAACGTCACAAACTTTACCTCTTTATAATATTAGTATAGAAGTACAGATTACGATACGGTTCCATACCTATGTCGTATTATCTCTTTAATTATTTATGCAGTAAAAGGGAAAAGTCTTTTGTTTTAAACACTTGAGACGATAAATTTACTTATTTTGATAAGAATTCATAATTAATATAATATAAAAGTTAGACATATGCTGTCGCTGACTTTTTTGTAGGCATTATCAAGCTCTACAACTTTTCTCTAGAACTTAATCATATATCTCTCATCGTTAAGGCAGTGTTAGTTAGAAACGTTTTTGTTCGACCGCTTATTCTCCGACTTACTTTGTAAATCCGACTACCACGAAAAGGTCTTTTCATTTTTCGGATTAATATATAACTTATGACACTCACAAATAATGTGGCTTTCTATTGGTAAAAGAATTTTCAAAATCGGTTCATTAGATCCAGAGATTACTTCCTACAACATCACAAACTTTACCTCTTTATAATATTAGTATAGATAAATATTTTATCGACATGGTACCATTCCTATGTTAACTGTCTCTAATTGCCCCAGTCGCCAGTTTGTACTGCGGATACGCTTAACACCTATAACTAGACACAGTATATCAAACAGTAGCGTCTCTTAGAAACAACATTGAAAACGAGGCGAGCTACGTCACGAGTTCAAAGGCTCGCATATGACACATGTCTACTACTTAGTTAACGCAGATATTCAAACGTTTTAAGCAATTCGCCGAACTTTGCACTTTGTATTTATGATTATTTTTATTACAGTTTTTTAATGAAATATTTGTGGATATTTTCGGAATCTACTCTATCAGACCTTTAATTTGACGCTAAACACGATATATTTATGTTAATCTATGATCATGTATATTTTCGGAATCTACTCTTATCAGACCTTTAATTTGACACTAAACACAATATATTTATGTTAATTTATTGACATGTGGACGACTACTTACTTGATATTTGGACAGTTAAAGTACCCTATGACACCCAAGGTGACATAACGATTGTAACAATACCTCACACTTCTAAATATCTTTAGGCGTTTAAAAGCTATGGTGGAATAAAGAAACAGATAATATATAGTTGAACCATGGACACATTACACTCCTTTTTAACACGCTTTTATTAGGTCGACCTGTATGCAACTAACTATGTAATGGAATCTAAGGTAACTAATTTAACCATCTTTCAAGGATCGTAGCGTCATGAAAATTGGCAGCTGTAGTTCTGATGACAATACAATAATATGGTACCGTCGAACTGATCTGATGATGGAGTCGGAAGATATAAACTGGAACTTTATGATGGAACATCGTATCATAGCTGTGTTTGGACTTGTTAGAAAAGTCTTGGAATGAACTTTGGCCACAATTAGGTTTCAAGGTCTGATGATGAAGCCGGAAGGTAGGCGCTGGCATTCCATGATGGAATATCGTATCATAGCCGTGTGTATGTGAATATCGTATCGTAGCCCAAAAGCGTGTTTTAGTGTTTTTTTTAAACTATTACTTTATTTGTTGGGCAGTCGTGTGAACAATAGCAAGAAATATGTACTGATCACTGCGGTGCGCCGGTTAGTGTGTATCTATGGTGCCTCATTCGGGAGATTTTGAATTATTTTCGAGTCCAAGTACAAATTGCGTCCAGGCGAAATGCTGCACACTTTCGGCATGCGGAATGTTCGTCGGTCAGAGCCGGCCATCGCTTACGGCTAGGAAACTTTAAGCAGTAAAAGTTATCGGGAATTTGCGAACGGATGAGGTGGTCTACTTTCGCGTCTGTCTGCCACTCGAGGCTTCTAAGTTTAACCTCATAACTTCTGATGGATAGGCGGAACGCACAGAGGTGCCAATTATATGCAGCTAAAGTTGAAATAGTGGAGCAGTCGGGACAAAACCGTATAGACTTAGGCGGACATATTAATGCCATTTTTAACTTTTATTTTGATAATCAAATGCGAGGTTTAGGCCGGTAGCCCTACTTAATCTTTTGAGGACCATAAGCTTTGGAGTAGAGTATGTTTTTAAGCTATTGCATAGCTTTTATCGCGGGCCTAGGCCAGCGCGGCGACCGAATGAAGAAATTTCCCTACGAAAATTAATGATTTTAAACTGATAATTACGTCTAAACGAGTACTGCTTACGATTCGAAAAAAATATATGTTAAACAATAACATTTTCCTAATATTCTTAGCTATCAATATTTTAGATTTTGTTTATATTACATAGTGTAATTAATTTGTGAAATTAGGTCTAACCGAACACAAAAACGACTACTACGCAAATACTATCTGGCATATTATTATGAAACCTGCACCATTTTAAAGATAATTTAATTATCTATCTTTTTATCTACGATTTTTTTAGAATAATCCGGTGTTTTTGCTTTATCGAATAAAAAATTCGTGCGCGGCGCTCTATCGGAAGACGTTTAAATTATTTCGAATCATTTGCTTCCGCAGCCGCAAATGATTCGGAACAATTTCAACGTTTTCCCATAGAGCGCAGTTATCTGATATCAGAAAAAATAAAATAAATAAATAATTATAATTGCATTAGTTGTTAAAAATGCTATGCAATAGCTTTACCGCGGCAGTCCCCGAGTGCCACAAGTATTTTTTTTTAAATACATAAAACTGTAGGTATACAGGCGATGTGAATAATATGTATGTCAAGTTGGACATAAGTGTCCCTGTGTTCATAAAGATGCAAACTTACAACTTTTTCCAAAATTTTATTTTTTTATTTTGAAGCTCAGACATCATACGTAATAAAAGATGAAAAAAACAAGTTTAAAAAGTCGCCATAAATATTTTATTTATGTATATAAAATCACCAGAGTTCGTTAGTCATTAGTGATAATAAAAAATACGGTATATTTTTAACCCTTCGGCTACGTAACGAAACAATTTGGTTGCACATCAGAACACCGTTGACTACGTAACGACCAATATCGGCAGCTTGCTCCCGGAAGCGCACAGTAATATTATTTTCTAATTCGAACGCATCCTAAATCCCATAGCAAATATCTTATTATTACCATAGGTACATAGACGGCCGCTAGAATCGCGCGTCATTTTGCGGATATTTCTGGTAAAATTCCATTGTATAATTTTTGTATTGTAAAATTGCATCATATTTTTTTTTCGTGAAATCATCAAAAATTTTTTGTTTTTATGAACTAATATCTAAATATTTTTGTATTTAAATAAGCAAAACTAAATATTACCTTTGATAGAGAATGTAATAAAGATTACGATAATATTTACAATTTTTAAATAGGATTCCGTATAAAATCGAAGACTATCGCGGTTGTTTGACATTATAAATAGGATAGAAAACGAATTTACCGCGTGAAATTTGTAGCACCCGACGTTTCGGTGACGTTGCAGCCGCCGTTGTCCAGGGTAGACTGCAGAGCTGTCAATCCGTTGTTTTGCGGGTAGGCCGCGTACCGCTTCCGCCACTGCGTAGATTATAACGGTGGTGGGGGGCCGGGCTCGGAGCGCGGGAATTTTGAAAATCCGTCTTGCACACAACACTCACTGTATCCTGTTTTACGTCTTTGCGTTCGGCGTTCGGCGGCGGGAACATTTTAAGAAGAGGGTTCCACGTAGAAGAGAGTTTGTAACCGTCGTCTCTGTTAAAGTTTGGGGTTCTTATTTCAATGGCTTCCCGGATCATGCGAGGAAAGTAGAATTGTTCTTTGGATAGCACAATGGGATTTTGAAACTGCATCCAGTGGTTACTTCCGCTATCCAATACATGTTCGCAGATCGCCGATTTTTCTCGCTGAACGTTTTTAACAGCTTTGATGTGTTCTGACACTCGCGTGGCTATGGGCCGTTTCGTTTGTCCAACGTAGGCTAGACCGCAACTGCATTCGACTTTATACACACCCGGGGTTTGCAGTGGTATTACATCCTTTACAGGCCTCAAAAATCGAGCTATGTTTTGGGTCGGTTTGAAGATCGTTTTTATATCGAATCTGTTTAGAATCTTACTTATTCGATCTGTCACGCCCTTGACGTATGGTAAGAATGCTCTTGATCTGCTCGGTTTCTGAGTTTCGTCTGTATTAGATCGTGTGCGTGTCTCGTGATATTTACCGTATCCATTTTTCCTAAGGACATCATTGACATGTTCCATCTCCTTCGGAAAATGCTCAGCATCGCATAGATCGCGTGCTCGATTCACGAGGGACGTTTGCATTGAACGTAGATGGTAGGGATGATGGTGTGAGCTTGCATGTAAATATCTGTCCGTATGTGTGGGCTTCCAATATACCGTATGTCCGAGAGTATTGTCACTTCTCCTCGTCACATTGACATCCAAAAATGGTAGGGAGCTGTCCTTCTCTACTTCATAGGTGAATCTGATTTTTGGGTGTATGGAGTTTAGATGACCCAGGAATTCATTCACCGTTTGAATGTTGCCTGTTAGGATGCAGAAGGTATCATCCACGTAGCGAAGCCAGAGACTGGGCTTAATTTTGGAGGTTTTTATGGCTATTTCCTCAAAATGTTCCATATATAAGTCGCTAACTATCGGCGATACAGGGCATCCCATTGCTACTCCGTCGATTTGTTTGTAATAATCGCCACTCCATAGAAAGTAGCAGGATGTCAGGCAATGTTGAAGCATATCGGCGTAGCTAATAGGGAGGTCCTCCGACCTTAGTTTATCTCTCACCACCGTAAGACACTCCGAAATGGGCAAATTCGTAAATAGAGATTCGACGTCAAAGCTCACCATTATTTCGTCTTCGGCCAGTTTTAAGCTTCTAATAATGCTTACGAAATGTCGCGAGTCTTTCACGTAAGACGTCGTTTTGCCCGTAAGCGGTTGGAGGACACCAGCTAAGTGTTTTGACAGAGGATATGTGGGGCTGTCGATTTGGCTTACAATCGGTCTCAATGGTGCATTATCCTTATGGATTTTAGGCAAGCCATATAATTTCGGTGGCTGTACGTTACGTGGTTTAGTGAGATAAGCTATTTCTGGAAGGGAAGTGACGGATTTATTAATTAAAACTCTCGTTTGCCTGGTAATTCTGCTCGTGGGATCGTAATTCACCTTCTCGTAAGCGTTTTCTATCCTATTTATAATAGGATTCCGTATATTTCCGTAAGACAAGTACAAGTTAGAAATGCTGAGTTTTTCACTTTTTGACTTTTTCATATTTATTCATTATCTAATTGTTCAATATTATATATGCAAAATTTCAATATTATATATACAAAATTTAAATGCCATCATTGTACAATTATTCTTTTTATGATTGCTATAGTAGTTCCATAGTAATAGTAGGTACTTTTTGTCGAACGCGGCGATATTGCAAGAAATTCCAAAAAATTGCCGCGGTCTGTCATGAAATTATGCCGCTACTCGAAGTGTAGTTATTGTTACACTAATATTAGCAAAAAACAACATTTTTTTTGCTAATATTAAGATTGCATGTTATATTGAGACAACATAATATGTTGTCTCAATATAACATGCAAAAATATGATTTATAAATTATACGTATTCGATAATTTATAAAATGATTTTGAATTTATGGGACACATATGTCCCATAATCCTTAACCGCTCGGAAGCCAGCATTCACGCGCAAAAACTGCGCCGCAACTTTTTGGTCGATTTTGGTAATAAATACTACCAATATCGATTATTCATGAATTCCCTCTTCATGAATGAATTCCCTTTCATGAATTATTCATGAAAACCTAGTAATTAATCTTGTTAGTAGGTAATGTGTGTTATATATTTATATAATATATATGGGGGCCGGCCGAAACGGTTACGCGTAAATCTGTCAAACGACCCAAAATGCCTATAGGCACTGTCGGCGTCCGACGAGGTAAAGGGTAACTAGGAAAAAATCACAAAATACTTTTAATTTTGACTAGGTATACTAGGATATCGTAGGTTCGTTGACATGTCCGAGCCACGTTAGGACACGTCTCTCCAAAAGTATGCGGTCTGGATGGCTTTGTCTTTTGCCTCTTGTCTGTTGTGTGATTAGGGGTCGACAACTGCGGGATGGATAGGAGCTCACTAAAAAGTAAATAAATTTTCGAGTTGGACATATTACATGTATACATACATATTTTAAAATATTAACAAATAAATAAATAATGTAAATAAATAAATAAACAAAAAAATAATATAAATAAATAAAGAAACAAATAAATAATATAAATAAATAAATAAAAAGTAAGGAAAGGGAGGGGAAAAAAACATATGGGTGAATTGGTCGTTCATTTAATTAACCTTTTCTCCTTGGAACGTAATTTCAATTATCTATTTTAAACAATAAAAATATATATGATTGTATTGATCCCTTATCGCGGGGCCCCTCAAAGGCCTGGGGCGTATAGGCCGGTACCTACTTGGCCTATTGAATAATCCGGCACTGGAACACACCTTCTATTTCAAGTTGTGGCAATGGACATATGTCCATAATATACCGAGCCATACCAGGCCATAAATCTATACCTTTAAACCTGTCAGAGAGAATAGGCGGCGACAGACATACAGCGAAACCTCACCAATAAGGTTCCGTTTGTATAATTTGATGCGGAACTCTAAAAAAACAAGTTTACCTGATTTCGTCCCACTGTACGACAGCATTGTGTTAGCCTCTGCTAACTCTACGTCCGCCCCGAAATGGAAATTCGGGGTAATTATGAGAAAGTTTAGGGAATGTGGTTTTAAGTGGCTAAATGTCCTACGGATGGAGGTGCGTCGTCGTAGCGACGGCGTAGCAACGGGCGTAGCAACAGCACAGCTAAATCGAAGTAGAAGCGTAGCACTGCCGTCGACACGGAAGCGCGTGGTTTGATTTATTTACACAGCCTAACGAAACATACACATAGGTAATAAGACACAATAATCAGCATAATATCTTAAAATCGAAGACTATCGCGTTTATTTGACATTATAAATAGGATAGAAACGAATTTACCGCGTGAAATTTGTAGCACCCGACGTTTCGGTGACGTTGCAGCCGTCGTTGTCCAGGGTAGACTGAAAGAGCTGTCAATCCGCCAAAGCTGTCAATCCGATGTGGTGGTCCGAGCCGAGCCCGGCCCCCTACCACCGTAATAACCTACGCAGTGGCGGCAGCGGTATGCGGCCTACCCGCAAAACAACGGATTGACAGCTCCTTCAGTCTACTCTGCACAACGGCGGCTACAACGTCACCGAAACGTCGGGTGCTACAAATTTCACGCTGTAAATTCGTTTCTATCATATTTATAGCATAATATCAGTTATAACATTCGCAGTTACTATGGTTTTGAATAATAAATGAATAAAAAATTACCGTTTACACGGCACTATAGAAGAAAGTATAATACGTGAAGTATTGTATAGAATTAAAGGACTACTACAATAAAAACGCTCAAAAGAGTGAAACTTGCATGCCTCTTTGGCAGGAAATATATATTAGAAGCTATTGCAACGACACAATAGAGGCAAATGTACTATTTAAAATGGATGCTCTGGTAAAATTAAATAAGCGGAATTTAAATGATGCTATGTATATTTTCAAAATACTTAATCGTATCTTTAATTGTAGCAATCTATTAGGAAACAATAAAATTAATGCTTCATCAAGAACTAGGTACAAGAAATTATGACTTGTTCCGACTTCCTCATTTAAATACGATTGCATCCAGGAAGGGAATTATTACTCGTTGCTGTGATCTTTACAATAAACAAGATCTTTACAATAAATTAAAATAAAATGTATTCTAGTATATAAATACAATATAATATAAAATATAGTATAAATACACACTTACATACGGACACACACACACACACACACACACTTACAGATGCAGGCATACTCACACTATCTCTCTCACACACACTCACATACATACACACCCACACACCCTCCCACCATCTGCACTAGCAAATGTATACATACGCACCTAACTATCAAGCAATTGTAATATGTTTTAATTACTGAAAAGTATCAGAATTTAAATAAATATAAATTTTTAATGTATAAAAAATCCGTAACCGGTTTTATATTTTTAAATATTTACAATTTTGTTAATTCTGTATAAGCATATGTATATTCATACAGATGATACTCACTGTGTGTTTTTCTTATATAAAAATAAATAAATAAAACAATAAATTAAGATATGTTTTTTTATAAACCAGTTGATAGGAATTCATAAACCTGGTTAGGGAGTATTCGGATTACCGAAAATAACTAAATTAATATAATATGTACCTACATTATAAGGTATACGTTATGGACGTTGGTATAAGGTATTATAAGGTTTGAATGACGAACATTTATGGAATCCTGTTCGCAGGAATGAAAAAATGCTTGACAAATACTATTACTATTACATAGTGAAATAAATATTATATTGCTATTAATCACACTGCCGGCGTTTCGCCGCCGCCAGTTAAATTTTAACAGCGCTCCGTCGCTGTCATTTTTAACACGCTTTTATTAGGTCGACCTGTATGTAACTATGTAATGGAATCTAAGTTAACTAATTTAACCATCTTCCAAGGATCGTAGCGTCATGAAAACTGGCAGCTGTGTGTAGTTCTGATGACAATACAATAATATGGTACCTACTGTCGAACTGATCTGATGATGGAGTCGGAAGATATGAACTGGAACTTCATGATGGAACATCGTATCATAGCTGTGTTTGGACTTGTTAGAAATGTCTTGAAATGAACTTTGACCACGATTAGGTATCAATGTCTGATGCTGAAGCCGGAAGATAGGCACTGACATTCCATGATGGAATATCGTATCATAGCCGTGTGTATGTCAATATCGTATCATAGCCCAAAAGCGTGTTTTTAGTGTTTTTCAAAAAAACTATTAATTTATTATTATCGGTGCTCACGTCTCGGCACAACACAATCGTTACTTTGAGAAATTTGTTATTTCGAAAAGAGCATATAACAACGAGCATCACATACAAATCACACAAAAAAAAGACTCGTACTTTTACTAGTATTAGTATTTTTCTCTGCTTGAAATTAGTGAATTATTTAGTCTCGCAATTAAAATGCGTGAATTATTTAGTCTCGCAATTGCAGTTAATTCCAGATGGTGTAGTTAATTCCGAATGCATTCAAATTAGATCAATTAGACTTTGTGAGCTCATTAGCATGTCGTAGACGTACAGTTGAGTTACAATGAGGACTTCGTTTCAAATCGTATGGAATAAATGTTTTAAAATAAGATTCCTATAAGCATCATTTAATAAAGGTTTGAGCTAACAAAATATTTTTTTGGCCTTGGTATGAAAGAAGATATCTTAGAAAAAGGTGCTAACAATATGTTTATTTCAAAATAATTACTCAACAAGCGGTTAAGATGAATTGGATAAAATAAACTTTCCTTTAATTTCTCATAGAAACATTTTTATTGTACTCTAACATTTAATGAGATATAGAGTAGGAAATATTTTATTTATTTATTTACATATACATATACATTCAAATTCATGAGCACAACAGAAAATAAAATGTCAATTTATACAATGCCGTCGTATGCTTTTAAAGTTATATACGCATTATACATCTGTCTGAGCCTAGGTTACATAGGGCATACGTTAAACGCAAATGGTAATATTTCTATTATGCTAAGCAAAGAGCAGCCGAGCCCGCCTTGCTAGGCACCCCTGTGTTAAGGCGAGCTCACTTCGGGAGTCACACTAGAGTGCCACGGTTGTGTCAGGTTGTGTCAGGAAAGATCTAAAATATATATATTTTTAATGATTTCTATTTTAATTTATAATCATTATTATTATTATTATTATTTTTTATTTTATTATTTTGTTATTTTTCTAGTTTTTTTAACCGCAAAATAGAATCCACAAGCGCGAATCCCCTATTTTGCAATATAGAGGTGATTGTCGCATCGTATTCCGAGTTCGCATCGTATATGAGTTCCGCTCGTTTCCCGGTAAATATTGCTATCCATAATGCAGGTAGGCAGATAGTTTCGTATTGAACGCAACTGAACTGATTGACTAGTGATTCAGGGGTTCGCAGCAAGCGGTTTTTTAACAGCGTACTACTAACACTTTTTAAATAATAAAAGTTATACAGTTACAAAATTAAACTAAAGTTAGATACATACTTACATTTTATAATAGCAGCCGTAGAAATAATTATATTAAAAGAAATTAAATAGTATAAATTTATAATATAAATGGATATATGGCTCAATAGGTATTCAAAATTATTAAATTATGTGAATTTTTCAATCAAATCTAATATATGAATATTAGATTTGATTGAAATTTTGGATTGGAAATTTAGATTTGTCGTGTCATCAAATCGCGATTGAGAGTGATTGATGTGGCCCATCCCTATATTTTTCTTTTGTTTCATCCAACTGTTATCACGATCCCTTGTTTCAGAAATATCAATTAGCCGTATAAATCCACAATTGCCCTTTCCCCCTCTCTGCTTCTCTTTTAAATTTCGTCAAACCCAAATTTAAGTATGTTAATTTAATTTAATTTCTCTCTGTGGTTCTAAATATACTATATTTGTAGTAAAAACCGGTTGAAATGCGAAATGCTTTAAAGGATTTAACGTTGTTTTACGTCAAATCTGCTGACGCCGCTTGGGTGAGAAATTTGCGCCACTTTGGGTAGTTTCTATGTCATTACCCTGGATATTGTCCCGATAAAGACGGTAGTTTTATAAAATAGGATTGCCATAAGGAGAATGTTTGCAGACACCCGGTGCGCTTAGTGCGCTCAGAAACTGCATATTAAGTAATAATATATAAAATATTCGCTTTGCGATCGTCGTCAACATAATATCATTGATTTTATAGCGTATTAGATCGCTAAACGCTGTGCTACGATTCGAAAGCTAGGATTTTACTACAAGACGCTACTACTAATAGTTATATCGTTTCGTAATATTATTATTATTATGATTGGGTTTTTATAATCAGTTAGTCCTTTATCCATTAATTATCAATCTTATTATAGATGGCCAAATAAATTGCTCTTAGTTCCACCGGACAATTCTATCAGCGGCACCTGTATGTTGTCGGCACAGAAAGGTTGCCAAAACGTGCTATGACGTTGAACAAATCTTATACCTACCATATAAGGGAGAGTTGCTATGAATGGACCACTTAACTTTACGACCTTATATATTAAAATATATCATTAAAAAAAACAAAATATTCCATTGTTTCTATCTGTTAAGATCTAAACTTTTGATATTTTAAGTTATGTACGATTTAGAATAATGGTTTTCCTAATTAATGAAAAAAAAGTAATTTTGAAGCTGTTGCCTTTATTGGACCACCGTCGCTTTCATTTGACACTAAGTAGTATAATAAATATTTAAAAAAACACGGACGTAATTAAATCGAAATAAATGCTCACACATATGTAGAAACACAATAAATTTGTTTGAAACTTTACCCTAGTACATGCTGACAGACATGACTAGAATGACACTTACATCGAATTGATCAGAATCCAATTTTTAGTTTTTGACCGCCGTGAAGACTGACACACACTTCTCTTCTCGCAGCGAGTCGCAGCGTCACTAAGGTTAGGGGGAAGGGGGGTGCGACTGAGACGCGAGCGGCTTGTTTCGACTTGTTTTGGCGTTGCTAGCTATCATACATAGTTTTCGAAATACTATAGTGGTCTAATAAAAGCGCTGGTCCAATGATTGCTTCTCTCCCCTATATTCATTGATAATTATGCACACATGGTATAAACTGTAACTGAATTATTGATGAATTAGAAGCAGAATTCGTAAAAGAAACATGGTTTAATTCGTTAGGTATCCATATTTGCAAATTTTTACGTATAAAATTTCAGCCTGATTGGTTGTGCAAGCAAAACTTGAAATTTTGATACAACGTTGCATCTGAATACGTCCGACCAAACTCTTCCCGCGCCGGAAAAGTCGTGAATCGGTACGCTTCGACATCAATGCGTTTCCCATTCATTTCATATCAGACTGAGCCACAGCTAATCGAGGCCGGCAAAGCTAGTTTGGTATAAATGTTATTCCCGCGCCCTTTTTATTCCATCCTCCTCCTAATCTGGATCCAACCTTATACTAAATACGAGGAATCGCTATTCGGAAGACCAGCTTAGCCAGATTATAACAGCTAATCACCTACAGCTATAAATATTGGCTTTGGAAGTGCAGTTTATTGTTTACTGACTGTTCGCTCCTCGCAGCTTCGCTTCTCGCTGGTTTGAAGAGATTTTGCTAATTTAAGTAGGTTGGCTTTTTTTGCCGTTTGAAACGCTACCTTTAGGTATATAGTGCAATAATTTAAGACGTTCCTCGCAGATGCACGCTGCCTATCTCGTAGACGTAGGTACGCGTCTTGTCCTTCGCCACTCGCCGCCTTCCGCTGAACGCTGACCTTACTGGGCCACTCGCCGCCGCGCCGCCGCTAGATATTTCAAGGTGCTTGCACGCGTTACTAATTTCATGATATTTTCTAAAGTATACCACCTAAAAACTTGGAGTGATAAAACACCCGTGATATTGGAGTTATATGTTTTGATAAGGATTCATATTTTATATACTAATATTTTCAACTAAACATTGCCTAATTCTTTTCTGTATTTCTATAAAGATATAAAAGCCGTTATTGAAGCATAAATATAAAAGATAATATGTGCTCCTGCAGACTTTTTAATAGATCTCATTAATACCGATGTTTCTGTCATACATTATTTTCATATATCAAACAGTTATCGATAGCACACGCCGATAAACAACTCACCAGTTTATTTTCCTCCGACTTTATTTACTAATATTCTGATTTCATATTGAGAACCAACATTTATCGCAATAAAATATAGACTAAAACACTCGTCGATCATGTAGCTTTCCATTAATATAAGAATGTATGAAATCGAGTAAGCAGCTTCAGGGATTACCTCCTACATACAAACTCACAAACTTTACTTCTTTTTAATTTTAGTAAAGAAGTATAGATTTACTTGAAGCATGATTATATTTTTATTTACAAACACTTCCACATATTCCCCCCTTTCTTATGCGCTGTTTTTTTCGACCCCATATCATTACGCACGTATTTTTTATTTTCGTCGTCGCCTCTTACTCGAATAACGCTAACGTCGGAAATTTTAAGTCACTTTCAGCCGGCGAAAAATCCCAGCTGAAAACAAGTTGGTAACTTTAACGAAGCCTCTCTTCCCCTTTCTCTCTCCTTCTCTCTCTTTCTCCCTCTATGACCGTTCCCTGCTCTTCTTCGGAGCAAGTTGGCATGTCGTAAAGAGTCCACGGCACGTATTCGCATTGAACAAGTGCAGCAAATTCATACGGAGGAGCGCAGAAGCGGGAAACTTGCGAAAGTCGGTCGGACAATTTAAAACATTTAAACAACGCGGTAGTGTTTTAAAACAAGTAAATATATTAGAAGAAATAAACAACAGCCGTTACCAAAGTAAACTACTGTTTTAAAAATATAAATTTTTCGTTTTATTAATGAATATTTTTGGTTTATGTATTTATTAGCTGTAACCAGCGACTTCGCTTCGCGTAGAGTTTCGAATCGAGTTATTAATTAAAGTATATGTATTTATTCATATAGATACAAATATGTTTTCGGAATATACCCAGTCAGACCTTTCATTTGACACCAAATATGATATAGTTATGGTAATTTATTGACATTTGGAGATTTGGACATTTATACATTACACAACTATTACATTTACTTGATATTTTGACCTTAAGATACCTTACGACACTCGGAATGATATAATGGTTCTAACAATACCACATACTTGAAAATCGGTGTGAGCGTTTAGAAGTTATAGTGAAATAAAGCAACGGAAAACATATATAGATGAATCCTGAACACATTACACAACGTCTCTAGAGAGGCGTCAGACAAGGGTGCATCTTACCTCCGAAACTCTTCAATTTGATCGGCGAACATATAATGAGAAAAGTTCTAGACGAATGGGAGGGTGGAATTCGCATAGGAGGTCTCAGAATCAACAACCTAAGATTCGCCGATGACACGACCATCATAGGTACCGATGAAAATGAGCTGGCGACCCTATTACGCAGGGTGGAGAAGGAAAGCAAGGAGTATGGACTGCACATGAACCGCAGCAAGACCAAACTCATGTTTGTGGACCGGACTGGAACCATGCAATGCACCAACGAGCTGAGTGAACTTCAAGCTGTGAAAGATTTTGTCTATCTGGGCTCCATGATATGCAACGACGGAAACTGCGAAAAGGAGGTCTCACGCAGAAGCCAGATTGGCAAGATCGGCCATGAGCAAGCTAGAACGGCTGTGGAAGAATCGGGATATAAAGAAGCGGACTAAGGTCAGGCTGGGTCGAGCTCTGGTTTTCTCGATCTTTCTCTATGCATCGGAGACATGGACCCTGAAGGCTCGGATACGCACCAAAATCGATGCACTGGAGATGTGGTGTTGGCGAAAAATGCAGTAAGGGAGCGAGGTTATCCCGCTGGTTCTCTTCCCAGTGCCTCGTTGTACGGCGTTGCACTCTTACTGGCTTTGACGTTGGCTTTGACATTGGCTTAGTTTGACTGTTGATTTTATTGTCCGTGAATTCTTATCCGCTCACTTCATGGGAGACAGAATGGCTCGATATCGTTATAACTTCCTGGGGTGACGGGCTCACCCATTGTAATCGACTTCTCCCCCCCCCCCCCCCCCCCGGTATACTGGCTTACACAATTTTCAATCGAAATGGTTTTGTAAAATTTTTGGTTATCTAATTAAGAATATCACTATTGCTGTTAAAAATCAAGTGACGTAATGATTGACAATTAAGTTAATAGTAAAAACACATGTCTAAAAACAAGGTAGACACATGTCTAAAAACAAGCTAGAAAATACTCTGCCCCGAGCCAACCCTGGGTGCAGCTGCCATGTCATACTCGTAAAATAACTTAGAACGGGCTATCATAATTGAATGCGTATACAAAATGTCATTACTGTGCTGTCGACCGTTGATGAGTGCCCTCGTTGGAAGCCAACTCTGGGTGCAGCAGCCCTGTCGCCGTAAAACTTAGGACCGGTTATCATAATTAAATGCGTATACTCAATTTCGTTTCTGCGGTGTTGACCGTTGAGGAGCCCCCTCATAAATTGGGGCTTGCACGTGAATAATATATATAATAAATTGAGATGAATGCTATATAAGTTCAATCACCTTCAGTATCTTGTAGATAAATCAACATTACGCTTAGTAATATCATGCCCTCGCTGATGCAGTACTGAGCTATGCTCTCACTTCATTTGGTCGTACTTTTCGCACATATGTAAATAAAATATTTTATTTGCAACGTAGAATAATAAAACTTTTAGTAAATAAAAATGTGTTAACACAATGTAAAAAGAACTATAACTTGTTGTTTAAGCGATGCGATATATTACCTATACAAGAAAAAATTACAAACTAGCAATGGAGCACTTTAGAAATTCAGAATTTAAAATGCCAATACAGTACAATAGGAATGTTAGAGAAAAAGTCCGTAAAAGATTTGAAGAACCAAGAGCGAACAACTACTATGGTGAAAGGACGTTAAAGTACCTCATTCCAAGAATCTGACTGGAAGACTGTGTAAGCGTGAGCAAACAGATGTTTAAAGAGATTAAAAAGCTACCTGTTGGACATTTATAGTGAAATTAGTGGTCATAAGTAAATTTGTATACGTTTCTATAATTTAAGCTTGTAGTAATACTGGCCTAATTTAAGCCTGTAGTAAGACCAGTAGTAATATTGCTGTGCATTGTTTTTTATATTATTAATGTCTTTTTGTATCACAAAATTAGACGTGTAAGACTAGAAAAATAAGAGTTTGTCTCGCCAACAAACTGTATTCCAGTTTGGCGAGATTTTAATATTTAAAATAATGTATTTTTTCTCTGAATAAAAAAAATTAAAAAAAGGATCCACCCCTGAGTGCATTAGTCATATCATGGTGAAATTTAAATCAGGATATCATAATTGAATGCGTATTACAAAATTGTGTATCTGTCCTGTTGACCGTGAAAGAGTATCCTCGTCGTGAGCCGATCCTGGTTGTAGAATCAGGTCAGGCCATAAAAATGCACTGTCATCGGAACTGAACCAATATGTAAAATTACAACTTCATACAATGAGAGGAAGTGGTCTTAATTCAGCTTGCAAGATTTGACCTAAACAATCTAGCAAACTGACAAACATTGCAAGGTAAATAAAAGCTCGTGAAAAAGATTAAAACCGCCATTTTCCACCAAAACGAAAGAAACCTAACATTTTTGAAACAGCACCAGGCGGGGAAGGGTTCAGCCGTTATACATTCAGGTAAACTGAACGACCCCGCAAAGTAATATGGCAAATAGCACAATTTAGTAGAAATTTGAAATACTTACGACGGTCAATTTGGTAATATAACAATTATAACGATTGAGAATTCGCATCACAACCCCTCCAATGTGTAACGTCCCACTCGGGACGATCGCCTACCTACGGCAAAATGTCTAATGGGCAGTTAAAAAAATTCATATTCAATGCGATCATTTTACAGTTCTTATTTTTATGATCCGTATAAAGGTTTATAACTTATGGACGTTTTCCTCAAGGCCGTCGATTCACGCCGATTTCACGCTCGACGGTTTCACGTTCGAAACGGTACAGGCGAGATTTTACTTCACAAATTAAAGGGTTAAAATCTACATAAATATATTCAAAATAACTCACCAGCCGCCATGATGAACGATTCAGCTGCCTTTCCTCAGCCTTTCACTGTGTTTTCATTTTTGTTTTCATTGAATGCTGACCGACCACGCGGCCACTGTTTGCTTTCAATTACTAGGTCGGCTTGCACCCAAAGCCCGCACTTTGCACAACGCTTCAGTCCAATTATCGGAGCACTTCACTTTACACCGCACTGATTCCCGTACTTAGTTTGGGATTTTAGACGATAATTATTGAAAATGTTGATACGTCACAATACCTGAATTTTAAGGAGAAACAAATATTAGACACGAAATACTTGAATGGTCATATGGGCGAACCCGTCACCCCAGGGAGCTATAACGATATCGCGCTATTCTGTCTCCCATGAACGTAAATGACTTTGCGTACAATACAATCCGCAGTCAAGATACGCCAACGTAAAAGTCCAATATCTAACCGCAAGGCATAGGGAAGACGAACCATCGGGCTGACCTTGCTCCCTTACTACAAGATTTAGACGGATTTCTTTCTCTATCCTCCAGTCTGGCCATAGACTCTAGGTCGCTTGCGCGGCCTCTACCTGATGTTAGAAGTAATTCAGTTCGAATTTATAGCGGACCGAGGCGACCTTTGACCGTCAATATCACATGGGATCGGGTAGGTAGCGGATCGTTTCAAAGGTGGCTGATAATCACCCCCACTGCTTAGGTAACGCATCAGACTGCTTCGAGAACGCCTTTCTGGTTACTCGCCCAAACTCGCCCAATTGAGCTGAAATTTGGAATGCAGGTATCCTTTCGCCATGACAAGAGTTAAAAAGATTGAATCGGTCCACCAGAGGGCGTGCTAGTCATACTTCAATCTCGAAATATTGGACTTGAAAATTTGAAATTCGGATACAGGGGCCTTGATGGGCTGAATCACATTATAAAATTGTCAAACAAGCAAAGTGATTCATAAAAAAGGGCCATTGCTATCGGGTGGCCAACTCGTTTTAAGGGAAGTTGACCTCAGCCAATTGACTTGAAATTTAAAACGTAGGTATACTCCTAAGGGGTCACTTAAGCGATGTGATACATAGAAAGAAATCATTGCAATCGTGTGTCCAATATTTCAATCAACTAATCAATCACGATTGATTTAGTCGCGACTAACGTTAATCACGATTGAAGTAATCGCGACTGAATCAATTAGTTCTTAATTTTCAATCGTCAATCTTCAATCGCGACTAACTTGCTCTTTAGATGCCACCCGACAATTCATTCTAGCGTCTTCAAGTCGGCCGGTCGGTTGGTCGTTGGTTCAGTCAGTCGTTCATCTAGTTGGTCGGACCGGTTGTCCAGCCAGTCGATGACCGGTCGATCGGACTGGTCGACCGGCCGGTCGATCGGATTGGTGGATCGGACTGGTCGACTGGCCGGCCGTCTTGTGACCGGTGACTGGTCGATCGGACCGGCCGAATGGCCGGCCGATCAGCTGACCGACCGACCGACCGACGGACTGAACATCCGACCGACCAACGGACTGAACCTCCGACCGACCGACCGACGAAAAATGCTAAACTGAAGTTGACCGCTGTCGTGAATATCAATCACAAACGTTTAATCATCAATGTGACTAATGATTGAAACTAACCAATCGTTAGTCGGCGATCGACGATTAAACGAATCAATTGTTAGTTGTAAATCGCGATTATTCAAATTGTAAATCGTCAATCGTTAGTCGACTAAATGTTGCTCACCACTGGTCAAGAAAGCTTTGTTATTCATGGAAAGGGATTATTGCAATCGGCTGGCCAACGGGTCGTTTTTAAGCGATGGTGACCTTGGGCAATTGACTTAAAATTTGAAATGTAGACGCTTGAAGGGTCAAGTAAGCGGTGTGATTCATAGAAAGTGATTATATAATAATGGGATGGCCAATGGACCGTGTTTTAACATAATTTTAATAGGGTTGGTGTGGCGTGGGGGTATGGGGAGGGAAGAGGCGCAGGGGGGAGGGGAGGGGGGGAGGAAGGCTTGCCGGGAAAGTCTTGGTGTGATTCAACCGGTTTTTAGTTTGGTATACAGGTTTCAATATGTAATAATTACGATTCTAATGTTCAGATATAATAATTGATGGCATTCTATCTCTCATTATTTCTGTGATGTAATTAACCTATATAAAAAACGTTATAGATGGTACTAATAATTGAATGTGAATTGTGAATGTGAATTGTGAATGTGAATAATTGAATTGTGTTCATTGGTTGAATTATTGGTTTTTATAATGAATCAGTCTGCTACGGAAAACCATCATTATCAATGTTATTATAGATGGCCGTTTCAATTATATTGCTATTAGTGTGGCCGTCAAGTATGTCAGCGCCACCTACATTTCGCCGGTCCAGAAGGGTAGGTGAGCAATCTACTGCCATATATAATCAATGCTGTGACTTAAAAACCTGTGAATCATCACAAAATACAACTAAACGTTGATATCCTTTCATTTATATTAGGCTAAATAATAGCCATTAACTTATTTTCCAAGCGCTTCCTTTTTATATAGAAAAAAAACGAAAATAGTCATAAAATATGGGTGTACGTAAAACCGCACTTAAAAGGCGATTTCGTCGTAATCTCTTGACGTAACAGGGTAAGCTCCTTCCGAGGAGGACTTTATGGGTTTTCATATAAACTGGAATTGACGTTCCGGGGAATACCTACGGGGGCGCGCGCGGGGCTCCGTGTAAAAATAGTGGATGTCCTCTACAGTTATGAATTCCAAGTGATACAGCGACGTTAAAATATCTTCTGCTGCAACTCTCGGCCTGCACTTTGCGACGACACTCTACGCACAGTGTTTCGGCCGGAAAGATTTTGAATTGCTCGTAAATCTTTATTGCAAGCTTTTATTTACCTTGCATTGCTTGTTAGTATGTTAGTTTGTTTAGACCGAATATTGCAAGCTAAATTAGAACATCTTTCACTTATTTTACGACGTTTAAACTTTACACGTTGTTTCAGGTTTGATGACAATGGATTTTTATAGTGAGCACGACCTGATTCAACACCCAGGATCGGCTCCCGACGAGGCTACTCTGCCACGGTCAGCAGCACATACACACAATTTTGTATACGCATTTAATTATCATAGCCCGTTTTAAATTTCACCATGATATAGCTGCTGCACCTAGGGTTGTCTCCCGACGAGGGGACTCCTCAACGGTCAACAGCACAGAAGCGAATTTTTTGGGCATACGCCTCTCCAATCACTCTCCATCCGGATCGGTTGTTCGTTTCCCTCATCAGGTCCAGCTGTCTCCTTGATGTGGAAAGGACGCCATGGTCCGAGATAGATTCGGTATATACCGTTTCACCGCTTCGTAAGGGAGAGGATTGCGCAAGCGACCTCGAACTCGGAACCAATCGAGAGACCGGAGAAATCTGGTCACAATTGGAAGTCAGGGCGCGAGTGTCGGGCCCGCCAGGTAACATAACTGGCTATCTCGCGGTAAGGCGTTGGTCTCTAACGGGTTGTGGCGTAGCTAGACGGTGGATTGTTTTTGTCCTAAGTCTTCTACGCTCACTCCAGGGAGATAGAACGACTAATCGTTAAAACTCCCTGTGGTGACGGGCTCGCCCGTTGTAGTCGACAACCCAAGTTGTCTCCTTGATGTCATAAGGTTGTACTGTTCATCATGATTGGAGGTATTTAGCTCGATAGCCGCCACGTCGGCCACACGTCTTGGCGAGCTCCACGCTTTCAGGAAAATATTTCCATTTCCTAGGCTTGTGGCAACCTGGCCGGGTTACTTAACCGCCGAATTACGCTATATTCACTAAATTTATTATTTAATTATTATTTATTGTTGAGAAAATTTCAAAATATATGTTGACACTTAGAATTTAAATTTCGAATCTTTTTGTATACGCATTTAATTATGATAGTACGTTCTAAGTTTCACATCGACGGGGCTGCTTTACCCAGGGTTGACTTACTACGAGGGGACTCAACTGTCAACAGCACAAACGCGAAATTCTGTATAGCATTCAATTATGACATCCAATTCTAAGTTCCACTATAACATGGCTGCTGTGCTTAGGGTTGGCTCGGGATAGAGCATTTTAATAAAGTTTGTATTTACAAATGTGTTTTTCCTATTAACTTATGATCATTTTCATAGAATCTATCAATTCAGCTAATTTTCCATGAACAGTTGGGCCACTAAGACTCGCTCGTTAAGTTCGACCGGCTTAACTGACAGTTCAACCCCCATCCACTGGCCTCCACATAGGGGGTCGAACCTGGATAGTACTCAGTTTGGGGAAACAGAGTCCGATGCAGGTTTGACCTTCACGAGGTAACAGGGTTGTTACGGCAGGTGGATCAGTTCCTCTGGGGGATGATGTTCGCGCGCTACTGGGCGGTTTGAGCATCGTACGGCGTCAGGCAATCAACTGTGTACTCCGGCTAATAGCCGGGGGTCGGTGGGGTCTGGAAATGCTCTTATACGTTTCCAAAACAGCGGGGGTGCTTATTGACCTGATGTCAGCTACTCTTGAAACGAATCGTTGGCCAACCAAAACCGCGTGAAAGACGGGTAAGCTTCGCTTAGTTGTGCGACAGGGGACAATAAACATCATCTTATAAATATAAGAATATAATTTCTTGCTGTGGTTTAAGTAATTTATTTTAATGTTTTATTTGATGTTTTAATTGTAAATTATATTTTTTGTGAAATGCTTTATAAATAAATAAAAAATAAATTTATCGCGATTTCAATTTTAACATATCATAATTCAGTAATTAATTTCCAAACGTCTCTTGTATGGAACGAAACAGTGTGCGATGCTTCTACTTGCCTCGGCAAGGCTGGCATTAGTTATTCACCTCATATTCTGCACATTAGGCCAGAGTGGGGAGCTGCTTCATGCACGTGATGGTATAATAGGGACGTGTGCTCAAAAGTTTTGTCGGTGACGCCATTGAATATGTAGGGTATTAGATTGCTCAATGCCGTACTATGTTTTGGTAGCAAGGATTTTACTACGAAACGCAGCGTGTAGATGGCACTCATTTACCGCTGAGTCACTATTTCCTTTAACGGATAAATTAACGGAATTGCATTTTCAGTTCTGTCGATCGAATGACACACACTTACATAGATGTTACCCGCACATATACATATAAACACTTCAAAGTAGGCTTGGTTGTAAGAGATTGTCGAATAATAATAAACCCGTCCAATTGTGAAATTTCACAGAATATAAACAGTCATATTTGCAAACATTCAGTAATCTTCTCTTAAATTCAATGGTATATAGTATATAGTAATAATAATAATAATTAAACGCTTTATTTGCTTTAACAAAAAGGCGAGCTTATTGCCTAAAAGCAATATCTTACAGCTTACCTTAACCTAGTGGAATATAATGTTATGCGGTGAAAATAAACTAATAAATTAAATTTTAATCATTTAAATTCAGAAGGAAAACAAAACAATAAATTTAGGAAAAAACAAACAATAAACCTATAATGACGCAAGGGACGCAATAGGGAGGAAAAAATAGGGAAAAATAAGGAAAAGTTTATGAGCGTGGGTTCAAATGTTCTTTGAGCCTGCGTTTGAAGGCTGCGTAAGTCATTGAGCCTGCGTATGGCGGCACACTATAGATGGCGCTCTAAACACGCCTATACGGTATTCAATTTTATAATAAAATAATAATATAATTTTAAATCATAACTCGTTGGGGTGGGGGGGGGAGGGTTTTGGGGAGGAAGGGGTGTTGGGATGTGTTGTATGGGTAAGCGGTTGAGGGGTCGTGGGAGGGGTTAAGGGGTGGGTTGGGAGGAGGTTGGGAGAGAGTTAGGGGTGGGAGAGTGGGGTTTAGGGGGAGGAGATTTAAGGTGGGGTTAGAGGGGGGTAGGTGGAGGATTTTGGGATGGAGACATTAAGGCGAGGGAGTTGGAGGAGGGGTTGGGGGAGGGGGGGGGGGGGTCTCGAAGTCTGAGGAATGAAGGACATAGATTAATTAGTATAATTCAGCTGAGGAAAAAGAATGAAAACAAAGCTGTTTCGCGAATGGGTAGGGTTTCTATATCGTTACCACATTTTCCAGATATAAACACTGTTAAAACTCACACCACTGTCGATAATTTCACCTAGCTCACCGTTTGCTTACGATTAAAGCGTTTTATTATTATTATTATTATATTTTCCTGAGTAACTGAGGGCATCTCACTCGCACGACCCCCGCGCTGTTATGCCAAATAATGTATGTTTTTATTTATTAAATAAACTAAATCCTTCTGTTTCTATATCCATGTCTAATGTTTCTATATTTTTTGTATAATAAGAAATGCAATTCTCGAGTAACATCAATTTATAGGATAAATACAGACTTTGTATTTTTTTATTTTAGTAATCAAGAAATAAAAAAGTCGAAAAACTGACTCGGTATGTAAGTAGGCAAGGGTTTGAAGATTCAAAATCAAATTTTTAATTACTGCAATATGAACATCACTGAATGGTATTGACTCTAAATCTATGAAAATGGTGGCTTACACCGATAGTCGACTTAAAAACCGAAATTTCAATAGCAACTTCCGAGATTTTTTTTAAGAATCATTAACATTAGATACAATATTGAAGATGTTAGATATTGTAACTTATGGGGATAGTTTTGTTGATCATTTATATATCTTATGGTAACGCCCTCCTTAATATCTATTGACAATTATCCTACAGGCGGCTGGCTTTTATAACATCACGAGGCAGTAGGTACTTACATAGGTTGTCACCCATCCAACTACTAACCACGCCCGAAGCTTAAAAAATTACATCATTATGTAAATAATATTGAAATGTTAAGAGCTATGGTTTAAAAATACATTTGTATATTATTATTTTATGTAGTCGTCGTCTATGTACAGTGCGCCATCATACCTACTGTTAAAACACGAAAGTCGTGATATTGAACATAATAACAGTAGATTAATCAATATTTGGAAATATGAGTGCAATTTACACGTTGCGATTCGTCGTGTTGACTGTACCTAGATTCTCACCGGTTTCGCCATTGGTTGACCGGCCGACCGACCGACTGACCAACCAACAGACCGATCGATTGACTGACCGACCGACTGACCTACCAACCGACCGACCGACTGACCAACCAACCGACCGATCAATTGACCGAACGACCTACCAACCGACCGACCGACCGATCGGAACGAGTGACCGACCGACCGATCAACGGGCTGAACATCCGACCGACCGACCGAAGAAAAACTTGCCAAACTTGAAGTTGACCCTTGTCGACAATATCGATCACAATTTTTTAGTCATGATTACAATTGAAACTAATCAATCGTTCGTCACGATTAACGATTTAACGAATCACTCGTTAGTCGTTAATCACGATTAACATATTCAATCGTTAGTAAGACTAATTTTTTAGTACCAGGATTCCGTTAAACTGCAGACTTATGAAGAGAGTTCCAAGGCAGATTTTAATTTGGGACCTCTGCTATACTGTACGTACATACATACATTACCAAGCTACGCATGATTTTAAGGGGCGCGGCGGGGCGTCTTGGCGTTCCGCTCGACTGGCCTGTTGAGGCTTTAATGAAATCCTTGAAAGCCTTTCTCTGTATCGGACAAGGGAGAAGTTAAGTCAGGCGTTGACGGCGATTCGATCGCCTTTGACCGGGGTGAATCTCAAACCTTGCTTAATTAATTAGTTTTCGTGGTTTTTACGGTAAATTAGGCAAGTATACGCAAGAAATAATTAGAGAGAAGGCTGAAAACTATATGGAATCAAACTTTACTCTATTTATTATAATCGCTAATGTTACAAAAGTGAGGTTTTAAGGCAATATAACAATCTATAATAAAATGTTTAACAACAACTCTCCCCAACTTATGGTTGGAGGAATCCTTGCAAATCTATTCATTCATATGAGTGCTATATTCATATCGAACATGGGGACACGTCTGGTCGGAGCCATGTCCTTGATTGGCCATTTATTTTGTCAGAAAAATCGTTATTTAAGATCATAATATTATGATACCTGGGAACGACCATATGTAAAGAACTTTTGTTTGATGATTTTTGTGAAAAATATAAGAAATTATACTCTTCATAAGTGAGTTAACCATTTTTGGTTAGACGCTTACAAATGCTAAAAATTTTTCTAACCAATATTGGTTAGGGCGCTCCGCGCTGCGTAAAATGCCAACTTTTTAAATATTTATTTATTATTATCTTAATCGTTTGACGAGATAAAGTTATAATATTTTATATTTCAAATTTCAATGCGATCATTCTACAGTTATTCTTTTAACGATCCGTATAGTAGTTTAAAAGTTATGGTCCTTTTTCTCAAGGCCATCGACTTTACGCGCAAAACTGTCCCGGGCAGAAGTGACGACTAATTTTTACCCCGCGATAAGAAGGGAACGTTTCTAATCCAATCCCTTGTAAAGCCTTGGATAATAAAGCTTTAAACTGATTTCGAAAACTTTCAGATGCGATTACTCCTACAATATGAGTGGTGAGTGTGTTTTATTTAAATTTAAATATAATTACTAGTTAAATCTCTAGCGTCGCGCCTAGCCATATTTTTATGTAGGCCCTAAATTAATTACAATTAATTAAAACGTGAGAGTGCTCCGTGAGTTACTCAAAACACGCTCTTTTTTTTTATTTTATTTCAAACCAGTTGATAGGAGTTCCTACACTTGGTTATGTCAAAACTAATAAAAATAACAAGTATAATATTTAAAAAAAATACCTATTAAGGTATAAGATATGAACGTCGGTATTGCAAGGTACGAACGTTGAACATCCAAGCGCAGATTTTCCAGGTTATATAGAGGAAACAACATTTTCCAATATTTTCAATCAAAATTCTTACATAATTTCGTAAAATTTCCATGTGTCAATAGTACTATATAATCAAACAAATATTAGATAATTTCACAAATTTTCATACGGGAAGATATTTTAAAGAAAAAACACAAATACAAACAAATCAGTAATAATAATTATAGTCAATAGCCAATAGTTAAAAAAAGAAAAAAAACGCAATTGTTAAATAGTCAATAATAGAAAGAATAAGGAATAATAATAGTGAAGTAGGTCAATAGAGCTGCGAAAAATTGATATTTTCGAAATCCTCAATGCTATAAATGGGGTTTTTAGTCAAAATACCCTGTACCTTTTTCTTTAAGTGAACCTCCCCAAGGCCCCTGATGTGTAATGGAAGGCTCTACCATTAACACTCTTATATCTCCACTGCGCAAAGACAGTTATTCTGTGCGAGCGCTGCGATCGAATGTAAACATTAGTATGCGCCCGGTCACCGGCGCAAGCGCACGTAGAATCGTGCCTGACGCTTCGTCAACGATGGATTTTTATTGGTCAAACCCTACAAAATTGACCCCGCCTATTTCTTCGCGGGTCCGCCCACTTCGTATATTTTTCTGAGGTCTCATGTCGCCTTAAGGAGTCAATATCTTTATGTTTTTTCTCAGTACGTGCGTCATGGAGACCTAATTATCTAATCACTGAATATTCATCGTAATGCAAATAAACTATTGATGAAAACGTCATGAGCCAGAAATAATAATAATAACAATAAAAGCCTTTATTCGCTGACAGTATTTTGCCTTATGTGATAAAACAATATATGTTATTAATTTTTAATCTAATTTTTAAATAAGGTATCATATTCTTCAGCAGCCAGTTTTTTGGTCAGGTTGTCCTTCGACATAGGCCTCCCCCATTTTCTTCCATTCGTCTCTGTCCCAAGCTAACTATTCCCTAAATTAGAAAACTAAAATGGAACTGGACTGGTCACATCATGAGAACCAACAAAGAAAAATGGACGGAGGACGTAATGGAATGGTATCCTAGAAATGGGAAAAGACAAAAAGGACGTCAAACTATAAGATGGGAAGATGACTTACGGAAAGGATGGAGAAGGTTAGCATCAGCCAGAAATACTGCATTCTAAATGTAATGGTAATGCTTTGGTAGCTGCTCATTTTTTTCATAATAAAGAAATAAACAAATAAAGCAACTTCTCGATTTTTTAATCAATTCACGTTCAAATATTCATACAGTACCTACTTTACATACATCCATTTAGGTCTTTTAAATTTATTTTCTATATAGTTAAGTGAGACGCTGTCTAGATACACAAGAAATGATACCCATCCGTTGAAACGGTAAGCTCCTTCTAGCTAGAGTGCTACTAAGACTTACATTCGTAATGTGGCACGAACGCACGTTTAAGGGATACAGAGGATCATGCTCTATTAATTATTAACCGGGAGAACGTAATGGAAGTGATTACAAAAGGAGAAATGCGCAGCAGAGAAAGAACAATGAATAAAAAAACAACAATAAATATCTAATATACCTATCTATACTAATATTATAAAGAGGTAAAGTTTGTGACGTTGTAGGAAGTAATATCTGGATCTACTGAACCGATTTTGAAAATTCTTTTACCAATAGAAAGCCACGTTATTTGTGAGTGTCATTAGCTATACATTAAACCGAAAAATGAAAAGACTTTTTCGTGGTAGTCGGATTTGCAAAGTAAGTCGGAGAATAAGAGGTCGAACGAAAACGTTTCTAACTTACGCTGCCCCAACGATGAGAGATATATGATTAATTTCTAGAGAAAAGTTGTAGAGCTTGATAATGCCTACAAAAAAGTTAGCGACAACATTATGTCTAACTCTTATATTTAAGTCACAAAAAGTAGTATTTTGGATTAAAAAAAATATTTAAATCGTTAGGTCATGTTTATTGGTCATATTATCAACAATTATGAATTCTTATCAAAATAAGTAAATTTTTCGTCTCAAGTGTTTAAAACAAAAGACTTTACCCTTTTACTGCATATAATGTCCCTTTTACTGTATAAATAGTTAAAGAGATAATACGCTCACAAATAAGACACTCACAAGAAGTCACTCACAAATAACGGTATTATAGTCAAATTGGCATGCATACATATGCAGTAAAAATATAACCCTTCTTTTGGCAGTCAGGAAATAAATCATAGCACTCAGTACTAACCGAACCGCACTCATAATTTCATCACAGGTAAAAAGTTTTACCGCCCAACGAAGTGGCCACGGGTCAGCTAGTATCTAATATAGATAATGAGTTGAATAGTAACGTGTACCTAGACATTGAAATATTAGTCCTTTCATATGAATTTGCCGTTCTATAGGGATACAAGACGATTTTTTCTGCATTAAAATTTAATACTGAACCGTGTTATCTATATATTCCGAAAATGTATGCCGCGGCTCCTTGGGTACCACGTAGAGAGATCAGAGGAGATGAATAATTACCGCAATGCCATGTTGAAAATGAGAATAAATTAATAGTTAATTTTTTTTACTAAAAACACGTTTTTATAAATGCACATAAAAACCAAAAAAAAATTGCAACAGGGTTTCGCCCGGTTCACTAAGGTGACGCTAGCGACATGATATTATTAACCACCCTCATGCCATTCAGTCCTCGGCACTATTCTCACCTTGGCTTGGGTGGGATCTTTAACAAACTTTTACCCTATTTACCCGTCAATATACATCGTATATAGATATATAAATATTATTCTATTTACACTCTCCATGTACAGGTCTATATACATTTTATACAGGCACCTATGTCAATATTTACACTATTTACACTCAATATTTACAAGTCAATATATAATATCTGACATTCTGACTATGACAATTTTATAAAAGTTTTTAATCGTCATTTTGAAGCTTGCTTTCCCTCGAAATACAGACTAGTGTCAACAAAAGGCGGTACGCCTTCTTGGATTGATAACGAGCTTAGAAACGATCTAGGAAAACTTCAAATTCTGCAGGATAATTTAAATCAGAACACAAATTCATTACTTAAGGACTATTATACGAACTGTAAACAAAAATATGACAAAGCAGTAGTAGCGGCTAAGAAAAATACTATAGAAGAAGAGATTAAGCAGTCGAATAACAAAACCAAAACTATGTGGAGTATCATCAATAGAGAGGGGAGAAATATTCCAAGTAAGGCAAATGAACCTATTCAATTACTTCACAATGGTTCTAAAGTCTCTGATCCTACAAAAACGTCAAATATACTCAATGAATATTTTATAAACGCTGTTAAACGCATGACAAATTCTCCTAGTTTATCCTCTTCAACAATTGTAGGTGAGATACCAGCATCAATACTGTTGCATCCTATAACTTCCATTGAATTTGATAAGGCCTTGAATGGCATCAAAACAAAAACATCAATGGATATCTGGGCACACTCGATTAAATTAATAAAGAATATAGCACCAACGATTTCCAACACCTTGAGGTCTATTTTTAATAATTGTATGAAACAAGGTGTGTTCCCAAATCTAATGAAAATAGCAAAGATAGTACCAGTTTTTAAAAAAGGGAACAAAACTGATCCTGAAAATTACAGGCCAATTTCACTGCTTCCAGCTTTCTCTAAAATTTTCGAAAAAATTTTATATAACAGGCTATATCTATTCGCAAATAAATTCGATATACTAAATAAATATCAATATGGTTTTAGGAAAAATATGTCCACCACCTCGGCGATTTCGGAGATGGTAAATTTCATTATCGACACTTTTGAAAATTCCTCCCAACCCGTGGCAGTTTTTTGTGACCTATCCAAAGCGTTTGATTCGGTTGACCACGAAATACTGCTCAATAAATTAAACAGTTATGGGATTCGGGGCAAAGCCAATAATATGATGAAGTCCTACTTAACAGGCCGGTCACAGGTAGTAGAAATAGATGGATTTAGATCTACACCGCAACCGATATCCTGCGGAGTTCCCCAGGGATCGATTCTTGGTCCATTATTATTTTTATTTTTTATTAATGATATAGGCAATTGCTTGCCAGCCTACACCAAAACGTTACTCTATGCGGATGATACAAGTTTCCTGTTTCACGATAACAATCTTAACGACCTAATGACCAATGCCAATCATGCGTTAAACCTAGCAAGTTCATGGTTCAAAGAGAATAATCTCTTGCTTAATGCAAAAAAAACCGTAACTATGCACTTCTCTTCAAAATATAAATCGTCTGCTATACCATTTAATATAACTCTAGACAACAGTACTCTAGAATTAAGCAAATCGACAAAGTTCCTAGGTATCATGATCGATCATCATCTTAGCTGGAACATCCATATTAATGAACTGTGTAGTGCGCTTTCTTCGGCAATATATGCGATAAAAAAGATTAAATTCTTAGCTGGTGAAATCGCTGCATTAACTGCGTACCATGCCTGTTTCCATTCTAAAATGACTTATGGTATACTGATATGGGGGAATGCCACAGACAGTTCTAGGGTTTTCATTTTACAGAAAAGTGCACTAAGAGCAATTGCAGGAGTATCCCGTGACACGCACTGCGAACCATATTTTCTTAAGTACAAAATACTGACTTTTACGTCTCAATATATTTTACAATGTCTACTCTATGCTAAATCAAATATTAACGAACAAGAGGTAAACGGGAATATGCACTCCCACAATACACGCAGACGTGATGACGTTATCCTGCCTAAAGTACGCCTTACGCAGACACAAAAGTCCTTTGGATATTTGAGCTATAAGCTCTTTAACCAGCTACCACTCTCCACAAGAAAGATGGAAACAAAGGCGTTTAAAAGATTTATTAAACAAAAGCTACAATCCACACATGCTTTCTATAAGCTGGGTGATTTTTTTGAGCATGCCAATTCCTTCAAATGGGAATAACATTAATATGTAACTTTCAGGTACCTCATTTTAGTTCTTATTGTTTAATAATAATATTATGAATTTAATATTTAATATGTAGATTACAATGTGTAATGTAACATACCTGATCATATACATACGTTGTTTTTTCCAATTTTGTTTTGATACTTCCTATTGTGTGAATTTTTTGTATAAAGTGCTTGATGACTATTAATATTCTTATAATAATCTATTTTATATGTATACTCATGTACATGGATTCAGCTCTATTTTTTTTTTTTTTTATTTTATTTGTCTGCCGTGTAAAGCCGACTTTAGTCAACGCTATTGTTGAATTAATATTTATGCTTTAATCGTTTTATATTTACATTTAAACTGACGAATTCTAATATGCGATAATTAGCTTTAATTCATAATTCATGCTTTTATTGTATATTCTGAATAAATAAATTGAATACTGAATACTGAATACTGAATAGGTTTGTTATAACCTTGAAACCTGATCGTATTCAAAGTCCATTACGTGACCTTTCTCACAATTGCAAACACGACTATGATACCATATTCCATCATGGAATGCCAGTCCCTATCTCCCGGCTTCATCATCAGACCTTAAAACCTAATCGTGGTCAAAGTTCATTCCAAGACTTTTCTAACAAGTCCAAACACAGCTATGATACGATGTTCCATCATGAAGTTCCAGTTCATATCTTCCGTCTCCATCATCAGATCAGTTTGACAGTATCATATTATTGTATTGTCATCAGAACTACATACAGCTGTCAATGTTCATGACGCTACGATCCTTGGAAGATGGTTAAATTAGTTACCTTAGATTCCATTACATAGTTACATACAGGTCGACCTAATAAACGCGTATTAAAAAGAGACAGATTCACCTTACAACCTACGTCTTAAAATAAACAGCCTCGTTATATTTTATATACTCTCCGATTACTTGGTACATAATTGCTACTCTCAACTTACGCGGACGCGAAACCAACTAGCTATTTTCCTGAAACACAATAACTAATTTTCAGGGCAGTATTAAAAATACTTAATTTTCATTATTTCTGTTACAATTCGGCGATTGTATGGAATTGATTGAATCAGTATTATGATCAAAATCCTTATATAGTTTTAAAAGCGGCTGCAATGCAATGCTACTAAACCACTGATTCTCAAAGTAGTCTATATGGACCCCCACCAGTGGTCGATTTCAAATTACAGGGCGTCCATGTAAGCAAGAAATAGAAATGGCGCTGTACGAGATGCAAATAAAAGTCCCCGTTAGAGGACCTAATTTAGGCAGTTCATCAAAAACATTTAGGCGTTCCGTATATATCAAATTATGTGTACAGCATAGTATTTCAAACCTTTATTAATCGCAATAAACAAACGCCATTGGCATGGAAGAAATCAACTCGCATAAAATTGCATAACTAGTCGATTGGGGAGGCCAACGCACATGACTACCGAGGGAAGGTGGAGCGAGATATGCGAATAAATTGCGCTTCGACGGGTATCGGCGCGAGCGAGTAGGATAGACGCGCCACTCGGCGCCACATGATTGATCAAGCGAGATAGTGCTACATATGCAGTTATGTGTGGCTTTCTCAAATGCTTTGTACTTCTAGATCAATGGCGCATTGTCCAAAATTTAAGTACATATCAATAAAGCTCCGAATAACAATTGTAAACGTTTTTAAATTTTTACACCTGTCCACTTAACCAAATACCACATATAAGTTGTCCTGGAAAAGGTGCAGCGAAAAGAACTAAAATACCAGTGGGACTAAAACATAGGAATTACAAAGATCGTTAGCAATTACTTGGACTGACAAGTCTCAAATAAAGAAGACAAAGAGAGTTCCTAATAGAGATTTAAAATTATTATAAATTATTACAATATACCTGGGCTATTTACAAACAAATCTTCGAAGTCATAGCCAAAAAGTCAGTCTTGAAAAATTTAAATCTTACCTTCTCAAGAACGTTCTGCAAAATAGAGTGGTGGACATGTGGAATAAAGTGATTAGTGCAAGCTCTGTCAATCAATTTAAAAACAGACCTATCGATTCGTACCTAAAAGCGTGTAAATATTGTTTATTACTAGCTTTACAAGATCTGATCTGGACATATCTGCAAAGCTTCCTGTCCAAAATAAAAATAATAATAAGAGATCACTACTGTGCCAGCCGTTAAAAACATATTTAAAATGGTTAAACGTAGGAAAATTCAATATTAGACAGGCAGGAGGTCTATGAAAAACAAAAAAAAAACTGCAAATGGTCTATGGGACAAACATGTTTGGGTAGGAAATCGGAGACTATCGCGGTCATTTGACATTATAAATAAGATAAACAACGAATTTACCGCGTGAATTTTGTAGCACCCGACGTTTCGGCGACGTTGCAGCCGCCGTTGTCTAGGGTAGACTGAAAGAGCTGTCAATCAGTTGTTACGCGGGTAGGTCGCATACCGCTGCCGCCACTGCGTAAATTATACCGGTGGGGAGGGGTAGGGGGGGGGGGCGGGCTCGACGTACGCGAATTTCGAAAATGCGTCGTGTATGTATACAACACTCACTGTATCCTGTCTTACGTCCTTGCGTGCGGCTTTTGGCGGTGGGAACATTTTAAAAAGACGGTTCAACGTAGAAGAGAGTTTGTAACCGTTGTCTCTATTGAAGTTCGGGGTTATTCTTATTTCAATGGCTTCCCGGATCATGCGAGGAAAGTAGAATTGCCGAAACTTCCGGTGCTACAAAAGTCACGCGGTAAATTCGTTTTTTATCTTACTGTTGATGTTTGCGTACCGCCGTATGAATAGATTCCTGGTTCTTAGTTATTGCAATACAGAAGAGATGTGGCATCGCAATAAAAATATTTAGATCTGAATTTGTCGAAAATAGCGCATTTACGTGCCGCGAGGTACGTGCGATTGAGCAGACTTCACCGTTTTAGATTGATTCGCGAGGACGGCTTCGCAAATATTTTATATTTCCGAGATCGGTTACAATTATTCGGAACATAGAGGCCGACCTTCGCTAGAATGCTAGACTCTGCCGCGGATCAGCTTAAAAACGTAAGCGAAATTTATTTTTAGTGCTTACATGCTTTATTTTTGTTATGTATTTTATTTTAGTTTAATGTGTATATTTTAAATTGTTATTACTGTGCATTTTACATTGCGCTTAGTACATTTCACCCCAAATGTACAACAAGTTAGATGAACACATTAAATTATTAGATGACAATTCGAATTTTTAAAATGCAATTAATAAATGGCTATTGGAATCGGGGCGCTCTGGAACGGATAGGGAACTGTCAATTGTAGTATAATTTGTTTAAAATATATTGAGTAGTAATGATTTATCTATTGCTATTATTATTATTCTTTTGCTATTATTATTATTATTAAAAAATATTTGGTTGTTAAAACTAATGTCAAAAATATTGCGTATATACAATATATTACAATATATTTTAAAACTATTTAATATCTAATCTCTAATCTCTAGGAAAAACCTTTCAACGTCAGCTCGTAATCTTAAATCCTAAAAAGTCTTCAAACGCACATCTAGGCACAGGCATAAGCCTAGTTAGATGTGTGACGTGTCTCAGGTTGCATGGAATTGAGATGAATCCACTTGTCTTTATTTAATTAGAAATTAATTGTTTTTCCTTATGTAAATATATGTATTATGAAATAAATTAATAAATAAAATAAAATTAAACACATATTTTTAATGATTAATCAAATTAATTTAAACTAATTCAGAATGTCATTAAACAAACCGAATATTGTTGCAGTGACGAACTTGGGTAGGATGAAAACCAAGTATCTCATGTAGCATTGTTTATTATTTCAGCAGACCCATTTGTGGTACGGTATAAAGCGGTCACTCATAACGCGGTCATCATTTCGGCCAGGGTTAAGGGGATGCAATTACAGATAAGGGTTCGCTTTATGCCTGCTGCTTCATTTATAATTCATATCATAGATTATGATCCTAATAATCTGACTAATCCATGCTAGATGGGGAGTATGCATGTAGGTATGTGTGTCGCATTAATTCAATAATCCCGACTTTACAAATATAGACTAGGCTTGAGTAGTGATTTCTATGAGCCAATGGAGTCTACTAAGTACTTCGTTAGCCAAGGCTTTAGATCGAACGAACACAATAGATCAGCAATGGCCGCAGTGTTACAAGGCTCATAAAGACCTTAGGAAAGCCCCGCTCAGCAAATAAAAAAATATCCGAGGCTTTACAATGAATAAATACAAACAGAGCAGCTATGGAATTCACCGACCGCACTCGGGCTTATCGTAATATTATTATTATACTTCTGGGAGGTGAGCAGTGGACTTTGCATTAATGACCGGCTGAGGTAGATTTAGGACAGCTGTATTGCCACGTGCGAGGATTCACCTCACTACCCATTCACTATCACGTCGAAGCCATAAAATTTGAGATGCGGAAATTGCGGTTTTAGGCATTTTTTTCCAGGAAGGAGTTGTTTATTTTCCTGGATACTCCAAGATCTACAAAGAGGCAAAACAGAGATTTGGCTGGGAGTACACGAGAACTAACGTCCACCGCGTGAAGGTGAACAGTGAAGCCGTTCCTGTTGACGGCATTTGCGAAATTAGTATATTACCTACATATAATTAAAAAAAAAGCTAGGACCTCTTTATAGAGTGAATTCTTGATTATTAATAGTCATTATGATAAAAACACTTTTATATCCTTAAAAAAAATACACTTTTCTTAAATACATAGGCAAACAACATGTTTTTTGAGAGGTATATACTTGTGAGTTTTGATTATTAAGCTTATATAAATTGTTAGTAAAACCTCAACCACAATTATTAGAAATACATCAATTTGCGGCTAAAAATGCTTTGTTAGTGAATGGAGAAGTTTTTTAAATTTATTTATTCATTTCTGTATTTACTTATTACATTTGAGATAAACGAATGCATTCAAAAGTAAAACTAATAAGATAATAACTAGTACCTGTATAAATAAAATGTCGCGTACAGTACTAGCTACCACGTAAGTACAAATAATCAATTGTTTGTAAATTAAACAGATGAGGGTTGACGACAAAAATATCTAAATTTGATGCCACCAAGTTAATAAATTTAGGCGCCTCAAAGCACGCGCCAACAAGCTCTGCCTCGAAAGGTTAGTGCTGAATTCTACAAAATGTTAGAGGCTGAATTCTCTGGATTTCAAAACAAATTTGTTTCCCATTCCAGCAATAATAATAACGGAGTTATGAAGTGTTGAATTTTCAGATTATTCAGGGTGGGGCAGAAGATACGCATCGGTTTTGAAAAGCTGTACAATAAAAACTATTTAACATATAGAACTTATTTAACAATAGAACTCCCCTACCATGTATGTACATATTTTGTACATATATGTAGTATATTTTTATTTCAAAACCCGATGAATATATCGAAACGAGACGTAAGCAAGGTTGTATATGTCCTCAAAATTCTGTCACATTTTTTTTTGTAGAAACTATATTAACGGATTTATAATTTGTTAAATTTAGAAGGCCGCCATTTTGAACTAAATTGGCGTATATTTATTTTACAATATTTACCGTTTTACGGCGGTTTTAGTAGAAATGGCACGTAAATAGAAGAAAAATGATGCAGATATTAAAAATACAATTAACAGCCTTCGGGCTCGATTAGTTTGTTTGTTTGTTTCTTTATACTCTTTATTGTGAAAATGTGACAATGGGCGGGTTTATTGTCATATGACAATCTGTTACAACCAACCCTACTATGGCGTGTTATATGTATTTGTGCGTGTAACATGTCTGTAAGTGTGTGTCTTGTTATTGCATTCGATCGACATAATTGAAAATGCAATTCCGTTAATTTGATCCCAACGGAAAATGGTGACCCAGCCGAGAATCGAACCCGGGACCTTACAATGTAAGATCAGGCTACCTAACCACTATGCCACCGGGCCGAGTGGTAGTATTCCTTCGTCTGTAAAATATGTAATGTTCATTATATCCATTACAGTATAAATATAACATATATATTTATATTACCTACACTTTTTTATATTTTAATAATATCTTACCTTTTTATTTATATTATGATATTATTTTATCAATATTATGTATATTTAAGCAATTTATTTTAAATAATTAGTCAATTATACCCATTGAATTTATAATTCGGCTTATTTAATCATTTCTTTATTTTATTCATATTGTATTCTTGCGCTGTAACTATATGTCTATGCTAAATGGGAAAAATTTCAATTGGCTATAAATCTGCATAATATTTGTTAGTATTAAAAGTATACAATGCTTAGGGTTTGCTAAAAAATAAAAAGTAAATTAAATAAAATAGGCAAGTAAAATATATTAAAATAATTAAAAACACGACTGCCCTTACAAAAAGTAAACTACAGAATTTATAATTATTTTTATTATGGTTTTCTATGAAATATTTGTGGATTAGGTATTTATCCATTTATATAACATTTATATTTCCGGAATGTACTCAATCAGACCTTTCATTTGACACTAAACCGATATATTTATGTTATTTCATTGACATTCGGAGATATGGACATTTAGACGACTATTTACTTGATATTTGCACTCCATTATATATGTACCCCATGATACTCGGGATGATATAACGAATATAAAAATACCACATACTTCTAAATCGGTTCGATCGTTTAGAATATACATATATGAACCATGAACACATTACACTGCAGTTTTTTGGGCAGTTGTGTAAAAAGTGGCCTGTGTATTTTCGAATTAATACAAGCTTCAACCCAAGTGCCTGTGTGGTGTATGTATTTGGTGCGCATAATGACGTCACGAGTATCATTTATCAACGCGGTTCGGGGAAGTGTCTCGCTGCCAACGCACCCGCAAATTAGGGGAAGCTGTATCGGGATATATAGGCCTCCGAGCAGCCCATTAATTCGAGTGGTCATTACTTTAATTTCACGTAATGAGACACTTATTAACTTTTCGAGTGAACGGGGAGATGGCGCATATTCAAAGGAAATAACACGTGTAGGAAAGCGTTGCTGTGCCCATCTAAGCACTAGCAGTCTATGTCTTACGGTAAGTGTCTCATGCCTGTCTCAGGGCAGTATGGGAAGCTAACAAAATCGTTCATTGCTCATTCATTGTTTGTTCATCGTTCATCGATCGATTATCTCAGATTCAAATTACTCAAAAAATTAAAGCCTTTCGACGTTTACCAGCTGCTTAAAAAACCGAGTTAAATACCTTTGTAAAACAACGTGGCTTTTGTAAAAACTTTAGGATATTTTTTTTTTCATTGTCATGAAGGCCTGAATAATAAAAATATTAATGTATTTCGACTCAGTTTTTTTCAAGAACATTTTTTGGTTTCTATAAAATTACATTCTTCAAAGCTTTATCATTTTTTAAAAAAAATGAAAAATCGGCCTTTAAGGTTCTGCATTGAGGAACTTTAGACGGCGTTTAATCAAACACAAAAGAAAACACTGTTCTGTTGTTGTTTACCATGTTACTTTTTTTATTTTCGTCACCTAAAAATAAAATATTTTAATTTTATTTTCTATGCAATTGAATATAAAAAATGAAATGTATGGATTTTTGAATAATATTTAAAATAGCGAATATGGTAAATATGAACTTTAGGAAAAACCAATGAATTATTTATTTATTTATTTATTTATAGTATTACACAAGTTCGTTTGTACAGTTTACCATATCATGTTGTATATATATATATGAGACGTTAGCAAAAAACTGATTCTCGAGGAGATATAGTAATGAATAAAAGTCGCCTACCTAGGCCAGGGCCTGTTCTAAGGCAGACTTTATAAAATAAAATAAAAGTTAATAAGTTTGACACAGTTTTGGACTACCAAAGGGTAATAAAAATTTCTGTAAAATGTGCCCAGTCGAAAAAATCGAAAACATGTGTTAATTTCTAGCAGATCAAAGGGGTAATTACAATTACACAAACAAAATATAGAGATAACACTACTTGAAAACTTATGAAGTATGGATATTAAATATATGTCTTATTAATGCAGAATCGAGAATCGAATAAAATCAATTCGCCTGTTTGCTTCACAGAAGAAAAGCAATTATGTATTATTTCGATAAGGCAAGAGGGCGATATTTTTAGACAACTCTCGCAAAGGTGCAAGACAGAGATCGATCGCCTACAACATGTCAGAAAAAATCTACATACACTGAAAATAGACGTATATGGCGGCAGTCTGGTGATAACAATAGAATCGTCCAATCTTTCCTTTTCTTTTACGAATGTCGTCTCAGATTCGGCGGAAGTGGTGGGTGTAATAATGAATGATTTCGAAGGAAATTGTGGACCCCGAGAGGAAATCTGATATAACAAAGTAGGGAAAAGTGGCAATAACAAAACTTTGAATTTACGTCCAATGGAACTAGGCTGTAAGCATTGGACCTTACTCCTGAGGCAGACACGTACGACTGCCTCTCTCACTGACATATGGATGCAACTCTTTTTTACGCAGGACTTTTTCAGGACTTTTCATCAACATGACGTCACTTCCCAGGCGTGCTGCGATTTCGCGTATCCTGCTGCCTCGAGAATGAGCCACATTGTCACGGCTGAAGGCCACAACTACTTCCAATCCAGTAGCTAAACAAATGAAATTTAAAAATCAAAGGGGAAACAACGTCTATGAAAACACGTCAGAAGGAAAGAAAATATGAAAACGCGTGACACGTTTAACATCCAATCCAAGGATTGCTGAAGCATCGTCCATGTGATACTTAGCTCGAGCCGCTGTTAAAGATCGCTGACTCGAATATAGTAATTGAGGTAAGGCAGTTCTATTTGCTGATGACAGTGCCTTAATTTTCCGAGGAACGACCTGGCCGAACTTATACTAAAACATAGAACTCAGTTTAAAAATATTTATATTTAGCTCCAGAATAACCTACTGACATTAAATTGCGTCAAAACAAACTATGTTACCGTTTCTATTACTGGCAAGAAGGTTTTATCTAACAAACCCACATATTGAATATCATTTATTGAGAAATATGCAATGTAATTGCACAAATATATGACAAAAAAATCTAGTTAAATATCACGGTTTCAGATTCGACAACACCCTTAAATGGGATGCGCAAGTGAATGATCGTCGCAACTAAAGTAAAGAGACTTAATCTTCGGTCACACGGAGCGAATTTGCTCGTAGCGAGTATTCGCTGCGAGTTAAAATCGCAGCGAGTACTCCCTTCCTGCCTGTCACATGTAGCGAATATGCCATTCGCTCGTTTCACGCGAATTTCTACAGTCGGTTGAAATATCGTCTATCGGACCTCGTCGCGAGAGTCGAAAAAAACAGTTGATTCGGTTGGCATGTGTTGACCAGAACAAATGCTTGCTAAGATCACAACTCATAAAAAAGTTATTTTTTTAAATTCTGATATATATGAGTCTCATATATTTTTAATTGTTCTACTTAAGTGATCTTCGGTTGATATTAAGAATCTTAAATGAATAATCTTATATATATATATATATTTATATATATAAAGTAAATAATTATAAAAGCCACTTACATCGTGACGAAGGATTCCCTTGATCGGATTCGGGAATGCTTTAGGTGTTAACGAGAATGATGAATACATATTTTATGTTTCGTTCATTGTAAATAATCCATTTAGGTTAAAGGTAATCTTTCCAACTAATAGGAAAGAGCTGACTGCTTCCTTTCATTGATATGAGGGCATGTCACGCTTTTAGTTTTAAGTTTTCAGCTGAATATTGATCGCAGCTTCTTTATATCGCACCTTTAGAAAATAAAAAAACGAAATTCGAAATTTTAAATTCTTCCATCTGTCAAGTAGCTCGTCTTGTCTTGTTATTTCCCCTGAAATAATAGGAAATTGAGTGAGTTTACGTATAAAGAAGGATTGTAGCTTAATTTTTGAGATAATTGGATGAAGGGTGAGCGTTTACTAGTTGAAAAATGGGCCCAACTAAACCTACTCCTCTTTCCGCAAGTGAGAGGCATTCATCATTCTCGTTAACACCTAAAGCATTCCCGAATCGAACAAGGGAATCCTTCGTCACGATGTAAGTGGCTTTTATAATTATTTACTTTATAATCATCTTATTGATCAATTCTAAAAAGAATATATACACAAAACTATCAAATATTTCAAAATATTGAATTTTTACATATTTTATGTTTCGTTCATTGTAAATAATCCATTTAGGTTAAAGGTAATCTTTCCAACTAATAGGAAAGAGCTGACTGCTTCCTTTCATTGATATGAGGGCATGTCACGCTTTTAGTTTTAAGTTTTCAGCTGAATATTGATCGCAGCTTCTTTATATCGCACCTTTAGAAAATAAAAAAACGAAATTCGAAATTTTAAATTCTTCCATCTGTCAAGTAGCTCGTCTTGTCTTGTTATTTCCCCTGAAATAATAGGAAATTGAGTGAGTTTACGTATAAAGAAGGATTGTAGCTTAATTTTTGAGATAATTGGATGAAGGGTGAGCGTTTACTAGTTGAAAAATGGGCCCAACTAAACCTACTCCTCTTTCCGCAAGTGAGAGGCATTCATCATTCTCGTTAACACCTAAAGCATTCCCGAATCCGATCAAGGGAATCCTTCGTCACGATGTAAGTGGCTTTTATAATTATTTACTTTATAATCATCTTATTGATCAATTCTAAAAAGAATATATACACAAAACTATCAAATATTTCTATATATATATATATATATATATATATATATATATATATATATATATATATATATATATATATATATATATATATATATATATATATATATATATACATATATACATTGAGCGCTCTGCCTGCCTCTGCGCGCTATGTCACGTCTTTTCAGTTAATGCAAAAGAAGCTTGTGATTTAATGAATCAAACGCTTTTGATAATATTTATACAGTTAGAGCTAGATCGCACGGGGTTGGTCAATGTCGTAAACTTTGATCTTCTCATGAAGTAACGCTGCTTTTCCTAATCCAGCTAATTTTCCCTATTTTACCCACTCTCTTAGTGTGCTAAAATAAGAGCAATTGTCGACCCGATAGAGCCGTCGCCGAAGCGCCAAAGTCACTCCATCTGTTCGATTGAGCATCTTTATCCTCTTTGCTGTGAAGAATGAAAGAGGTCTCCCAATTGTCGGAGATTTAGCATTCAGCATTCAGCATTCGGGCAGACGGCAAACACAAAAGCTCTCCGCGCATCGCCACGGATTAATATGACGGTTGTGCTTTCACAACGGATGCGACAACATTGGAAATTCAAACGATCGATGCGCTTCTCGGGTCACTACATTCAGAGGAGACAGGGAGGAGTCGCCGGAATTACTTAATCCATACAGTAACTAGATGATGATATATTTAATTATTTGGTCAATGTATTTGTTTTATTGTTTATATATTTATTTATAGCTGTACACGGCCACGTGTTCCTGTGGCTCTGTCTGGTTAAATGGAAAATAGAGAAATGGGAAGCACACCAATCTAATACATAATATAGGTATACAAGCGCATTTTCGAATGCAACGGTGTGTTCAAATTTGAAAGCCTGTTCAAAGGCGAAGACTTTCGGAGATATGCAATTTTGAACAAACGATCATTTATATTTTTATTTATGTACACTACCGCTCAAGAGTGTTTGGGAACCCAGTTTTTATTGTACTGGTTATATAAAAGGTATTTAGAAAATCGGGTTTTAAGCCATTTGGGTACAAGCATTCATTGATATAGCTCATAAGTCAAAGTTGTTAAAATGTCTATTACCTAGTAGATCGCAACCCTGTAATAAATATATCGGACATTAATTAAAGTTCAGGATTAAATGGGTCATTTTACAATTCTGGGAATAATTTATTTATTGTATTGTAGGTAACAGTAATTATATTTTCTTATTAAAGCTTATTTAGGAGTTGTTCGTCTCAATAAACTTATACATAATTAGGGATATCTAAAATAATTCGAATAAATTCTTAACAGATTTTTTAAATTACCTATTTATAACTGAATTTTAATTAATGTCCAATACCTTTGATATGGGAATTGTGGCCTATTGGCTAATAGGCGCTTAAACAAATTTAATTTATGAGCTATGCACTTCAGGGAAAACCTCGAATATGATTAAAAACTTTATTTAGGTAGCCGTAATTATAATTTCCTATTAAAGTTTATTAGGGCGAACAATGCCTAAATAAGTTTCTATAAAAATGTAATTTGTGCTACTTACAATAAAATTAAGTAAGAATCTTACCAGTATTTTTAACCGAATTCTAGTAGTGTGCGCTGGGAGATAGAAATTTGTTCCAACATTTGTTGCATTACATGTTCTGTTGCAAATTTCTGAATGCGGCTTGAAGCGAAGCACATCTGGTGTAGGCGTTGTAACTCTTTCTCTATCTGTGGCGTCGCCTCGCGCAGGTCGCATTTAAAGAATGCAATATTCGAGGCTTATTACCGGTGCCCGAACGCTACTGGCGTACCGAATGGAAATCAGAAAGAGTGCATTTTAAATGTACTTACACACTTGAGTGTTTGTGAGGATAACTGGCTGATATCTACCGAATGCAGATGCACATACAACGCCTACTACTCTACACAAGAGAGAATTCCTTCCTTTCTAGCCCTCCCCCAACTGCCCCCTCCTCCCGCCCACCCTTCACTCCCTCTCCCCACCATTTCTCCCAGCCCCCCTCCTTCTCCGTGCGGAAATCCAGTAGATCTCACTATATTTTTTTATTTTTCTCCTTTAATGACTTTTTATTTTTCGCTTTAGATGACATATCTAGAAACCGAGAGATTTTTTTAGATACCTCAGCCAAATTTTTACACGTAGCCATTCTCTCGATTTGGCGGTTTAATTTTTTTATTTCACTCTTTTGTTTTTTTTTCTCTTTTGATGACACATATACAGACCAAGAGCTTTTTTTTAGACAAATCAACCAAATTTTTACACCTAGCCGTTTTCTTAATACGGCGGTTACAGGAAAAAAACATATAATATATATATATATATATATATATGATGCCGGTGCCGGTGCCTGTGCCGGTGCCGGTTATATATGGTGAAGAATGTTAGGAACAAAAGTTTTTGATTTCCGATACTTTTAGTGCCTTTCTGTCTTATAAACATTGCATGCATTTCTGATAAACATTGAATGTTATCAGAAATGCAAAAGGGGTTGAATGTTGACATTGAATGTTAAACAACAAATCATCAATTTAGTCAATAAATTTGTAGAAAATTGGCTCTAAATTAGTAGGAACTAGCAGGACTAAAGTAAACCTACATGACAAAGAGGTTTTATTTATTAATACATATTATCATTAAAATTACCTACTAAAATTATTTTACTATGAAACTATGAAATTAGGAAATACTGGTGAGTAAATTTAATAAAAAATGCGTTTCTCTACTTTGAATACACTGAATAAACTGTATTTCTGATACCGCATAAACTTCACGTAGGGATAGAAATATATTAACTATGGTACGGTACCATTGCATAAAATTCACGATGGGGAAGGTTTTAAATTCAATATTCACTTACCCGTTAGTTGCGTATTCACTCTGAATTTAATCGGATTGATATTTCCAGTGCGTGAGTAGTTTTTATCATACATTTTTTAATTTTCTCATACAGATTATTCCAGTAGTAACAACAGCAAGTTAACGTAATTCCAAAATTGATTTTGGTGTTTTTTCCTCGTGTTCCTGATTTCTATAGTGTTTGGTTTATATATGTATGCTGTGTCGGGCACGTCTAATTCGATAGTTATAAAAATGGATGCGATACGTTGACGAAGACCGAGACTGGTAGGGAGTTAAATTTAGGAAATGCAGTCTAGAGTTGCCTTGAGGTATTACCGAAGTTGGTCGCGTGAAGTACACACAGAGTGATTTTGTTATACCACATGTTTTTGTCAAATTCCTCCAATTGTAACCATATTGTGATTTATTGTTTTCAAATTTTAGAACTTTTGTTTATATTTGATGTTATGATTATTTATATTAGACGAATTATTAATAAGGGTAGGTTAAGTTTTAGACAAGGTATTTTTATATTAAATCCTATATTACTTAACATATATTAAATATTAATGACTGTTTCTTTCTTTTCTTACATATAACTTTATTTATATTATTTAATCGAATTTTATATTATATTTATTGCCGATTAAATAATGGAATTGCATTTTATTTATTATATTAGCTTTTATTATTTATTTTTTTATTACTATTTTTTTATATTATTCTGAAGACCACATTTTAGGGCAATTTTAGTGTCATTAGCTTTTTACTAAAACTTGTACATTTGTAAGCAACCAAGCAATCAAGCAAACTTAATTGTAATATTGGAGTCCTGTCCACCCTAGAACGGGCTAGTCCCAGTTGGGTGACAGAAACAAATAAGCAAAAGGTTAAGGTTTTGCCATTCGGTTCCTGTTATTTTTGTAAGCTAATCAATGTTTTATAGTAATTAATTCTTAAATAAATAAAATAAATAAATAAATAAATAAGTGTATTTCGTTTTTTATATATTTATTTTTCTCGTTTTTTTTGTTAAAGATCTCTTTTAATGTTATTGTCAGTTTTAGTTGTAATTGCAACTAAAAGTTTTGTTAGGCAATTTAAACTTTTTTAGTTTATTTAGTTCTCTTTTGTAAAAATTTTTTTGCGTCTTTTAAAAATGTATCATATTTGGCCTTATTTTTATGTTTAAAAGTGAAACACCTGGCCTGGAACAAGTTATCACTAAATTAGGCAGTATGGGACGGATAATAACATATAAGCGTGGCACTTGCTTAAGGTTATTAATTTTAGGTTAAATTTTAATTCTCGTTAAAGTTTCGTACTACGTACATTATCTACGTTTCGTGTTACGCTTGTAATAAACTCTGTACATTCCAATAATAAAAAAATAAAAAAATCTTTTATAAAATAACTGCACAACATTCAGTTATATTTTTATTTATTCGAGAAATTATATAGGAATGATTTAAACGCAATGATTCTTCAAATTCAGAATCTATCCCCGAAAAAGTGTCAAGTGCTGTTGTTAGACACGTCAGATAGGATTTTTGTTTATTATTATTAACCGAGCGTAGCGAGGTCCCTTTTCAAGACATACATTCAGCATTTCATCTGTATGTGTGTAAATGTGATTGTTATACAATTACGAGCAAACGCGTAGTTAGATTTTCTTCGAATTTGCTATGAATATCCCTTATAAACATTAAAAAGACGTATGTGTTATTTTTTTCCGTTTCAAGATGGCTATTTTAATGGGTTAGAATGGAAAAAAATATTATTATATCTACGCTAGAAAGTCGAGTAAATGAAAATATCTTTTAGAAAAATATACACTCAATGTGCATGAATAAATATGCATAATATGGTGGGAAATCCTAGGTACGGCCCTGACGATAAACGATAAAGCTAGCTGTATAAAAACAACATCAAACCAATTATGCATTGGAAATGAAAGTAAGACACGATAGGTAGGTTAAGGTTACAAATTTTTGCACAGTAAAAAAAAGTTTTTTACCAAAACTTAGTAAAAAATTAGTAGTTTTCAAAAGGCTTCTAATTTGGTTATAGTAGAGAATTCCTCGACTATTCTCATTTTATAGCTCTATAGAGATTATTATGATTCTCACATAGAAACCCTTTTGAGCATCTTAAACGAATTTCATCCACTGATTTCTCGCTACATAGAACATTATTGCGGTATAAATATCTATTTACATCGTGCCTTGGGTTTTTGGCTACCTACACATATACTATTGATAGCAGAATTATTTGTGAGAATGCTGATATAACCTTCATGGGGGGTATCTTTTGCCTGTTACTGGGCCTCAACGCCTTTTTTATTTTTGATAATTTAAGAGCTTGGTTTTTTCCAACAAATAAAAATTCAGTAATATAGTTTTTTTTTAAATAATTTTACGTTTATTTATAATTAAAGAGGGGGTGAATAGAGAAAAATATTTTCAATTTAAATATTGTAACATAACAAAATGGAGTGTAAGTCGACTAGATACAGTCTGGCCAGAAAGAGTAGACCCTACGTTTTGGAAAAAAAATGCAACACATTGCAACACACAAATGTGAGAATAGAAAGACTAAATAATTTAGGGACATATATTGAATATTATGGTTTTTCGTTGCAAGTCTGGCAACACTAGCACAGAACTGTCACAATAAATGTTTGTAACCTCAAACTGAGTCGCTGTGTTTTTTCTCTCATCGCGTCCCGTTTTCATTTTTGCTAGGACTTTAATTTACGCGGAACTTCCTGACTGGAACAATTCAACAGGTTATGGGCCCAGCTCACGACGACTGTGTAAAGAAAAGTGCAAATGCTGAAAACGCGGTTTTCGCGACTGAAATAGTGCAAGCGGAGAAAGTGACTATTCTGGTGAATCGTTTTAAATCGCGTGGAATAATTCAACTGAATTAGTGCGATTTTAGATAAACGGACATTTCGTGTCATTTCGTTTTGTGCGGTATTTTTTTAGTGGGTGCAGCGATTACTTTTGAGGTTAGAATCAGCAATTTTTCTGTCTGAAAAACTGTGGTGCGTCGATAGCTGTTTTTTTTTGTGCGTGATTTCATCATCGCGTGGTACAAGGAAAACGTTTTTCTCAACGCGCAATTTTCGGGAGCGAGTTTTCTTTTGGATTGAAATTGAAAAGTTTTTTTCGGAAAATTTCAAATCCGGCAATTCGAAAACAGAAGAAATGGAAGGTGATCGAATAAATATCGAAAAATTGGAAGGTGTCGGTGAGTCTTGCAATTGGCTGACATGGAAATTCCAAATGCGTCAAATTCTGGAGGACAATGAATTATTCGATATTGTCGATGGAGCCGAAGAGAAGCCAACGGCTGCAGAGCCGGACTATGCAACAAAAATCGTCGTTTGGAAGAAGAAAGACGCCAAATCGAGACGAATCATTTCGACAGCATGCAGAAGGCAGGCGGTAATGCAAATTATGACCTGTGCGACAGCAAACGAGATGTGGGAAATGCTCAGAGGAACCTATGAGCATACATCGAAGGCAAACACACTACTTTTGCAACAAAAGTATTACAGTTATGCGAAGAAGGCAGGAGATGATATTGCGACGTTCTTATCGAAATTAATGGAAATTGTGCAACAGCTGCGAGATCAAAAGGAGACCATATCCGATTCCATGGTAATTTCGAAAATTTTAATAACGTTACCTGCTGAATTCAATCATTTTCACAGTGCATGGGAATCTGCAAGTTCTGAAAGTCAAACTTTGACAAATCTGCGAGCGCGATTAATGGCAGAAGAGCTTCGCCTGAAATCGCAGGGACAAGTCGAAGAGGTGGAAGCGCTGATAGCTAAGCGAACTTTTCCCAAGAAAACCTACAACATCAAAAAGGGAAATTCGTCGAACAGCAACAACAAATTGACGAATAAAAGCGACAAACCGAAAGGCAAGTGCTTTAAGTGCGGAAAAGGAGGTCATTGGAAGCGGGACTGCCCAGAGAAGAAGCATAGCTCTGACGAGAAACGAGAAGATGGCTCGGTCGACGCGTTCATTTGTCACTCAGCGACGAGTGGAGACAAAGACACTTGGATATTAGATTCAGGGGCAACTGATCACATGAGTCACCGGCGCGATTGGTTCGAGAATTTCACTGAAATATCCGAACAAGTGAAGATAGGTAATGGCGATAGAATTGTGGCTCGAGGCAAAGGCGACATCAGCATTCACGCTTTCAATGGCAATGATTGGATTCGCAAGCGAGTCATGGGAGTTCTATTCGTACCGGATCTTCAGATGAATTTATTTTCATCAGGAAAGGTGACAGATCATGGACATCAGCTGAGCATGGACAACAAACGTTGCGAACTGCTGAAAAACGGAAACGTAGTTGCAGTGGGAGTTCGTAGAAACGGTTTGTTCCAGATGCTGTTCAAGGTGAATCAGATTTCACGAATCGAGGCTACAGCAAACGTAGTAATAAAGAAGAGATCGCTTTGTTCGTGGCACGAGCGACTTGGACATCAAAACGTCATACATGTGAAGAAGTTTCTGCAGACTCGAAATATTGAATTCATCAATGAAGATTTCACATGTGAAGCATGCGTACTTGGAAAACACCATCGAGGTAGCTTCAAGAATCGTGAGGAGAAGTCGAAAGCGTGTGGCGAAGTCATTCATACTGACGTGTGCGGACCATTCCAAGAAAATTCGATAGGTGGCGCCAAGTATTTCTTACTATTGAAAGATGATTACTCACATTTTCGTTTTGTCTACTTCATGAAACAAAAGTCAGAAGTAGCAAGCATCATCAAGAAGTGTGTGAAGCTGATTCAGAGGACATTTGGACACAAAATTCGCATTCTCAGATCCGACAACGGCACAGAGTTCGTCAACGGAAAATTGAAAGCATTTTTCGAGGAAGTTGGTATTCATCACCAGCGAACTGTGCCATACACGCCTGCGCAAAACGGCTGTGCGGAACGGGAGATGCGAACAATCGTCGAATCAGCGAGAACGATGCTTCAGTCGAAGCAAATAGAAAAGAAGTTTTGGGCCGAGGCAGTAAATTCAGCAGTTCATGTGCTGAATAGAACTGGAACGAGCACAGTCGCGGACAAATCACCGTATGAATTGTGGCACAACAAGGAAGCGAAGGTCGATCATCTGCGAATTTTCGGCTCGGAAGTGTTCATTCACGTTCCAAAGGAAAAACGGCAGAAGTTGGATCCAAAGGCAGAAAAATGTATGTTCGTTGGTTACGACAACCATTCGAAGGGATATCGAGTTTGGAATCCGAAAACAGGCAAAATCGAAATCTCACGAGACGTCGTATTTTTGTTGGAGGAATCCATGGCCACACTGGACATCGGAGCTGAAGAAAAAACTATTGAGAGCACGGGCGATACAAACGCAAATAAAGATGATGTAAATGATGAGGATGTAGAGGAACTTTTTACTCCAGAGGAACGCGAGGAACGTGGTGCGATATGCGACCTTGACAACAAAAATGTCATAAATCGGCGTTTGCGCGATCGAAACACAATTACAGCAGCGAAGCGTTTGACATATTTCGCATCGGGACATCATTCGGCAATGTTAGCAGTCACCGAAGAGCCAAGAACTTTTGAAGAGGCGATTAAATCGAGTGACCACCGACAGTGGAAACAGGCCATGAACGAGGAGTACGATTCACTCATTAAAAATCGTACGTGGACTTTGGTTAAGGCACCAGTTGATCAAAGAGTTATAGATAATCGATGGGTCTATAAAGTCAAGCAGAATCCAGACGGAAGCATTGATCGCTACAAGGCGCGATTGGTAGTGCGGGGATTTACGCAGCAATATGGCATCGATTACCACGAAACTTTCAGCCCGGTGGTAAAGTTCACATCGATCAGAGCAATCCTGGCGTCGGCGACATCGAAGAAAATGAAGTTGAAGCAGTTTGACATCAAGACGGCATTTCTAAATGGAGATTTAGAGGAGAATGTCTACATGAGCCAGCCAATTGGATATGATGATGAAAGCGGGCGAGTATGTAAGCTATCAAAAAGCTTATATGGTTTGAAACAGGCATCGCGCTGTTGGAACAAAAAGTTTACTTTGTTCATCAACAAATTTGGTTTCAAAGCAAGTGAATCGGATCCATGTGTTTTCGTTTGCAACGGAGAAAACGGCATGCTAATTCTGGCAATTTACGTCGACGACGGATTGATTGCGGCGGAAAAGCAGGAAGCCATTGTTCCAGTCATCGGACACTTGAAAAAGGAATTCGAGATAAAAATATTTGAGCTGAAATGTTTTTTGGGACTCGAAATTGATCAGCGATCTGACGGATCGATTCACATTCACCAACAGGGATATGCAAGAAAGATACTTGATCGTTTTAACATGACGAATTGCAATGCAGTGTCAACACCATTGGACATTTCTCAGAATCTTGGAGATTTTGAAACAGACGAAGAGACCGATTTTCCATATCGTGAAGCAGTTGGAAGTCTGATGTATTTGGCTGTCGCTACCAGGCCAGATATCAGCTTTGCAGTTGGAAGTGTCAGCAGATATTTGGAAAAACCAGCTGCAGCCCATGTGAATGCAGTAAAACGCATCTTAAAGTATGTCAAGGGCACATGGGAATTCGCTTCGAGACACAAAACGATTTACATTTTTGTGGATACAGCGATGCCGATTACGCCGGAGACGTCAGTACGCGAAGATCGACGTCAGGATACGTTTTCATGTTCGGAGGAAGCGTTATCAGTTGGGGATCAGAACGACAAAAATCGGTTGCACTGTCTACAACAGAATCCGAATATATGGCAGCATCACATGCCATAAAGGAATTGGTTTGGCTGAAAAATTTGTTGTGCGAGCTACAGCAATCGAAATTGGACGTGCCAATATTTTTCATGGACAACCAGAGCGCAATTCGACTTGTGAAGAACCCGGAATTTCACAAGAGGACAAAACACATCGACGTGCGATATCACTTCATCCGAGAGAAATTCGAAGACGGAATATTTGAGCTAAAATACGTTCAGACGGATGAGCAGACAGCTGATATAATGACAAAGGCATTATCAAGGCCAAAACATCAACATTTTTGTACTTTGATGAATGTTATGCCAAATAATTAACGTAGAGTATTCAAGGAATTAATCTTAATTTTGAATTTGTTGGTTAATTGTATTCTCAATTCTATTTTGATTTTGGCATTGACTTGTAACAAAAAGTGGGAGTATTGAATATTATGGTTTTTCGTTGCAAGTCTGGCAACACTAGCACAGAACTGTCACAATAAATGTTTGTAACCTCAAACTGAGTCGCTGTGTTTTTTCTCTCATCGCGTCCCGTTTTCATTTTTGCTAGGACTTTAATTTACGCGGAACTTCCTGACTGGAACAATTCAACAACATATATTAGTGAAGTCTCCCAAGAGGCGTATAGTACTCATTCATAGTCATTTCTGCTCCTTTACCGATTCTATCACTTAACATCGACGTTTGAATGATTGTGAACTTGAGAGAGAAATACGTTATTCATGCCTCCGTTGGACAATTATTATTTTTGACTATGATTGAGACAGTTAGGTATCAATAATTTTTGTTTAAACTATAAGAAATGTCACGCAAAACATAACCTCAAAATGTACCTAGAAGTTATTTTTGAGACACTGAAAACGACTTCTCTAGATCCGCTTCTAAGGGTTTTGTTAATTTTTATATAAAAAATAAATTTTTAACGCAAACTAATATGAATAACGAAAATTAATGGTAAAATAAACGCAATTTCATGAACTGATCCAGGAGAAAGAAATCACCTGACATAAGGGTTAGTGTTGCCATATCAAAATAATTTTCAACCACGTCGAATTGATTTCTTGGCCAGATTGTTAATAGTATATATTTTTAGAGGATATGCAATATGGATGGAGGTGAATAATGAAAATATTTTGGATTTTGTTCTTATCGAAAAATGTATTTAAAAACTTTGGACAGAATAAAATATTATTATTTTATATCTAAAGAGACGTCAGGAACGTTTGACTAAGCTGCTGCGGCTAAACAGGCAAAGGTGCCTTTACGACTTGAGCCTCCAGGCTTTGGAATATTTGCTAAGTAATCGCTGCGACACGTCTTGACCGTTTTATGAGTGAGGTTGGGGTGTTGTTTCTAACTACTACCAGGGTGAGTTAACAAAGTAAATTTATATATGGTGGAATATATATGTATTAAATGTTTGTATATGAATGTAGAAGCGTGACTTCTAGGTTTACTATGTAAACCATACAGCTTTAACCCGGCGAGGATGTGATACAAAAAAGGTAGGTTAAGAATGTGGAGGGTCATGATGACCCTCCACATTCTTAACGTGCCCTCAAAATCACAAATGAAAAAAGATTTCTTGTTAGTAACAATAGAATCAAAACATGAATGGGGCAAGCTGACCGATACTCGTGACTAATACTATTGGTAGCGGTCGAGCGTTAGTGTTATTTTATTATTACGTGTTGAAATACACCTCGTTGTTGGATCACACCAAAAAGGCCGTAACTCAATTCGAGTACAAAATCACTTATATTAATAAGTTATAATAATTAATTGTGTCAACAATAAATCGGTGCAGAGGTAATGCCTACATCAATGATACTACACTTACATTTCAATGAGCTAGGAAAGAGTTTACCCAAGTGTTAACAATGGTCGTAAAAAACAGCTCGACGACAATTTAATGACATTAAAAGTAGAACAAACCAAATACATTACTTTCAGTGATATACTTAGTTTGGTGTACATGACTCTCGCGATAATAGCCACCTATTAAACACTAACTATATCTGCTCTAATATGACGTGGATTGCAGCTGAAATGCGATAGAACGCTAGAAGAAAATTTAAATCCATTACATTTTTATACAGGGACAATCCTAAACGAGTTCCATCCGGAATGATTTCTCCAGAGACTTATCATCTTTTCGTAAGAAAAGTAAGAAAGAAAATATTTGATTCCTCTTTTCGTAAGCAAAGTATTTGAATTTCGACGAAAGCGTCTTTTTTCCATTTAAAAATAAAATATGAGTGATATGCAACAATCATGTTTTCTCAATGGCCACGACAATCTGACATGGTAGATGAATACGAATATTAATTCGCGATCAGCGCCTCCGAGATAGTGTATACGCAAGATAATTATTAAATGTAATATGAGAAATGCACAATAGAGGGCACTGAGGTCTTTTAACGACGCGAAGGCATTCTATCTATGGGTAGTGCCTATAGATAGATAGATAGATAAATAATAAAATAAACGCATTGCAATTCACGCAAAACTATTCGAACGCAAAACTATTCGAATTCGAAGCACCACGCGAAATAAAGTCATGGGCACCAGCTAGTTATACAATAAAAATCGGTTGTGTCACCCCAAAACTTTCCCGGCAAGTAGACAAGGACTTATGAAAGGATTTTGAGCATGAATTACCTTCAGGAAATAGGTTCAATTGATTAAAAAGGATGGTCGGCGACGAGCGCGGATTGTGAGAATGCTGCGTAATAAACACTTTCGATTTAATCGTCTACACAAAAATATACTGACCAACGAGATATCGATGACATATCGGTCCAGCGAAGTATCTGAGTACCTACCAAATTTTAAGTCGTTAATTCCAATATTTCGATATTAAAATATGATTAGTGCACTAGGTGGACCAATTTCAATCACATCCATTTCACCTTTTGCAAAGACTAAATGATGCCTGCATTAAAAATTTCAGCTAAATCGGATTAAGCGTTTGGGTACTATCGTAGAGGAATACACACAGACACACATAGAGACTTACATTTGGAAATGGTCTTAATCATCTCAGGAGAAGCTCAAAATAGATATTTCCGTCTTCATTTTGTACAACATAATTGCGCGGTCACAAAACTTTTCCTCGTTGTAGGTTGCTAGGCTGGGATAGTAAAAATCGACAAAAATGAGGTAAATCATCATGCAGTATCAGCGGCCACACATTTGCATATATATAGCGACAAGGTAAATCCTCTTTAAAACTCATTTTTCGACTGTTAATTATCTATAAATAAATGTAAGGCTGTGCTTCGAGAGTCTCTCTGTATTAAGACGGGATTTCAATCACTAAATTTAAATCCCAGTGTGAGTTTAAGGCGAGCAGACGAGTACCTGAGGGAGTTGTGTAATAGTTACAAGAGCAGACATCGACATCTATTGATAGTCAGCAGAAATGCAACTAATTGGCTCTAATTCTGCTCGATACGGGATTTAACAGCGGGAATTTGCACGCCAAATTAGTAATGAAGAAGAAGATTAATCTGTTGGAATAATTTAACGATAAGTTATACAGGGCAAGATAGTATACAAGCTAATGTTTCTATAGTGCATTCCAAAATGGTTTCTGGATTTTAACGCCGGAATTTAGAATAGATTTGTGAATTTACTGGGAATTTACTCGCTGTATATAAGATATTCCATTTATTGTGTGTTTTATATATGATATATTACAACCAAAATTTCACAATATGATTTCTGCCCAAAAAGGCACTTGATTACCGAATTTCTAAGTAAAATATCACGAGGTTGGAGTATAACTAGCGCGCCCTATGGTGGACCGATTTCAGCCACAACGGTTTCAACTTTTGCCATGACCACATAATGCTTGCTTGCCAAATTTCAAATTTAACCGGATGAAGCGTTTGGGCGCTATTGTGAAGCCGGTAAAGTAAAATATAATAATACATTTAAAAAAAAAGGACTTTTTTAAAAATAATGCAGCAGCCATTTCATGGTGAAACATATAGAACGGGCTATCATAATTTAATGCGTATACAAAATTACGTGTCTGTGCTGTTGACCGTTGAGGAGTTTCCTCGTTGGAAGACAAGCCAACCCTGATTGCAGCAACCGTGTCATGGTTAAAATTAGAACGGGCTATGGTCACTGAATGCGTATACAAAATTTAGTGTCTGTACTGGTGACGCTTGAGGATTCTTCTCATCGGGAGTCAACCCTGGGTGAAGAATCAGGTCATGCTTACCATAAAAAAATGCATTGTCATCGGAACTGAACCAACATGTAAATTTTCAATTTCATATGATAATATTTGAGAAGTTCCCACAATTCCTCATGGATCCTATCATCAGAACAGGATTTTGATAAAAATTAGACCAATTTGGAAGTATATGAAATGACTGAGTTCTGAGGTAACAAACATACAACCACCGAATTGATAACTCCTCCTTTTTTGAAGTCGGTTATTAAAGGCTGGTAAAGTCAAATAAAAACTACTAATTGCTTCTTACGGTCCTTTTTGCTCATTGTATTACATTACACTATCAAATCAATGGTATTACCAAAGAATTAATGTCAGAGATAATGTCATTTCAAAAAGGAAATCTCGTCCGTTCAATCCGCAGCCTTTTGTTATCTGAACGTAATCCGTAACCTCTCGATTTCGTTTCGTTTTATTTTCTGCTCTGCGGATATTTTTTAGGATTTCGTATTTCGTCGTTTCGCGCGTGACAATTTATCCATATTTCATTGATGGCAATTTGGACGTGACATCGGGGTGTCTTTTTATATATATTTAGGGTATATCCAATACGAGAAACCAATACGATATACACGTAAAAATATTCCGTGTTTATTTAACTTGTAGAATTTCATGTGAGCTTCATTCCACACGGTCGGATGCAAGATCAATCGACAGAGTTTTTCTATATACCTACAGGTGGTACCTACATACAGGAGATACCAACAGGAGGTACCTACAGGAGGTACCTACAGGAGGTACCTACAGGCACAGTTAAATAACATCAGTAGGACATCTCGAGCCCGTTTTCGAAATAAGTAGGTACCTACGCTTCGCCGAACCACCAGGAGTGCCACAAATACACAATTGACAAGTTGTGATCCCATTAAATCAGAAATTCAATTCTTTATAATTATTATATACGTTTATGTATTTTTGGTTTATAGATTACTAGCTACGCCCAGCGGTTTCACCCGCGTGGTGATGGAAAATTGTGATAATGATGATAGAAAACCATATATCTTTATAAATTATATCGTATGTGTTATTCTGATGTGTAAGCTATATTATTGTAAAGTTTCATCAAAATCCATTCAGTAGTTTTTGCCTGAAAGAGTAACAAACATCCATACATACAAACTTTCGCGTTTATAATATTAGTAGGATAGTAGGATAGTAGAATAGAATTTAAATTTCGAATGTCAATTTCTTAGATTTTTTTCCTACTTACTTGACAGTTATCGTTATATTTTAGATAATTCACGCTATATCTTTATAAATTATAGCCTATGTGTTATTCTGATGTGTAAGCTATATTATTGTAGTTTCATCAAAATCCATTTAGTAGTTTTTGCTTGAAAGAGTAACAAACATTCATACATACATACAAACTTTCGCGTTTATAATATTAGTAGGAAGAGTAGGGTCACAGTAGACAAAGCTAACTAGTATGGAAGCTACGTACAAACGATCGAAACGAACGCACTCACACAGACGCACGCTTCAACAATAAGCTAAGCACTTGCCGGTAGGAAGTCAGTCGTGGGTGCCAAAATTCATTTTATAGTGTTCAATTCAATGGTGCCACCAAAGGTAAGAATGATTGATTGTTAAGTTGCTTATCTATACTACTATATACAATTCTTGAGGGCAGTATATGTATGTATGTCTTTCTGTATGTTTTGATTTGGCTCAAAAACAGCTGAAACGATTTAGGTAAAACTTCATCAAAGTGTTCCTTAGAATCTCAGTATTAAAAAAGGCATTATTGGGTTCGTTTGATTTGTCTTGACAAAAACTATAACCTTGTGCACACGATAAACCTGTCATGTTTGGGCTCGTTTGATTTGTCTTGGCAAAAACTATAACCTTGTGTCTAAAAACTACCTATCCGCACGAAGAGTTGGGCATTTTTCTTTTGTGGACGCACTTCTGTGAGCGCCGAAACGCTTCATCCGATTGAGCTGAAATTTGGCATGCAGATTGTGGTTGAAATTCGTCCACCCAGCGTTGGCTCCTGACTAGAGGACTCCTCAACGGTCAGCAGCAGAGACACAACATTTTGTATACGCATTCATTTATGATAGCAACTTCCAAGTTTCACCATGACAGGGCTGATCTACCCTGGGTTGGCTCCCGATGAGGGAACTCCTTAACGGTCAGCAGCAGAGACTCAAAATTTTGTATACGCATTTAATTATGATAGCCCCTTCTAAGTTTCACTATGACATGGATGATGTACCCTGGGTTAGCTCCCGATGAGGGGACTCCTGAACGGTCAACAGTAGAGATCCAAAATTTTGTATACGCATTCAATTATGATAGCTCCTTTCAAATTCCATCATGACATGGCTGATGTACCCTGGGTTGGCTCTCGATAAGGGAACTCCTCAACGGTCAAAAACAGAGACTCAAAATTTTGTATACGCATTCAATTATGATAGGCCCTTTCAAGTTTCACTATGACATGGCTGATGTACCCTGGGTTGGCTCCCGATGAGGGGACTCCTCAACGGTCCTTGACTTACTTGACTTATCCCGCGGTAAGACGTTGGCTTCTTACGGGCATGTTGCCGGAATTTGACGATGGACTGTTTTTGACCTAAGTCTTCTGCGCTCACCTCACGGAAGACTGAACGATAAATTTCGTTAAAACTTCCTGAGGTGACGGGTTCGCCCATTGTAGTCGACAGCTTTAGTTATGGCGTTGAGCATCCTAATATCATATATAATCAATGATATTATATTATATCAGCACTTGCACATATTATAGGAGACCGATATCTAGTAATTACCCAACATTAACAAAAACTTGGGATATGGGGAATACTGCGATATAACCGAGGAAAACAAGAACACTGTTCTATTCTCTTAATCTTAATATCCAACTCACCTATATCTACAACATTGGCGTAGGTTATTTAATACCGGACGAAAATATTCAAATTGTCATTATTCAAAAAACTGGCGCTTGATTTTTAATAATAATAATAATAATAAACTCTCTATTTGCACTTAATAAATATACAAAAAAGGCGAGCTTATTGCCACATGGCAATGTCTTACAGCTAACCTAAACATAGTGGTACATGCGCGCATTGTGAAAATAAAGATTATTACATAACATACAGACAAGTGGAAGAATTTAAGACTAATAATGCCCGAGGAGAGGAAATTGGGAGAGGAACAGGAGAGAAAGGGAAGAACTGGTTACTTCTTAGAAAGGTAGTAATCCTTAAGGTGAGTCTTAAACGATGGTAAAGAAGGCGAGTTTCGTATATTTGCTGGGAGATCGTTCCAGAGTCTTGCACCATGGACACAGAAAGAATAGGAATAGAAATCACTATTATGACTCGGAATTTTTAATAAACTGTCAGAGGCTGACCGAAGTACGAGACCGTGGGAACTTAGTGGTTCAAAAAGCTCCTGGAGATAGGATGGTGTTAATTGGGTGAGTACACGATATAGGAGAGCCACGATATAGATTTTTGATTCGATCGGGAAAATATCGTACACGAGTGACGTCATATCTTTATCACTCCGGCATTCCACGTTGGAATATCTAATGAAGAACGATAGAGAATGAACGCATCGTGACGTCATCTCGTATGCGACATTTTCTCTATCGATTTAAAAATAAGCCCACAGGTATTCTTATCACAGGCATAATATGCCCCCTGGTATATACCGTCTGGGTGAACCGAGTCAAGGAAACTCCTGGCTAAGGTGGTACTTTAAAATCTAATATAACTGTAATATAAACGAATCTGCCATGCAATTCACCGACCGGATTTGGGCCCACCGTATAACTATTATTACATATCTGGGGGAGTGAGCGGTGGAGTTCAGACCAACGACCTACTGTGGTAGGTTTAGGACACCTGTCTAAGTCTTGCCACATGTGAGCTTGCACCTTACAACCCTCTTCGAAGCCGCCATACAATTTGAGATGCGGAAATTTCGGTTTCAGATTTCCCTGGAGAGACCGCGATCTTTAAAGAGGTGAAACAGAGATTTGACTTTCAGGCCACGAGCGCTAACTTCCGCCGCGTAAATTTTAACATTGAAGCCGTTCCGGGTGACGGCATTTGCGAGGTAATGGTATTTACTTAATTTGTACTCGTGGTTTTTTGGGACGTTTGATTGCCATGAAAAAAATAGTTCTACAATAAGGGTCATATTTCAAAAGAGAAAGTAAAGAGTTATATCTGGATGGAGGGATGTGCATTCAAGACTTTCAGGGAATCTATACTGTTTAGAGACCGAATCGACATCCAGAATCCAATCTGAAACTTTCTCGATTATCGATAAAGGATTGCCGTCCGCGTTTAAACCTATCATGTATAAAATGTTGTAGGGGGTTCGAAAGGTACTGTCAGACCGTTGTTGGCACGAGCCACTGAGAGGCTAATGACCTTGCATCTTGATACTTGATCTAAGATGACCTTGCAGCCAGCTAAAATATGTCTACCTATGCAAGGGGTATTGCTACGAAGACTCGAACTATCCAATAAACGTGAAGCTAATGGGCGTAAATACTTATTTAAAACTTTCGGATACTTTTTACAATTATGTTTTAACTAGAAGAGGTGTTTAATTTCATCTTATGCAAGTGCAATCGACGGAGTTTTGCCATGTAAGTATCTACAAGTGTAATCACACTTGTGATTTATATTATATCCCTATAAAAATATCCTACCTCATAAGGTAGTATATTTTTGTATATATCCCTATTAAAATATGAATATATCTCTATTAAAATATACTACCTTAAGAAGTATATTCTTATAGGGATGTTAGCATAATGGTATAATGGATTATGGCTGATTTGTATATGGCCACTGTGAGTATAGGAAGACGACTGAACTCCAGATGAAGCAAAATGCCTGTGCAAGATTTTGCTTTAAAATTCCTCCACGTCATCATGTGTCACCTTATTCCTTGCTAAAGCTTTATAGCAAGGAATGACACATCATGTGTCACCTCATTCCTTGCTAAAGAATAGAATAGAATCACTTTATTGTGCTATAAAACATTACTTAATGAATATTTCACTGGTTTAAAAAAAGACAATTTATGCACAAATGGCGCACTTATCGCTATAGCAATCTTACAGTCAACCATTTCGCCATTTCGTATGAGTAAAAGAAGTCAACTCTATCTTAAGACCCTTGTACACTAATATTATAAAGAGGTAAAGTTTGTGAAGTTGTAGGAAGTAATCTCTGGATCTACTGAACCGATTTTAAAAATTCTTTTACCAATAGAAAGCCACGTTATTTGTAAGTGTCATAGGCTATATATTAATCCGAAAAATGTAAAGACTTTTTCGTGGTACTCGGATTTGCAAAGTAAGTCGGAGAATAATCGGTCGAACGAAAACGTTTCTAACGAACGCTGCCTTAACGATGAGAGATATATGATAAGTTCTAGAGAAAAGTTGTAGAGCTTGGTAATGCCTACAAAAAAGTCAGCGACAGCATATGTCTAACTTTTATATTTAAGCAACAAGAAGTAGTATTTTATATTAAAAAAATAATTTAAATAGTTAAGGTCATGTTTATTGGTCATATTATCAACAATTATGAATTATTATCAAAGTAAGTAAATTTATCGTCTCAAGTGTTTAAAACAAAATACTTTCTCCTTTTACTGCATATAATTTCACTTTTAATGCATAAATGGTTAAAGAGATAAGACACTCACAAATAAGACACTCACAAGAAGACACTCACAAATAACGGTAATAGGTACCTATAGTCGAATTGGCATGCAAATACATACGAGTACATATACATATGCAGTAAAAATATAACTCTTCTTTTGGCAGTCAGGAAATAAATCATAGCACTCAGTACTAACCAAACCACACTCATAATTTCATCACAAGTAAAAAGTTTTACCGCCCAACGAAGTGGGCACTGGTCAGTTAGTACGTAATAAACAACCGCGATATCTATCTGCTTATGACCTGGTCTCGTAACCGACATGACCAACACGAGGCCGGGCGTGTACAACTTGCAATCAGTCCTAAACACAGAACCACAAATTTCCATTTCTCTTATTATTCTGCGGCTGCATGGAATCGGTTGGGAATGCCATTGCAATCGAGATCAATTAGAATATTTAAGGCCCACTGCAAGAATATGTTATTTAAAAAATATTTTTAAAAGCCGAATATTTTTAGATTGATTATTTAGTAATTTGATTGTTGTTGCTTTTTCATTTGTTTATATATTTTTATCGTAAATATTTGTTTATTTTAATTTATTTTTTAAATTTACATTTCAATAATAGTGCTACCAACAATAAGTGTCTACTGAAAACCAGAAAAAGAGATATCCTGAGGACACCCTTAATTTCCATCGTTTTTAATTAATTAATTTATTTATTTATTTATTTAAAGAAATGCGCATTTTTTAAAACTACAGTACATTACATATTATCATTAGGGGCTCCGTTGTAAATAGTAGCAAAAAAGAGAGTACTGCAGCCCAGTCCATCTTTAGATCAACGCTGCCTAACTAGGCCTAGGCCCGTACTAAGGCAAGCGTACATATACCGTACCGGGAGAAAAAATATATAAAAATAGTATCTAATAATATTAGGACTTAACTTAAGGCAATAAACAATGTATGTAGAAATTAATCATTACTCTAAAAACTATCATTGATATATCAATGCGGTCATTGATATATCAATGCGTCTGTCAGTCTGTCAGTCTGCAAATTATATTAGTAAAATACCTATCATAAAACACAATAAAATTACTTTCAATAACACGAAAAAGGTAATTAATAAATAGGAATTGCAATGAATAGTGAGATAATCAAATTGAAATAATTATAGATGGAAAAAGGAATTATAATAAATAGTCAAAAAATCAAATTGAAATGGTCAGAGGATTATCAAATTGAAATAATCAATTATACATAAAATGTGCATATTACTATTTGATTACATAGTCTTTGCCTATTTTCAGATTCAATTTGTAATGTTGTGTATTTTGTCTGTTTTTGTATTGACTGCTGCAAATAATCAAAATATTATTATTTTATTTTAATATATACTGATATCGCAATGTGAATTTACTGAATTTGACTATTTCGTCTAGCTGAAGCCCGAACACTTAAATAAAATTTAAAAAATCGCCGAATAGTTAAAAGCCAATTTAATATTAGGGAATATTTAGGGAATTCAAAAATAAATTAAAGAAATGGTTATCGAATCATGACAGACTAACCATACATCAAATGTTAGAAATAATAGTATAATAAAACTTAGGTGCACAAATTATTAACATATTTTTAAACTTATATGTTTAGTATTTTTTAACATTGAACTAACTACCAAAAAATATTTGACTTTGACAATGAATTATACTTTTAGACTAGGTATTTTTATATTAAATCTTATATTACTTAAAACATAATATTAAATATTAATGACTGTTTCTTTCTTTTCTCACATATAACTTTATTTATATTTTTTAATCGAATTTTATATTATATTTATTGCCGATTTAATAATGGAATTTCATTTTATTTATTATATATTTTTAATATTTTTTTATTATTATTATTTTTTTATTTTATTCTGAAGACCACATTTTAGGGCAATTTAGTGTCATTAGCTTTTTACTAAAACTTGGACATTTGTAGGCAACCAAGCAATCAAGCAAACTTGATTGTAATATTGGAGTCCTGTCCACCCTAGAACGGGCTAGTCCCAGTTGGGTGACAGAAACAAATAAGCAAAAGGTTAAGGTTTCGCCATTCGGTTCCTGTTATTTTTGTAAGCTAATCAATGTTTTAGAGTAATTAATTCTTAAATAAATAAATAAATAAATAAATAAATATTATTCGACTCCTTAAGACCGTAATTGCATCATTTAACCTTCATACGGCCCTCGGGTCTTTTTTGACCCAAATCATGACAAAAAGTTTAATATCTCAGGAAGTTTATATCTATTTTTAAAAATGTTTTATGGCTTTTCATAAATTAACCAAATAAACAAATTTTAGGCAAATTCGAACCGAGTACTAGTTTACATATTTGTCTATACTTTTTTTTACTTAAACGTCCTTTGAGTCAACACTGACCCGGCATACATTTCAGTATGTTATTTTATTTACACTTCACATTGTTATTGTAATAACCAAATACCACGTGTGGTCTGTGGTTATTGCAATAACTTTTCGTGTAACCTATAGTTTACACTCAACTCACACGGTTGTGAGTTATGGCAATACCTTTTATTGTAACCTCTCTAGTTTATGCTCAACGAGTGACAGTTCGTTTTGTTCACCAACGTGAATTCCGAATGGAAAAAGGGGTGTTTGGCAAAGAAGCGTCAATTTTTTTTAGAAAATCTCGGTCACCAGTTAGTGACGTCATTTATTCAAAAACGCTCACACCTCCCCCGAGCATCTTATTAGATAGACATTGCAGTACGAATACAACCGGAAGTAGAAACTCCAGCTACAACGTCAACTGCAGACGACAGGACAAAGGAATAAAAATGCTAAATATTCAAAATATTCAATATACAAAAATATACAAAAAGTAATTAAGATTGGGTCTGAAAAATTAAATTGTCAGGGAATAAGTTTAAATTAGAAAAAAATATTTAGAATAAAATATGATAATTAAATAGAAGTAAATCGCAAACAATTAATTAATCCTGTAAAGCTTGGATTAATAATTTGCTTCAAATTTTGCAGAAATTAATAGCAATTTTACCTTATAAAACGGAAACTGCAAAATGCGAAATTATTATGTAACATTTGCTAAACTTTATTTTGTTTGTATTTCTTAGATTCTGTGATTATTTTTTATATTTATTTTTTGCACTTTTTAGAATATTTTAAAAAGGCTTTCGGATGTATGTGAGATAAAATATTACACGGTATAGCGGTGCAGTCGTTGACGCAATGTACACTATCGCGCGGTTAAGAAGGGTGAATCAATCGCGATTGGGGGGCATTACGGCTCGTATGTAGGGCGGTACGGTTTAAGCGCGACGCCGCCCAGCCTCCGCAGACGCCGCTGTTCAACTGGGCGGGCGGACTCGGCGGTGCCGGCGAGACGCTCGGCGCGGTGGGCGGCAACCGACAGCATCCCATGCCCTCTCTCTGTCTTCGTGCCGGATAACTATGCTCGTGCTGGGTCTCACACGCTACAGTATACATACACTAGCTTCTCTTAGAAAAAAAATAAATCAAAGCGAGCGACGTCGCGAGTTCAAAGGCCTCTTGTCCAAACACGTTTTTATCGCCTGAAAATCCACCTTTAAAACGCCGTGTCTTCAGTGGGGTATGAATCACTAGGAAAACCATGTTCACGGACACTTTGTAAAAACGGCGCGGCTTCGCCGCCGTATGCATCGTATTTCCCCCTCGGCGAGACATGATTACTTACGGCGAAATTTGTATCTGTGTTAGCAATGTATGAGAGCGTGTCCATAGCACCGGACATGTTCACGGCGGGCAATTATTGCGTCACCTTGAAGTTGTTTATAAAATGTATGTACATACCTATATACGTCGAAAGGAGGAAAAACCGTGCAGTGGACAAGAGGTCACGTTCAAACGTTCGAAAAATTTGACAACCCCACCCGCATATCGCTAACTACAGGCGTTTAACTTAACTTAACTCTCTGCTCACTTGCCTCGCATCCTGTCCCCACAGCGCCTTGCCACTTGAGAGTGGGCTTACTGTTCTAACTCAGTTGATTTGTAGAATTTTGGTTGACTTTTAGCGCGGAAGTGTAACACGATCTCGATCCACATGCTCAGCAACGTAATGGGACTGTGCAGCTTGAGCCTGATGGCATGCTTGTATTTTTTAAAGTTAGCCTAACTTACGGTTCAGCTCCTATCCGGTAGCATCGAAGAGGGCCTAGCCTGGAAAGGCCTATGTGAACTCTGCCTGCGGATGTAGGTAAGTCTATTCGTGGGCAGTTAAGAACTTAAGTTAGATCTGGGGGAACACCTCGGGCGGAAACGGGCAATTCGTGCACCGTGCGGCGTCAGCCAATCGATTGTGCACTCTGGCGAATAACCGGGGGAATCTGAAAACTTACGTTTCCTAAACAATGGGGGGTAGTTGTTGGCCAGATGTCAGTCACCTTTGAAACGACCCGTTGTCCACCCGATTCCTGGTGATATTGCCGGCAAAGGGCGCCACTCTCCGCGATAAATTACATTACAAATACATTGTGATGTATATTATATATATTTATATTAACTATACTTTTACATTTTATTATTACCTTATCGTATTATTTATATTAATGTATTATTTGTGCACGTGTATGTATGTATATATGTATGTATGTTATATAATATCATATATTTTAAATACATCTACGAGTACATAACTCATAATGTGGCTTCCCTATCCCTTTCCCCTTACTTAAACCTGCATTTTTTTCATAGCTCATTGCGCTGTAACAAAAGATTTAGTTTAATTGTGAAAACTTTTAATTGGCCTTAGATTTGTATAACATGTGTTAGAATTAAGTATAAAACGCTGTAAGTTTTCAGAAAAATTAGAATAAAAAAATAAAATAAATAAATGCGAAATCAATTATTACCGCTAACATCAGGTAGAGGTCGCTGTGACCAGACTGGAGGATAGAGAAATCCGTCTAAATCTTGTAGTCAAGGCGCGAGGCTGCCCGCTGGCCCAACTTCATAGTGCCACACGGTAAGGCGTTGGTCTCTGATAAGTAAGTTGGTGTAACTCGACGATGGACTTTTTTGCTCTCCGGTCTCTACGTTCACTCAAGGTTAAAATAGCGATCAATATCGTTATACCTTCGGATGACTGGTTCGATCATTGTAGGTGATAACTCTCCACTGCTATCTCACTAGCTGGCCATATGCATGCTAGCTTTGTTCTATTAGCAGGAAACACCAATACATATCCGATATGCTAGAAAGCAGATATGAGGTAATATTCTATCAAAATGACCCGTTTTTCACGAGCGGAATACTGGATCCGCACCAGGGTAGGGCAAATAGTTGTTTAGTTCGTATCAAAAATATTATTTTATTTATTTATTTCAAAGATATTATAAAACGAGGAAATATATGAAAATGGTCATACCACTTAATGCCGCAAAGTAAATGACGAACAACATTCATATAACCTTGCTCAGTGCATGTATACCCAACTTAGGCCGAATATAGCCTGTATCTGGGCATACGACTTATTGTCTGACTTGGGTGGAGAAGCTTAACGTAGCTACTCATATACATGCATATATACACATAAATATACATAGGTACATATACACACACATATATATATATATATATATATATATATATATATATATATATATATATATATATATATATATATATATATATATATATATATATATATATATATATATATATATATATATATATATATATATATATATATATATATATATATATATATATATATATATATATATATATATATATATATATATATATATATATATATATAACAATCTAAATATATTTAATTTAATTTAATTTAGGCAATTCATAAAATCTGTACGATGTCGCCCATCTAAACAAACTTGTTCTTAGGTGGACATTCCATAAACATAGGGTCGTTGAATAAGTAGAAAAAAAAACCATGTAAATACGTAAAAAACAAATTTAAAAAAAATAACAAAAAAAGTAATAACATCTAAATGGCTAAGTGTCATTTTTATTTAATACACTGTTAAAAGTGATGATAATGTTATGCCTTTGCATTACATTGGATTATGATACTTTAAGTTTATATTATATATCATATTATCTTATATTATCACGTAGCCAGGGTAGGGCAAATAGCGTTTGGGCGCTATGCTATCGCGGAGGATTACACACACACACACACATGCATACAGACATAGTTTAATCTGGAAATGGTCTTAATCGTGTCAAGGGGGCTAAATGGATATTTCAGTCTTCTAGAAGATTTTTTTTAACGCGTTCACAATACTTTTCCTCCTGTTCGATTGGTGGGCCTAAAATTAGGCGTATCTGCAACAAATCATCGACCAATGCAGAATTCAATTCTTTAATAAAAATTACCGTGCCGTTTTGTACTTGTAGCGATGCCTAATCTAATTAAAAGCAAAGGCAAATTGGTGAATTTATCGAGCAATGCATCACCCTTACCCATGCTCAATCTCCACCATATTCGTAAACGTGAAAGACATAAAGGCTGATTTACATTAATCCAGTAGTTGGATCCAGCGTCACTGGATCAGCATGGGCATCGATAGTAATCGATAAATCATTGATGTGGATACACGTTCGCGAAAATGAGTCTTTCGCGTGTGAAAAAGCGAAGCGAATTAAAGGCATTGTCACGAAAACTTTGCACGTTGATACCAGACTCAATGTTTTTATTATACTTTTAACGCCGTCTGTGAATATTCCGCAATGCTGCAGACCGCATATTTTTGTCGCCGTGAACTTGGGATTTTATGTTCCAGGTGCATTGTTATTGTCTATATAATTGGACAACTAGAGTTGCCAACTACAGCGGGCGAGCCCGTCACCTCAGGAAGTTTTAAAGATTAGTCGTTCTGTCTCCCTGAAATGAGCGCAGAGAACTTGGACAAAAACAGTCCACCATCAAGCTCCGCCACAAGCCCGTAAGAGGCCAACGCCTTAACCGCGAGATAGCCAGGAATGCTACCCAGCGGGCTTACACTCACGCCCTTACTTCCAATTGCGACCAGATTACTCCAGTCTCTCGATTGGTTACGAGTTCGAGGTCGCTTGCGCGGTCCTCTCCCTTACGAAGCGGTGAAACGGTGTATACCGAATCTATCGCGGACCACGGCATCCTTTACCCGGCTGTTCACCCAGGATCGGGTAGCCGATGGTCGTTTCAAGAGCAGTCGCCGTAAGGTCCGCAATCACCCCCGCTCTATAGGAAACAATAATGCTTCCAGACTCCCCCGACTGTTAGTCAGAGTGCGTAATCGATTGGCAATGCCGGACGGAGCGCAGACCGTCCAGGAGCGCCAGAAGATTGATTCTTAGGGGAAACTAACCGTAAGGCCAGAGTCCTACCCAGGCTCGCACTTCATGAGTGAAGGCCGTCGGATGGGTGTTGACTCGTGAGTGTGACCAACCCTGAACAGAATGGGTCTTCGTGGCCAACTCAGCAAGGGCCCCTTAGCTCCCATATAAATGGACAGACTTTATAAGCTCTTCATCAGATATTTTTTTGACGTCATTTTCGAAACGTCAATCAAAACGCGTGGTCACTGTATGAGTAGGGGCTAGCAACTGTCTGCATACTGGGTGATACTGGCACGTAGTGTTTATACGAATCCAGCGCCACTGGCGCGAGCTGCGCGGTGTGCAGGGGGCGGTCACTGGACCGAAAAATAGACGGTCGGTCTTTTCCGATCCAGCACTGGACGCTGAACTGGATAGAAACATGTTTACATTGATACAGTGGCGATCCAGCAAGGGAACCCAGTGACGCTGGATCCAGCTACTGGATCAATGTAAATCAGCAACGGACAAAATCATTCACTGTCTAACTGCGCCGACGAGCCCGTAATAGTACTACGCCTTACCGGAGGCACTGGGATGAGAACTCATCGGGCTGACCTCGCTCCCTTACTGCAAGATTTAACCGGATCTCTCCATCCTCCAGTCTGGTCCCAGACTCGAAGTCGCTTGCCCGGCCTCTACCTAATGGTAGCGAATGGTTTCGTGCAGCTCGGGCCACAAGATCCAGTTTGTTCTCGGATCGGCTCAACTCACGATTCAGCTCCTATTCAGAAGCCTCCTCGTGCGGAAGGCTACCCCGGGTAAGACTCTCGCGTCTCCGGTTTCTCCTGATAGGATTGCATCCCGGAGCTACTGGACAGTTTGCGCACCGTTCGGCGACGCCAATCGGTTGTGCACTCTGAATGATTGCTGAAGGAGTCTGTGGACTACGTGAATATACTGCCTTCCAAGCAGCAGGGGTGGATGTTGACCTGCTGTAATGTCACTCTTGAAATGACCTGGATCCACACGATCCCGTGCGGCACTACGGGCAAAGGACGCCCTGGTCGCGATAAATTCAAATTGAATTACCGCTTTAATACAGCAGGCAGAGGCCGCGTAAGCGACTTCGGACCCTTAACCAGTCAGGACGACGGATGTATCATGAAGGTTAACCCCAGGCGGAGATATCCTACCAAAACCGGTAGTTAGGAGGTAAGGTTGTTTACCTTTGCCGATGCCTCGCCGTAAGGCGTTGGCCTCTAACGGGCTTGTTGGCGAGCTAGACAGTAGATTGTCTTGTCTCTAAGTCTTCTACGTTCATTCACGGCTAAAAAAACGATCACATATCGTTATACCAGCCTGAGGTGACGGGTTTGCTCTTTGTAGTAGACACCGCCCTACTTCACCGGTATCTCAGATTTATTTCATCGCAGACCGTTGCGCCCTTTACCCGTCAATGGAAACGTACCTTTCCAGACTCCCCTTGTTATTCGCTGCAGTGCTCAGTCGATTGGCTCACACCGCACGGTGCGCAAACCGCGCAGTAACGCCCGAGGTGTTCCCCAAGTTGGGAGCATCCGATCCCACCTATTTACGACTTCGCTTACAGCCGCAGGCAGGATTTTCATAGTCCATTTCAGGTTGGTCCCCTTTTGAGGAGGCTACCGATTGGGAGCTGAACCGTGAGCTGACCCGACCTAAGGTAACAAACGGGTCATCAGGCCCAAGCTGCACGGAACCGTTAGGTACCGCAGTTAGGTAGTAGTCATACAGGAATTCAAGAAAGTTGCGAAATTAGTGGATCATTACTCTTGAAAAATATCTTTAAATTGTTAAGAGGCGAGCTCTTAACGAACGCCTGGGAATATCTGAAGAAATAACCGCAGCTATTTTTGCTAGCGATGTGGCCTCAAATATAACTGGGTCGATTTTGAGTGTTGATGGTGGCGTATCTGTAGGAACTTTTAAATAATTTGAGGTACAAATAATAAAGACCTAAAACTCATTTCTATAGACATGAAGCAAATAACGAAACGTTATTATCAAATAAATGATAAAAAACAGTGAAGTCGTATGTTTTAACCCGATTTGGTCGAGTAGGTATACATACCGCTATCTAATCTTTTTAGTGAAAATACTTTAAGAGCAAATCTACTTGATTATTATAAACATATTAAATCTAACCGCAGTTAAATTAACTTGTAATTGTTTATGTAATTTAAATTTTAATTCGTCATAAATATTCGTTTTAACGTAAACTTTAATAGTTGACAAATTCTTGAAAGTTAATACAATGGATTTCAGTGGAAAAGTAGTACTAGTCACTGGTGCCAGCTCTGGAATTGGAGCAGCAACCGCTGTTTACTTTTCTGATCTCGGAGCTAAGCTAGCATTGACTGGAAGAAACGAAGCAAATCTGCAAGCAACCGTCGATCGATGCAGAGCCCGCAATGAAAAATCTGATATTTTAAGCATTTTGGGCGATCTTGGTAAAGAGAAAGATCTAGAGAATATTATCGATCGGACGATCTTGAGGTTTGATGCTATAGATGTGCTCGTGAACAACGCTGGTGTGGGCAGAAGTGGTTGTCTTGAAACGATGACATTAGAGCAATACGATTTTGTATTCAATACGAATGTCCGTGCCGTTTTGTACTTGACCAAACTGGCACTGCCCCATTTGATCAAAAGCAAGGGATGCGTGGTGAATGTGTCCAGTGCCTCCTCGCTGCGCACCATTCCCAAAACTATACCGTATTCCGTATCGAAAGCTGCCCTCGATCACTTCACGAAATGTTTAGCGTTGGATGTGGCGTCGAAGCAGGTGCGCGTCAATTCGGTGAATCCAGGAATCGTGCCGACGGGATTGCGACAAAATAACCCTAAACCTAATTCAATTCCCGATGACATCTTCTATACTGCGAGTGCTAAACTACACCCGAACGGACGCAATGGAAAACCCGAAGAAACAGCAGCAGCGATTGCTTTTCTAGCGAGTGATTTAGCTTTGAATATAACCGGTGCTATTTTGAGTGTTGACGGTGGTTTCGCTTTAGGATTTGGGTCAAAATAAAAATATATGATCGTATATGGTTTCAAATAAAGAGTATAGCCTATTTGGGGTTCATGTTTTAAACGAAACGGCGTGTCCAAAAGTAAGAGTACGCAGTTTTTTCTTGATCGAAATGCAACATAATTTTTAAATAGTTATAAATTCGTATACCTACATTAAAAAATATTTTTTCACGTAGTCGCCTTCCTTCTCATTACACTTTGTCAGGCGAAAGATGAGTTTATTATACCATTGATTATATAGCGTATTAGATCACTTACAGTCGTACTACGATTTGGCAACCAGGATTATCCTATGAAAGGCAATGTGGAGATGGTACTCATATTTCCATAAAATGAATAATTGTTTATTATTATGTTCAATATGGCGACTATCATAGTATAACAGTATGACGTCGCACTGCAGATGGCGCTCTATACGGTATTATCACGGTTCTGCTATTAACAGTACTTTCTGTAAATAGCAGTATATTTATTTATATACTAGCTGACCCGACGGACGTTGTCTACTCCAAATTTTAATAAATTTGTTTGTGATCGTTTGTGAATTTGTGAAAAGCTATTGGAATATGTAAACAAAATCAAAATGAGGAGAAAACGTTTTTCTGAGTGGTCGTTGGGCCCGATTGCGTTTCTTTGTGAACTAAAACTGAAATTAGTTCAAGCGAACGAAATAGAGCAATACGTTAGAGCGGGATATGAAACGAACAATCGTCCATAGAAACTACCCGTCGAACGTATACTCTTCCGAATAAATTTGAACACATTTCATGCGGTGTTAGATTCAGATGCTTTATCTTTTGTGGGTAGTTTTAATGCGAAAACGTGGCAACCGTTCAATTCACATTCCGCTCTAGCGGATTGCCCTGTCTCGTTCACACGGAGTAATTTCCGATTTTAGTTCACGAAGAAACGCAATCGAGGCCAATGTATCTATTAATGATTGTGGCCATGAAAATTCAATTTGAGGATTAGTGTTCGATATGCTGAACGTCAGGCAAGAGGACTGTATTTAATTAAAGTGAGGTGGTCAATTCAAGAATAATTTAAAACAATTTTATCTTAGGAACTATGCATTAAATATTTTAAACATTGAATAAATAGCAGAAAATGAATACATAGCAAAGTCCAGTGACAACGCCTAACTAGGCCGGGACCTGTTCTAAGGTGAACGTTTAATTTTGTGCGTGCTTGTTCATAATTGTGATTATTACAAAAAACAAAATATTTTTGTAACAAAAAATATAAAAATTTAAAAAAAATTAAATTGTCGTAATAAAATAATTATTTGATCATAAAAGAATAAACATGCAACAACTACCTTAAAAACTATTAAATACTTAAAATTAGGAGTAGAAAATAAACATGTAACTAAGATTAAGAATATATATACACATATATACATACATACATACACATACAGATATATTTAAAAATAATAATATTAAATACAATAATAAAAAGTAAATTTAATATGATATAAAATATAGTATAACATAAAATTCTAAATATTAATGTGTTCGAATTAGTATATTAATATATAATGTCCAATATTTTTGTGATTTTTTGTCGTCCCTCTTTTATAAGCCATTTTGTAAGTAGCCTTTTAAAGTGGGTCTTATTTTGCGTCGATTTTATATCACCAGGAAGAGCATTGAAAAACCTTGGGGCTATGAATGTATAGGAGCGCTGACCAAAAGCAGTATTCCTTCTGGGTACTATAATATTGCGGTCTTTGGAATACCTCGTTCTTATGGTACTTTGAGAAAAAATATTTATTTGGTCAAACTTAGTATAGGAGAGTGTGGCTTTTAAATATAGTTGCTTGGTATCCAACACATTATACTCCTTGAAAAGATCTTCCGAAGGATATCGATACGGCTTTCGCATGAGAATCTTTAACCCGTTGAGTATGATACGACCAAATCTGGTTGTGAAACAATTATCCGTTGAGTATGATACGACCAGATCTGGTTCCGCGTTTTTTTCACTTCTTTGACGTTCTCATATTTATTCATAATTATCTAATTGTTTTACAAAATGATATTTCAATATTCCATATTGGAAATTTCAATGCAATCATTGTGCAGTTGTTCTTTTTATGATTGGTGTAGTAGTTTCGTAGCTATAGTACTTTAAGGTCGATGTCGTCGAAAATCCTGCAAAAGAGACAGATGCATCCATGAAAATACCCATTTACTCCAAGGGTTAAAATCGACTTTTGTGCAATATCTAAGGGGTAAAGAATGGTCTTAGAACAACCGCCCCATCCTATCACCCCGTAGCTCAAGATACTTTCACACAATGCATAATAAACGCTTTTTAGTGTTCTCGGGTCTAAAATATTTATTTTATTTTATTTTATTTTATTTTATTTATTTTATTTATTTTATTTATTTTATATATTTTATTTATTTCTTACCTCTTTGAATAGTGGGAATAGATCCGGGATTAAGAAAAAGGAGTATATCAAAAAACCGCTTCCTTCCTGGTCTTCTCTGGCTGCTTCGCTGACGGGTAGCTACCCAGACGCTGGTGCAGATCCCTATGGACGAAGTCACAATATGCACGGCACACAAAACCTCGAATTTGTATATATTTTATATCACGGATAGATGAGTAATAACGACCATCGCGCCAGTTTGTTCACTGAATCGACCGCACAAATCGTCCCGAGAGATGACAATTTGTAGGTAGGTACCTACATATTTTTTAGCAGGTGAGGTAAAATATTCGAATAGAGTTATATTAATCAGGATAGGATTAGGGATACACTAGGCGTGTCCAATAAGTACAACTAGAGCTGTCAACTACAACGGGCGAACCCGTCACCTCAGGAAGTTTTAACGATATTGGATCGTTCTGTTCCCCGTGATGTGAGCGCAGAAGACTTGGGACGAAAACAATCCATTGTCTAGTTACGCCACCTGCCCCACAGAGGCCAACGCCTTACGGTTAGGCACCGGGAAAGGTACCCAGCGGGCAGCTTCGTCCCTTGTCTACCAGTTTGGAAGGATATCCGATGGAATTAACCTTCAGGATACCTCCTGCCTCCTGACTGGTTACAGGATCGAGGTCGCTTGCGCGGTTCGCCTAAACGTCGGGTGTAATAAACTTCACGCGGTAAATTCGTTTTTATCTTATGAATATAAGTTCTCAAATTCATCTCGCATCTCAAATTCTATGGCTTTGAAGGTGGTAAGGTGTGTGCTTACATGTGGCAAGACAGTTGTCCTAAACCTACCACAGCCGGTCGTTAGTCCGGAGTCCACCGCTCACCCGCCAGAAGTGTAATAATAGTATTATGATGAGTCCGACTCCGGTCGGTGAATTCTATGGCAGCTCCGTTTGTATTTTATTTTATTTATAATTCCCAGGAAATCCACAATTGGTTTTATATTATAGAATGTATGACATTTTGTAATCTTGTATTCTATGTCATACTGGACCCGATTGCGTTTCTTCGTGAACTAAAATAGGAGCTTAGTTCAACCGAACGAGACAGAGCAATACGGAATATGAAATGAACTATCGATGATATTTCCCGCACCAAAACTACCTGTCGAACTTATAGACGCCCGAATAAGTTTGAACGCATTTCGTGCGGTGTTCGATTTAGCTGCTTTATCTTCGGTGGGTAGTTTTAATGCGGAAAAGTGACAACCGCTTATTTCACATTCCGCTCGGACGAACTGCTCTGTCTCGTTCACATGAACTAATTTCAGATTTTAGTTCAAGAGAAACGCCATCGAGGCTCGAGCCCACTGTGTGTTTTCCTTATTAAATAAATTAAATAGTTAAAAATGTATGTAATGTATTATGCTCCCCTCGCATACATACGAGTATATACGTTTGGGCAACAATACAGACAAATGTCGTAAAGTCTCTCGGTTCGCAAGTCCCAGTAAATTACGATAACCCCCAGGGGTAATTGACAATCTGCTCGTTAACCAACCATGCCGATGTCCGTATTTATGTGCTACCCGCTCAGAGGGAAACAGCCAAGTTGTTAAATTTCGAGTATTATCAGATCTCAACATTTGCCGCAATAGTATCACCATTCGCGAATTTCATCCTCACAGTAAAAGTAGTCGTAATTTCATGTCGTAAAAGTAGCGATAGGATATAATGCGATAGTTTAAAATGGACTGCATGTCACATAAATTTCGCGAAGTGTTCAATAAATTACAAAATTTTAGCTTAATCGTTCAAATGTATTTTGACCACTTTAAAATAGACCGCATTTGATAAAATATACTTAAAATAGCGAATAATTCCGTCGTCCCAACTTTCCTTATGGTCAATTTCTTATATGGCATTCAGGTCCTTCTGAAAAATTTTAAATTATTTAATTTAGTAAGGAAAACACACGTAATGGCATAGTATACACTGGGCCCGATTGCGTTTCTTCGTGAACTAAAATAGGAACTTGGGTAAACCAAACGAGACAGAGCAATACGTCAGAACGGAATATGAAATGAACCGTCGTCGATTTTCCCGCACCAAAACTACCTGTCGAATTTATAGACGCATGAATAAGTTTGAAATCATTTCCTGCGGTGTTACTGTACATTTACACTAAACGAACGTAGAGCTAGAGCAAAAGCATTCTGCTCTTGCTCTTGCTCTTCTAGTGTAAATGATTATTAGCCATTCTTGTTCGTCGAGGAGGATCATTTACACTAAAAGAGCCAGAACATAGAACCTGTTAGAGCAAGAGCGGTAGAAGGATTTCGAATTCTAGCTGTTTTTCGGCCCTAAAATGTAGCGAATAAATACTCAGAAAGTTGTCAACTTCGCCGAGACCATACGTAATCGCACGAACGATTTCTGACGACGATTGTAAGTGCTTCTCTTATCGTAATGCACCAGTTAATAAAAAAAAAAGAAATAAAAAGAGCGCCGTCGGTGGATGACAGCTCTAGTGGATAGCAGACTAAGACTGCAACATGTGGAAAATAGTATGACATGTATGCGCTCACAAGAAGAAAGTGGTCAGTTTGGAAACTTTTGCAGAATGTCAATAGACGATTTTGATCATTATTTGACGAACGAATTGACGAACGAATTTCGAGAAATAATACAAACATCAGGGATGCAATTCCTTTCAAACAACTTTGTTCTCGATATAATTATATTTTGTGTTTTTTTTGTAATTCACCCAAAACTGTAACCTGGATAGTGAGACTTTGATGCATTTTGTAATCCAGGACTTTCGCGATTTGAGGCGATTCTGATATGGTTCTTGCCAGCGCAGCGGGTGTTTTGGGTGTTATGGATCACCTTTAGGCGTTCAGATGGAGTATAACTACACCCCATCAATGGGCATATATACCAGTCGATTCTCAATCATTGTAGAAAAACAAAATACAAGTCATAGGTTTAGATAAGGAGATATTTAATTTTGAAATTGGCGTATTTTACCTGCTTGACATTTTGTGAAATATCTCGCAATGGGAAATAGAAAACCGATATTACCTACTGAAAAAAAAATTGTCTGAAACGGTGACCCTAATAAGCATGTGCTATCTGTTTGACTGCCTGCCTGTTTAATCGCGCTACTCTCAAGAACTGCTAGACAGATTTCGATGCGGTTTTCACTATTCGTCAGAGCGTCTTTCAAAGTAGGGTAATATTTGTAGTGTATGAAGGGTAAATTAATGCAAAACCACCATTTCTATGGTATATTAGGATTCCGTCCGACTTTTAGGTCACTAGAAATTCAAGAACCACTGGACAGATCCTAATTTATTTTTTACTGTTAGCTAGGATATCTTTCTAGAAATGTTAAGCTACATATAAAGAACATAATATCTGTTTAAACGTACCTGAGCAGTTAAGTCATAGGAGTAAATTGAAACTTTTAAACTGTTATAACCTAAAAGACTATTTATAAAGCGATGACATATATATATTTTTTTTATTTATCCTATTTTTTATAGTTACATTAAAAAAGATTGCGTTCATTTTTTTAACACATTTTAAAAGAATACATATGATGAAAATCGCGAAAGGGCATTAATTTGCCAGGATTACATCACCCCCTCTAGGTATACGCCTGTGTTGGGGTGATGGATACAAAGTTCTGTGGTATTATTTGCTGAGCCTGTACGCCTTGCCTGCTGTCCTTCTTCCGTCTCATAAAAAACAATACGTAATATAATTTATCATAATATAATATAAATAATATAATACAACTTATTACAATATAATATAATATCATATGTTATAACATATAAAATAATGTATCATATTTATATATTATAATATAGTATAACATAATAAAATATACCATATTATAATCTGTATATCTGTATATCCATAATTTACATCTATATATCCTATAATTTGTGGTTAGAAATAAAATATTTTAATATATCATACTTTCGCATTCATCTCTAGTATAATTTGTGAGCCAATGAGACACCCGTCTCTTGAACTGGTTGTCGGTTATGTTTAAAATCTGTCCTGTGTACGAGTTAAATATATTATAGAGTTTAGGTCCGAGATATGCGTAGTGTCGTTGTCCGTATACAGTCCTCATTTTTGGTTGAATCTGTTTGTCTTTGTGTCTAGTGTTGTGTTTGTGCTCTGGTGTGTCTTTATCCGTGTTCCTCATGATGTCCCTCCGATAGCGCACCAGAACAGCTATATATATTTAAAATTCATAACTGGAATTGAATATCGATCAGTCGACTATTGCATATTTTAAAGTGGTACGCATAGTATTTTCCGAGAGATGAGAAAAAATAGAAATTGTTCAAAACAACCTACATAACTCAACATTATTTTTCATAGCAACCTATTAGTCCATACACAAAGACTTATTTTATGTAGTTCACCCAATATCTAATGTAGATAGAATATGTCCTTTACAGTTTGCAGTTATTTCCATTGGTTGAGCTATCCTGTGTAGGCATCATGTGTAGATTTTTTTTGTCCGGAATCCATATTGACTGTCTGAAATGACCACAAATTTTTCAAGGACACCTTTTAGTCGTTTTTCGGTGGCCTTCTCCAGAATTTTTGAGAAATTGCTCAGTAGGGCTACGGGTCGATAATTTTCTACGCTCGTGGGATCGCCCTTTTTTATATATCGGTGTAATCTTGGCTACTTTATGACAATCTGGAAATATTCCCTCTGAAATGCTTAAATTGTAAAGATATGTTAGACAAGGTGCCAGTACACGTTTATGGATTTTAATTACGCTAACAGGTATATCATCGAGACCAGTTGATTTTTTGTTCTTTGGAGAGTCGATGCATTTTTCTATTTCTTGATTGTTGATTGATAGTTTGATCCTTATTAAAATGTAGTTTATGTAGAACTCTTTGGATGCTTTCTATTTTTTTGTTTTCATATATTTTCGTTATTGAATTGCTGATTCTCTATGTTTTCTCATTATTTCTGTTTATTTTTATTTTTCTAGTTTTTATGTCTTTGTTATTTATGAATTTCTACGTTTTTTTTTTCAATATTAGTTTTTTATAGACCATTTTATAAATTGAAATGTAATTTTATTTGTAGAAATACCAATTTTATTTGATATGTAATTTCTATACCCAGATCGGGTTTTTGAAAATAAATTTTTCTTGTTTCTAATTTCTTATTTCTTATTGGTGGCGTTAAAACCTATAAAGCAATGCAACGACAGTGACAAATGGCGTTTTGTGAATGTTTCTCTCGACAACATAATAATATAACGTGACCCTTTTGCGCCAAGACTTAATCTTTACGTGTTGGCATCAGGAGGTAACAGTCTGCTCGCATAAAAGCAGAATCTTAAGTATAATATCAGCATTCCTAGATACGGGCGTTTTTGTTCAGTTAGGTATGAAATGGGCTAAATTGAATGGCTTTTGGTTAAATTAGTATCTCTTACGCGATTTATAAATGACAGATATGTTCAGCGAATATGATGCTGTAAATGTTATTGTTCGTAATAAATAAATACAAATCTATACTAATATTATAAAGAAGTATGTAATGTTTGTATGTTTGTAAGTTTGTAAGTTTGATAGTTTGTATGTAGGGGGTAATATCCGAAACTACTTATCCGATTTCGAAAAAAAATCTTTTACTAATGGAAAGCTATCGACGAGTAATATAGGCCATATTTTATTGCGATAGATATTGGTGTTCAATAAGAAATGAGCTGGTGAGTTGCTTTATCGGCATGGGCTGAAAAAATGGTTCAATATATGTCAAAGTAATATATGACAAAAACATCAACCTTAAAATAATCTATTAAAAAGTCAACGACAGAATATATATTCAACTTTTATATTTAATCTATAATAACTCTTTTTATATATCAAAATTAAGAATAATAAGTAGGCAGACTTTGTTGAAGACATTAGCAATAAAATAAGAATCCTTATTCGAATAAAGTTATCCATGATCACGGGTGTTCAATAGAGATAAAATTAGCCATTTACTGTACGTTTTCAGGTTAGTTAAAGAAATGTCATGAAATTAATAACGCGTGCAAGCAACTCTAAACACTTACAGGCGGCGGCGGCAGCTGGCCCAGCAAGGTCAGCGTTCAGCGGAAGGCGGCGCGGGTGGTGAGGAACAAGACCCGTATCAACAAGATAGGTAGCATGCATGTGAGGGGGACACCTTACACTATATATCTAAAGGTAGCTTTAAAAAAGTCAAATAAACGCCACCTTACTTAAATTAACAAATCGATTGAAAACGTTACGCGAAGCGAAGCCGCGGGCAACAGAGAGTAATATATAAAGATAAACGGAGATTCACCAATCGAAGTCGGGCACATAATGCTATTATTACACTTCTGGGGGGGTGAGGGATGGATTCCAGACCAACGACCTGTAGGGTTAGGATCAGCTATCCTAAGCATACCACTAGGCTTAGGACAGCTGTTTTGCCACATGTAAGCATGGACCTTACCACCCATTCACTCCCACTTCATAGACATAGAATTTGAGATACGGAAATTGCGGCTTTAGATATTTTACTAGGAAGTTGATTTCATTTTGTAATGTAGGTATATTACAGCGTTTCCAAACACTATTCCCCAGAACGTAGGGATTCTCTAAGACCGCCATTAGGGTTCTACGGTTTCAGACCCCATGAAATTTTGTTAGAATACTTATGAAAAACTAACAAGTATGCACGTCACTTTTCAGTCGATATTGTTAGTAAGGAAGTTAAAAGATCGATGTAGTAAATAAAAATTCATTGCTCGTTCATCTTGAAAATTAAATTATAAACTGAATCGGATTGGACTGCGGGACGAATACTCATTTGTATGGAAGAATCCATTCATATTATATTTCTCTTATTACCATATAATTATATTATATAAACTACCTAAATTCGATCACAATCCAATCCCAGCTACATACATCCACCTACGGCAGACGTGAGAAAATCTTCAACATTCGCCAATTTATAGAGACAGGGAGTTTAATATTTCAATTGCTCTATGTTTCATCGACAATGCCAAAGCTTTTGATTGCGTGGACTGGGGGAAGATGTTTGAGGTTATGCGCGATATGGGGATCCCAAACCACCTTATTTTTCTCATACAGAGTCTGTACATGGAAGGCGCTCCGAGAGTAAAGTTGGACGATGAGCTTTCGAATTCCTTCAAAACAGAGAGAGGCGTCAGACGAGGATGCATCTTATCTCCGAAACTCTTTAATCTGACCGGCGAACACATAATGAGAAAAGTCCTAGACGAATGGAAGGGTGGAATTCGCATTGGAGGTCTCAGGATCAATAACCTAAGATTCGGCGACGACACGATCAACATAGGTGCCGATGAAAATGAGTTGGCTACCCTATTACGTAGGGTGGAGAAGGAAAGTAAAGAGTATGGACTGCACATGAACCGCAGCAAGACCAAACTTATGTTTGTGGACCGGGATAGAACCATGCAACGTACCAACGAGCTGAGTGACTTTCAAACTGTGAAAGACTGTCAATCTGGGCTCCGTGATATACAACGACGAAAACTGCGAAAAGAAGGTCTCACGCAAAAGCCAGATGGCAAGATCGGCCATGAGCAAGCTAGAAAGGCTGTGGAAGAATCGGGGTATAAGTAAGCGGACTAAGGTCAGGCTGGTTCGAGCTCTGGTTTTCTCGATCTTTCTCTATGCATCGGAGACATGGACCCTGAAGGCTCGGATACGCACCATAATCGATGCACTGGAGATGTGGTGTTGGCGCAAAATGCTAGGAATGTCATGGACAGCACGCCGAACCAACAAATCTGTCCTGGAAGAACTCGGCATCCAAGTGAGGCTCTCCACCGTATGCATGAGAAGGGTCCTGCAGTTCTTCGCTCATGTTGCCAGGAGAAACCTAGAGAATCTGGAGAAAATGCTTTCCGGGGGTCAAGTGGAGGGAAGAAGAAGCAGAGGCAGATCACCGGCCAGATGGAACGACCTCATCAAAGAAGTTACAAAAGGGTCAATACAATCTGCGACCCGCCATGCAGAAGGAACCCGATATGCATATGTGGAACGCGGCAGGATGAAGAATACCTCCGATCCTGCCCGCAACTGTCAACCTCTATCAAACACCAGGATCTACAAGAGGCAAACGATAAGGCCATTCAGGCCGCATATTTTTGGAGAGATATGTCCTAATAAAGCCCGGACACGATAAAGCTCTCTCCATAAGAACGTCTTAACACTGCAACAATGTACAAGACAATCTAAATTTTTTAAATGTTTTTCATTTAAAGTCTATGCAATCGTGTTGTAAAAGTTAAATATTGTACGTCTAAAAATCAGGTTGTGCGGCACTGAATACATACATTGTAAAGCTCCATGTTACTTCACAATAATCACAATAAAATAAATTGAATTGAAAAAAAATATAAATTGAAAATTGAATTACAATGGCATCGCTTGAGGGCGTCAGTGTTTTTCGTTCCTTTTCGTATGCCAATTACACATTTTAATTATAATAAATAATGTTTATTTAAAAAGCGTCTAAAAATCTGTTTTGCATAAACAAGGCACCGCACCTCGCGACCGCGCTCATCTCGCATTGCTTTAGCATTTTGGGCAGGCTTGATATTAAATTCATTCATATTAATTTGGTTTGTCTGTGTCAGGCCAAACGACGCGACGGGTCACCTTGCTAACAATGCGGGTTAGCATACTATAAATTATTATTATCCTTATGGTGATTCATAATTTAATTAAAAGTAAAATTTACAAATGTGAATTATTGAAACGAAGGACAGCATGTTATAAATGGTTCTATTAATTATGAGAATCGGGCGCAAAGACGATTTTATCCTAAGGCTGTAGTGAGGTCTCCATGTAATAATATCGCATGTCACATAGGCTTCCCCACTTTTGCATAAGAGTCGGTCATTTTAAAAAACAACATAAGTACCAACAAGTAAATATATTTAAAAAAAATAAAAACACTTCTGCTTTTACAGAAAGTAAACTATTCTATTTATAATTATATTTATTACTGTTTTTTATGAAATATTTGAGTTTTATGTATTTATCCATATAGATAGACATATATTACCGGAATGAACTCAATCAAACCTTTCATTTGACACTAAACACGATATATTTATGTTAATTTATTGGCATTTGGACATTTGGACATTTAAACAACTACTTACTATATACTTGGATAGTTAAGATACGCTATGACACTCGGGATAACAAAATATAGAATAGAATAGAACATAATAGAATAACTTTATTGTGCTATAAAACATGACCTAATGAATATTGGTTGGTTGGTTGGTTGGACATAATGAATATTACACTGGTTATATAAAAAACTACAATTTATGCACAAATGGCGGACTGATCGCTATAGCGATATCTTACAGTCAACCATTTGACGAACTAATTCCTCATTGTCCCCGTACAATACACACAGAAGTAGTAAACTTAAATTTAAAATAAACTCAAATATATCAATAACTTATGCTAAGGTTGTCCAGGGAAAGATAAAGGAGAGGACAAGGAGAGGACAACTAAAATAAATATATCAATAACTTATGCTAAGGTTGTCCAGGGAAAGATAAAGGAGAGGACAAGGTGAGGTATTTAGTTAGTGGCTGTGTAAAAATAAATGTTTCAACTTTTTGAAAGTGTGCAACGAAGGTGCATGCCTTATAGAGTGAGGGGGCTGATTCCATAAACGAGCAGAATGGATCGTAAAAGACCGAGCAGAATGCGTGTAAATAGAAGAATGATGTATCGGAATGGCGAGTGTGTTACCCTGGCTTAATCGAAGTGGAAAACCGTGGCCTCGCAAAGAGTAGAAAATAAAATTATTCTAATAATATCACACACTTTTAAATCGGTTCAAGCGTTTAGAAGTTATGGTGGAATAAAGAAACTTAAAACATACATAGACGAACCCTGAACACATTACACTCCTTTTTGTTGGGAAGTCGTGTAAAAAACTAACATTTCAGGAAAGATTAAAAAACCTTTTTTTTTTTAATATGAGAACATTTTTTAAAGTTCATTGCTTTATTACTTTTTGGAAAGATTTACGTGATGAAAATAGTCCAAAATGTAGTACTTTCTGAATATAATCTTAAACTAAATTGGCCTAAAATATAGTCCTCAAAAAATAAAACTATCAAATAGAGTGTGACAAACAAAATTGACAAAACTAAAGTAATAGGAAAAATAATACTATCATTAAAAAAAAGGTAATAATATTTATTATATATTATGAAACATAAAATATACAGTCAAAAAAAAGTTCAATTCATTGTCAAAACAATGTATAACAACAAAATGAAATAATTTTTGGTAATTAGTTGAATGTTAAAATATAATCACCATACATAATATTTAAAAATATATTAATAATTTGTGCACCTATGTTTTATGAAACTATAATTTCTAACATTTTATGTATTGTTAGTCTGTCATGGCTCGATAACCATTCCTTTATTTTATTTTTGAATACCCTAAATGTCAAATTCATTTTTATTTCCATATTGATCAGATTGTAAAATCTCGGCGTAATGAAAGAGTAATGTCTTTATCCAATTGATGGTTTCATCCTGGGTATTATTAGGCTATTTTCTAAAACTTGTCTTATTGGTCTTCGGTTCTGAATTATTCCTATATTTGAATTATCGTCCAAAAATAGCTTTAAGAGGGAAGTTTTTAAAAAAGTTTCCTACAATCAAGGACTTTAGCTTCCATATAAAGTTCATTGCTGGGATGGCAATATGGTTTGCGGAGAATAATTTTGAGTATAAATTTCTGCGCAACTTGCAATGGCTCTAGCAGGGTTTTGCCAAATCCACCCCATCCAATTATGCCGTAAGTAATAAGCGATTCACATAAAGCATGATAAACAGATTTTAACGTTTTGGAATCCAGAATATTACTCAGTTCTTTAAAAACATATCCAAGGATTTGAACCTTTGTAGCCACGTTATGTATATGACAGTCCTAACGTAGGGGAAGCAATCAGGGGCTGACAGTTGCAAGACTTTACGCTATCGCATTCGTGTACTACAATAGTTTTATTTGCAAGGCGGCTGACTGATGTAGATACAGCAAGAATAGTATACTTTAGTTACTTTCATAGCATTATGTCCTATGGGATTCTTCTCTGGGGAAGCTGTGCGGACATCAATAACATCTTTATACTACAGAAACGTGCTGTAAGAGCTATATATAAACTTGGTCCTCGAGTTTCACTTAGAGAAAAAATCAAAGACATAAATATTCTTACTGTTGCATCACAATATATATACGAAAATCTGTTGTATGTCCACAAGAATATTGACAAGTTTAAAATAAAAAGCGACACTCATAATTTTAATACTAGACATAAGTATAACCTTGTTGTACGTGCTACTCGTCTCCACAAAATAAGCAATTCTTTTTTGGGACAATGTATACGCTTCTATAACAAACTTCCTCATACTATTAGAGAACTATCTGTAAATAAGTTTAAAGCTACCATCAAAGCAAAATTGTATAAAAAAGCATACTATACAATATCTGATTATGTAAATGACAAAACGGCTTGGGAGTAAGGCTTGGACGCATCATAAGAACATAAATTAAAAATAATATTTAATTGTGTCTATATGAATAAAGAACATTTTGATTTTGATTTTGATTTTGAGTGGGTTGACCCCTGTTGTTTATACTAAATTGCATGTATTTGGTTTTGCCAACATTAAGCGTTAACATAAAGTTTCCTAGCCAATTTCTAACAATTTCCATGCCCTCAATTGCTTTGTCAAATGTGTTATCCCAGTTTTAACTTTTGAATAGTGTTAGTATTATCTATAAAGATTTGTTATTTTAATGGAAGTTGCTTAATTCCTCTATTGTAAAACTCTCGGACAGAAGCAATGAATGCTTTGAAGGTGTTCTTCACCGACTCTTCAATGTTGATTTTTTTCCTGGTAAAAAGTTATCTAAATTCTGGAAAAAAAATATTTCTCTTGCAACAAGGTCTGGCAAGTACGGTGGGTGACCAAGCGTCTCCAGCCGCAACTCCTGCAACTTTGCGACTGTCTGCAGTGAAATCTGTGGTTATACGCTGTCATGCAGAAGCAGTGGCGATGAGCGTTTGAACAGGCTCGGTTATATAATCACGAGCTGCTCCATCATTGTTTGCAGTTCTTAACAGTACATATATTCGGTAACTGTATAGCCAGACTGAAAGAAGCTGTAATAGAAAACAACGCCACAGGATCTTATATTTGAAAATAATGCAAATTTTCAACTTTACCATGGTTGCACAAAAGAAAATATTAGAGCAAAAACAAACTACGGAAAGACAAATAAATAGCTGATTCCTAAAAAATGATATAACGTGGCTTCGAATTAAAATTTATTTGAATTTGAAATTCAAACTCAAACCCAAGTTATCCAAGTTCAAAGTGGCCATGTGAAAAACAGCAATTACATAGGTAAGGACCCAATATTTCAATTTACTATAAATAAATACAAACGGAGCTGCCATGGAATTCACCGACCGGAGTCGGGCCCATCATAATACTATTTTTTACACTTCTGGGGGGTGAGCAGTGGATTCCGGACTTACGAACCGGCTGTGGTAGGTTTAGGACAGCTGTTTTGCCACATGTGAGCGTTCACCTTGCCACCCATTCACTCCCCCTTCGAAGCCATAGAATTTGAGATGCGAAAATCGCAGTTTTAGATAATTTTTCTAAGAAAGAGTTGATTATTTTTCTGGAAAGGCCAAGATCTTTAAAGAGGTGAAATAGAGATTTAGCTGGCAGGCCACGAGCGCCAACTTCCACCGCGTGAAGGTGAACAGTGAAGCCGTTCCGGGTTACGGCATTTGCAAGATCATGGTATTTATTTAAACATGAAATAAAATATTACGTAAATTATTTAATAATTTAACTCAAATCTTTTTTTTTACTGTTTCTGTGCGCACCCGCGCACCTCCTACCTCCCGCGCCTCCTACTTCCCGCCTCCTACCTCCTACCTACCTCCTACCTCCCGCGCACCGCTACCGCATCGCAGTAGTGTTTTTAAAATCGCACTTCTTTATGGGCAACCTGTATTAATGATAATGTATTAGAACCTGTTGAGATACGTTGATCGGGTTTTTTTTAAATATAAAAAGCAAAATTGATAGGTTATCATATAATTTTGACCTTGTTTTAAGTACATATGAAAAAACTATATACCTAAATGTTGGCTTTGCTTTTTTACAATATGCTGATGAGCGCTGGAAATCAGGCTTATAAGCCTTATCTGTCGATCCAACTGGTGTTGTTGAAATTGTGCTATCATAAACAGGATTAGGAGCAACTTTGAATTGGAATATCTGTAAAATCTACTGTAAGTATCTAAATCTACTGTAATGATCTACTGTAATATCATATCGGCGCAACGTGAATGATGCTATATGCCTTTTTAAAATAATGAATGGCATATTTGACTGCCCTGACCTGGTGGGTGCAATTAATATTAACGCCCCAATTAGAACCACGCGGCAATTTCACCTTTTTCGATTGCCATGGTTTAAAACTAATTCGTCTAGAAATGGAGTACTCACACGCTGCTGTGCTCAACAACCTCTTAAATAGTTTTGTATATTTAATAATTCCATAACCACTTACAAATACTTTGTAAATAAAACCCTAGACAATACAAAAACTAACAATTTTTAGCTATTTTATTCATGATTGTTACTATTATTATACTTTATATACGCTATTTCTATATGCATTTTTTCACTCCACACCAACACACTTACAAACACTCATGAACACACACACACACACACACATACACACATCATAAACGCAAGCCTAAGAATGTAGTAAAAAAAGTTTAGGTATTTTAGTTTTATTAGGTAGTTAAACGTTAATTTCTATAATTTCATTGAAATCCGTAATCGATTTTAGTTTTAAACAATTTAGAGTTTCATAATGTAATTTTCTGTGTTATTAATACGGTGTGATTTCTAAATAAAGAATAAAGTAACTAAATGAGGAACCTTATTCTTACTATTCTTTTTCTTTTCAATATCTATTTCAGAAACAGCAAAGTGAAACGGTTATCTGCCAACTATTATCGAATACTCCTACTGCATGTTTCGCTAAGATTTTCCGGCAAGTAGCCAAGGACTGATTTCATCTGAATATAATTTAAACAAAAAAAAACGATGAGCGCCCTCTCTGGGCCGGTGGAAGAACCCGTTGGGTCCCGTCGCAAACGCCTCGGGCGGTGCGGTTCGTTTCTCGGCTAAGGGCGGGGTTGGGCCAAACGGCAACAGATGGCGTTAATATTTAATTAAAATGAATTACGGCATTTAAATATTATTAATTTGTATATGAGATATTTTAACATTTTAACATAAGGCATCTGTGTAACTTTTACGTCTCTAAGTCCGATATTCTCTAAGATTGATATGTGACTAGTGCGCCCATGATGTACTGATTTGAAAAACAATATTTTCAACTCTTGCTATGACCTCAAATGGAGGTGGGTTCGACTAACAAAAACATACCACAACTGCTGCTCTTATTTGTTTTTAAATAGCACCCACCTACGCATGTTACCAGGAATCTTTTTGACAAAACATTAAATAGTCCTATTTATCTTTATTATGCAGAGATTTACGTTCTTATTATTAAGGTGAGACCAAGATCACCGAACTAAAAAAATATAACATATAATTGTCTCACTTTTTTTTCTCGTTTGTTATTATTTCGCGCGTTTTGTGTTAGTCACCTGCACCGATAAACAATGTTTTCCGTAAAATATATTTAAATAATTCATTTATTCAGCGGCCTCGCTTCGTGTCATAAAAGCGCTGCTGCATGTATTGGGCAGGGAATTTTAAATCTGTAAACACAAACAGAGAACAAACAAATCTCTAGCTCTAATGAATATTGAATAATATTTTGATAAAAATTAGCTCAGTGTCACCGGTGACTTTAATACCGGGCGATCGATTTCCCGCACAATTCACTTCAAAAAGAGTTGTTTATCGTGTTTTAGAGCAGCGAATAAATTAAATCAAAATCCTGCTTCATTCATAGCAATCCGCCCGTTATGAGCGGTCTATTTTTTTCTTTACGTAATAATGAATAACAACGTTACAGAATGCTGTCCATTGTATTGTTAATCGTGCTCGTGGCTGCGACCCTCTACTACTATCGTCGCCATGACAAGGATTACTGGAATAAACTTGAGAAGTTCCGGGGAAAAGCTCCGTGGCCTATCATCGGAAATATTCATCAAGTTTCTTCGAATGTAGACGGTATAATACTTTTTATTATTTGTTATCATATATCAACACATTTTGATATGATCAGTTTCTACGCACTGTTTTATCTCTCTATCTTCCATCAAGCTTTGTTTCTTCACATTCACATCGATCGATGTATTCAATGTCCATGTTACGGTCAGTGTAATAAGTTCGGTTATTATTAATAATTACCAAGAATTATTAATAATAACCGCATCATTTGGTCAATGTGATAAATTCTGGTGCAATAATCACTTTAACCGGTTATTATTAATAATTTTTGGACTGTTTTGGTTAAAGTAATGAATGCTTAATAAATGCTTCGTTTTATTCATTCGTTTTATATTAGAGCATAAGAACATTCTAAAAACAACATTAAACTATGGCTGATCGCAAACTTTCTGATATTATATAAAATTAGGTACCTATTACGTATTCCCTATACCTATTACTTATTTTTACATGGTAGGCTTTTGTGACACTTAAAAGCTTCGTTTTATTAAACATTCTAAAAACAACATTAAACTATGGCTGATCGCAAACTTTCTGATATTATATAAAATTATTATATAAAATTATGAAGCATTTAAGTGTCACAAAAGCCTCACAAAGCTATGTAAAAATAAATAATAGGTATAGGGAATACGTAATAGGTACCTAATTTTATATAATATCAGAAAGTTTGCGATCAGCCATGGTTTAATGTTGTTTTTAGAATGTTCTTATGCTCTAATATAAAACGAATGAATAAATAGAAGAATTTATTAAGCATTTATTACTTTAACCAAAACAGTCCAAAAATTATAATTAATAACCGGTTAAAGTGATTATTTTACCAGAATTTATCACATTGACCAAATGATGCGGTTATTATTAATAATTCCCGGTAATTATTAATAATAACCGCACTTATTACTCTGACCGTAACATCCATATTACATATATTCCAAGAAGGTAGGTAGTAGCTTTCGCTATACATCTGTTTGCTTTATATTTTAGCTGGGGTTAATAATGCCAGGGTAAAAATATGTTTCTGAATTCTTTTGTATGCATTCAATATTTGGCATTGAATGGGTTGATTGTTAATTCCGTGGTCTTCCGTCGATGACGTCCTTACAGAGTGAAAGCGTTACCCGATTTGAAAACTGCGATTAAACTAGTATAAGTATACTTTTATTTTTCATAGCTGATTTACACTCTCGCCTCGCGCCTCGTGTCCGTGTCCCGACTCGCGCCTCGCGTGATCGAAGGAAAATGAGTTTCTGTTTACACTCTCGTGGTGCGTGCGAGCTAGCACCTATTAGTCGAAGAGCCAGCGACAAAAAAAAAGTGAAAGAGTTTTGGAAAAGCTGATACTTTCAGATCAGACAATATTTTGGCCATAGAATGCCGGGGTACAGTGAGCAGGCTAGGTTTCGGGACACCTGGTGCTGGCGTAATTTTAATTACTATCACAAAGTGTTTTGGAAAAGCTGAAAATTCATCAGTAGACAGTAGATGCAATAAAGAACTCGAAACATACGGCCAGACTGCTTCATAATCGAACGCGTGGCGTCAACATCTCCATACATGTCACGCATCGGTCTATGACGTATCGGTCTACTGTGCCGTGCAATATAATGATACGGACATGCTGACGCCATGAGTTCGATTATGAATCAATCTGACCATTTGTTTCGAGTGCTTTATTGCATCCACTGTCTATTGATTAATTTCCAGCTTTTCCAAAACACTTTATGGGTACTAATTAAAATTACAACTTTCCTAACACGCCAGCACCAGGTGTCCCGAAATCTGGCCTGTTGACTGTAACCCGGCATTCTACGGCCAAAATACTGTCTGATCTGAAAGTATCAGTTTTCCAAAAGTCTTGCGCTTTTTTGCCGCTGGCTCCCCGACTATTCGTAGCAATGTCCTTTGACTCGTGCCCAAAAAACCGCTCCCGACGCGAGCGCCGCGAACTCCGAGACGAGGCGCGAGACGAGACGCGAGTGCCCGTTCACAATCTCGTCTCGCGCTTCAAATCAAATCAAATCAAATTGTTTATTGTCTTAAAAACTAATACATAGTTGTATAGACAGTAGTATTACATTTGGCCGTGATATCATTGAATTCTTTTTTAATGATCAAATTCTTCTACTACTAATCAAAACGTAAAAGGTTACTCGTAAGAATGAAGAAGGTATTATTGTGGAATAAAATCGAGTCTCACCATTTAGTTTACCAGATTAAAAACACAGAGTAAATTATTCTTTAAAATACCGATAAAAATAAGTTTTTTTAGTATAAAATTAATAAATGTAATGTCAAAAATAACAAAAAAAAAGTGCCGTTGTCAAAAAGTAAAATAAAATGTCTTAGTGATTATATTGTAAATAAAAATAGTCAAGGTATAATTAATATGTGCCTACCTAATAATAAAAAATAGTTAATACGTTTTAGTCAAATTGAAAATCGTTTTAAAACCTATTACAGAAAGAGATATAGTCGAGATGCAGACAGTTTTTAGAGATCGTTAATGTCGTACAATTCTCTTTCAATTAGATATAATTTGAGTTTATTTTTAAATTGGAGCATTTTTCCTTCGCGGCATATATTTTTTATACTAGAGGGTAGCTTATTGTAGCATATAATTCCGACGTAGCTCGGATTCCTTTTAAAAAGTTCTAGATTTGGACGAGGAAGAATCAGATTATTTCTCCCCCTGGTAAAGTGTTTATGGGTATCTGAATGTATCGGCAGCTGAGCTAGGTTTTTTGTGATCAATTTAACGTATTCTAAAACGTATAGAGATGGAAGGGTGAGGATTTTAAGCCTTCTGAAATGACCACGGCATGATTCTACATAACCCAGATTACTTAAAATTCGAATGGCCCGTTTTTGCAATGAAAAAATATGTTGCCTTAGATCGATGGTGCATTGCGCCCAGAAGAGAATACCGTAACGGAGAAAAGACTCAAAATAAGCGAAATAAATCGTTTTCGTGTCCTTAGAATTAATCAGTTTTCGTATTTGGCGCAGCAGAAAACAGGCACTAGAAAGTTCGTCACTTAATTGTTCTCCGTGTGCATTCCATCTCAAGTGATTATCTAAAACTAAACCAGGAAATTTGTGAGAACTGACATCGGCTATGTTGTTTTTCCCAATATGTACCTGTGGAGTATTTTGTATTTTATTTTGCTGAGAGGATATAAACATTGAAACAGTTTTGGACGTGTTAAGGGATAACTTGCTTCGTCCCGCGCCTCGCCTCGCGCCTCGCGCGAGAGTGTAAATGAGCTATAAGAATAGTTGTAATAAAGCTCGCAGTTCACTTGGTGGTGTCAACTACAACGGGCGAACTTGTCACCCAAGGACCTTTTAACGATATTAAAAATCGCAATTTTCGTTGACGTCGTAGCGGTCGCTCGCGCGCTGTCACAAAAATTTTCCACGGCCGTTTGCCAGGGATGTAATATATCATAAAGCTTTTATCGCATGATACTATCATAGAATTTAATAGTAACGAATCTTTGGCTATTTTCTGGCATCATACGATAAAATATAGAAGCGCGTTCTATTTTCAAATGGATTTTTTCGCAAACTGTGACCGTTGCCTCCATCATTGGCCGCCTCACACTCCGACGTATGTAGGCTTGCATCCAATGATGGACGCCTCACATCGGTCGGGTTAACTTAAAGACGATAGGAACCTACCGTCCAGCAAAGCCAACAAACCCGCTGGAGTCCAACGCCTTACAGCGAGTAACTAGGAAGGTAACCCAGCAGGCCACCTCGCCCCTACCAGTTTTGGCAGGATATCTCCGTCTGGAATTAACCATTAGAATACCTCCGACCACACATCACGAGTTCGAGGTCGCTGGCGCGGACCTATACTTGCCGTGTGTTCAGCGGTGATTCAGTTTGAATCTATGCGGACAATGGCATATTTTTCCCGGCTCTGAACTCAGAATCAGGTAGCCGACTGGTCGTTTCAAGAGTGCAAGTCGACAGGTCAACATCCACCCCCGATGGCTAGGAAAAAAAATATTTTCATAATCTCCCGACTCCTTGGGTAATTAGTCGGAGTGCACTAACCGATTGGCTGTCACCGCACGGTGCGCAAACCGGCCAGTAGCGCCGGAAGCCATTCCCCCAGGAGAGACCGATCCACCGGCCGTGAGACCTGGGATGCGAGAGTCCTTACCGGGATAGTCTTCCAAAAGAGGATGCTACTGAATAAGAGCTGAATCGTGAGTTAAGACCCGAAAACTATTCGCTACGGCCTAAAGCAAAGACACTATAATTGAAGTATAGGATAGTAATATAATCTTTTTCAATTTCAGAAATAATGAATTCCTTGCTGAGGTACTGGGAGGACTGCGGCCGTAAAAATTTTAAAATACAATTAGGACTAGATACATATATTTTCTTAACGTGTCCTGAATGCGTCGAGGTAATCATCTATTTATTTTTAATAATTCCCGCTACTTATTTCACATAGAAATTTTGACAATTTTTTTTAATTTGTTATGTGGGGCTTTTCTGAAATGAAATGAAATGAAATGAAAAATACCTTTATTGTACTAACAAAAAAAAATACATGGGTAAAGAAAACTTAAATTCTATTTTAACTTAGTACAAACGGCGGGCTTATCGTTTCACGATTTCTTACAGCCAACCGTGTAATATTAAATAAAAGTATCGATACAGCTCACATACATAAACATATACACATAAATATACATATACATACATCCAAATATACATACATACATAAAAAAAAATATATAATTTATAATATAATATATGTATATTATAATAATAAATACATAGAAGCTACAGATAAATAATAATAAAAATAACTGCTTATATAAAATGATAGATATTACAAAGTTCTTATGCTTCTATCCAGTCAACAACCCAACGAAAGGGGGAAGGGGGGAGGGGATAGGGGGAGGGTTGGTTCTTAGTTAATATTTTGAGGGAGAAAATGTTTTTTTCAGTAACGCCTTGAAACAGGGCAAGGATGTTGCATGACGAATAGCATGCGGAAGCTGGTTCCAAAGTCGAGCAGAATGGACGCTAAATGAGTTAGTGAAAAAAGAAGACTGATGTAGTGGAATTGCTATGGTGTTGTCCTGGCTTGACCTGAGTGGAACACCATGACTTCCTAACGGGAGAAAGAGGTCTTTAAGGTAAGGAGGTGCTATGGGACTATTTCGGACTTTATAAAGGAGTGAGAGGGCGTGCAGATTTCTGCGCTCACGAATTCGAAGCCAATGGAGTCCATCGCGATATTCGCTTACGTGATCAAATTTACGCAAGTCGAATATATATCGTATGCAGATATTTTGTAGCCGTTCGAATTTATCCAGTATCTTCTCTTTCATATCTATAGTACCGACATCAGCATAGTCTAGAATTGGAAGTAGCAGTGTTCTTACTAAAGTTTGCTTAGTTGCTGCTGGAAGGAATCTCTGTAACCTTCGGAGGCTATGAAGGCCATTGAAAATACGACGACTAATTTGGTTGGCGTGTGCCTGCCACGAAAGAAATTCGTCCATGACTATTCCAAGATTCTTGACAGATTTGGTATACTCAATAATATTACCGTTTATTTTGAGGGGTGACATTGACGTTTTGTTAGTATTAGACTTGAGTTTCTGGCCACCAATCACAATCGCTTGTGATTTGGCTGGATTTATGATTATGCCATGTTTTTCGGCCCAACTTGATATGTGTTCTAAATTAGAGTTCATAGTCGACACGGCAGAAGGCAGGTCATCAGGTCTGGCATGGAGGTAAATTTGAAGGTCATCAGCATATAAATGATAGGATGTAGTTAAGCCCTTGGCAATCGGGTTAATGAAGATAGAGAAGAGCAGTGGGGATAGGACACACCCTTGCGGGACACCAGCTGTGAGCTTGAGCAAGTCTGATTGGCCCTCAGACGATTTAACACACTGGTAGCGTCCGCGCAAGTAGGAGTCAAACCAACTCACCACTCCTCTAGAGATATTGAGCGATCGGAGTCGCTCAAGGAGAAGTTCAAAGTCGACAGAATTAAATGCGCTACTGAAATCAAGCAGCGTGAGAATAGTTAGTTTTCTATCATTCATAGCGCGTCTAATGTCGTCGGTAACTTTGACTAGTACAGTAGTGGTACTGTGACCAGGGCGGAAACCAGACTGAAGGGGATCTAACAATTTGTTGTTATCTAAGAAATTATTAAGCTGGGTGTAAACAACCCGCTCTAAAACTTTGGAGAATATTGGTAATATTGAAATAGGCCTGAAATCTTTAGCAGAATCTGGCGATTGGACTTTAGGGAGGGGTATGATAATAGCCTGTTTCCATAAATTTGGAACTACTGAATTAAAAATAGAAAAATTTATAATATGTGTGAGTGTAGGTAAAAATATTTCAAGTATTGGTAGGATGAGGTCTTTGTTTATGTTGTCACATCCATACGCTCTAGACTTAATTCCTCTTACTATTCTTCTTATTTCCGCTTGTCGAACTGGAGAAAACGTAAATTTGCTTACATTATGCGGAACCTCCTCACGGATAGACTTTATGGAAGCAGCCTTTGTATCATCCTCAAGAATACATGGTGGTTTTGCAAAGTGGGCGTTGACAACATTTAGGTCAAATTTGGAGTTCATGGGGTTTGACGTGGTTTTACCCACTCCGAGGGAATGAAGAAATTTCCAGGTGTTCTTTGGGCTCGAATTTGCAAGATTACGACAAATGTAGGATCTTTTGGCATTACGACACAATTGGTTACATTGATTCCTCAACAACTTAAACGAATTCCACAGTTCATCGGAGGGAGCACTTTTGAATTTAGATTTAAGTTTATCCCGTTTTGCCATCAATCCCTTGATTTCATCCGTAATCCAGGGAGAAGCTGGGTGTTTAATACGAATCTTTTTAATCGGCGCGTGCTTGTCATAGAGCTGTATAATGAGTTTATTTAGAAATTCGACCTTCTCGTCTACAGATCCCAAATGAACAACGTTATGCCACTCCATGTTATATGCATCATGAGACAACTGCGTGTAGTCAATGGTCCTCAGATCCCGCCGATACAAAAACCTAGGTGGTGGCTTGGGACTTCGGATTTTATAGGAGAGATATAGTAAGTCATGGTGCGAGAATCCAGAAGCGGTGTACTGCCCATGGCTGTTGATCCTATCCGGAGAAGATGTAATAATTAGATCAATGAGACTACGGGACGCTTTATCATAGTGGGTAGCTTCAAGTGGGAGTAGATTGAGATCGAGCGAGGAGATAATTTGAGATAGCTTAGACGAACGATAATCCTGTTTTAGAAGGCAGGTATTGAGGTCGCCCATAAGTACTGAATGTTCATAATTAGGTACGAGACCTTCAAGAAGTGACTCTAATTCTTGAAAGTAATTAATTTAGGGAGGGCAGTATACGACACCGAGAAGAATTGAAGTGAATTGAAGATTCACCTCTATGAAGAGATACTCTGGACGACCGCGGACATTCGATGGAGATTGGCACAGTATTTTATAACGAAGATCAGATCTTAGATAAATACCTACGCCACCGCATCTCCAGCCGACTCTGTCGTTGCGTATTAGAATAAAACCCGGCAGGGGAAATTGGTGCGAAGGCAGCGATGGTTTCAGCATTGTTTCACTGATAAGAAGTGCGTGAATATTAAGTCCAGAGAATGTAGCTAGCAGGTCAGGATAATGTTGGGGAACGCTCTGAGCGTTAATATGGCATATATTGAATGCATTTTTGAATGTGGGAAAAGTGGTTAAAAGTACATTATGGAGAGACGGACTATTAACTAGTTCGTCGGAGCTCAACATATCGTTTGCCTCTGAACCGTGTTCCTCAACGTCTAGACTGGATTCGTTACTGAAAGGACAATTAAATTCATCAAGGGTTTTATCTAGAGTGGGATGGGGTGATATTGATATATGTGCCTAAATAGTGCATAGAATGTGTGCAGGGATGAACATAGGTTATTTTTAATATAACTTTTAAACCAAGAGAATATAGAATGTAAAAAACAAAAAAAAAAAAATATTATATTTTCGCTACCAGCAAAGACATTCAATCTGAGTATAATGTGTGACTCAAGCGTCCTCTTGTACCTTAAAAACACTGTTCTGGGGTCATTGTATCTAGGTAGAAATTTTAAAATAATCATAAAGACATGTTTATAAAAATATTCGCCAGAGAGTAACAAAATCGAAACAATAGATTTCACATAGATTTTCTAAGGTCTTTATGAGCCTTGTAACTTTGCGACCATTGCTGAACTATTGTGTTCGCCACCTACTATAGTTCTGCGCTAAGCCTCGATCATTTAAGAACCGCAACAGGCTTTTGGCGCCAGATTGTTTTACCTCCTCAGGTTGGAGGTATTAACCACCCAAGTGGGTGTATCTTTTACGCATCAGCGAGCCACACTCGCACATGAAGCACAGGGGAGTTTCTCTGCCCCCTGGCAGAACCGACACATTTTTGTGTCTCGGAGCTTGAGGTTGTACATATGTTTGTTCAGGCCGCAATGTCCTGTGAGCACCCTCACCAGTATGCGTAGATTGTTCCAACTTAGCGATAAGGCCTCACGGGCCGTCTTACGGTCGTAAGCCTTAATCAGCGCTTTGGAATGATTGAACCCTGGCGTATTGTTCCAGTGGTTGACGGATTGTTCTCAACATATTTGTTTGAGCATTTGGTTTGCAAGGCTTTTTAATACGCCACAGCAAGGTTCAGCGCCGTATAAAGTTCTCTTTGCTCCCGTCTTAGCAAGTTCGTCGGTTTTTTCATTTCCCTCGATTCCTGCATGGCCGGGTACCCATCTTAGAAATACCCTGTTCTATTCGCCCAGGGAATTCAGTAGTAATACGCAGTTTTGCACTAGCTTTGAATTAATAGTATTCGAGGCTAGTATCATAAGATCTGCCTTGATATCCGAGTGGATATAGATACGGTGGTTGGCATAATTCTTATGGAGGTTAATACCCGCACATTCAATAATGTCGTATACCTCCGCTTGGAATATGGAGGCGTATTTCCCCAAGTTAACACTTCATTCGAAGTTTGGTAGCTCTCCTTATATACCGCAGCCTACGTCAAGTCCTGATTTGGACCCATCAGTATACCATTTAAGGCTACCGGCCTCCCAGTGCAGTTGGCTTTTTAGCCAGTCGTCTCTGGGCGGCAGTTCCACTGTAAAAAGTTTTCCAAACTTTAGGAGTGGAAGCGTTGTGTCTGATAATGGGAAATTTTAAATAGCAGGTAGCATGCAAAATATTGATAAGTCAGTATGTAAGAAAATGGCATGTCGATTTAAAATATATAGTCAGATACTCCGAAAATATATATGAATATATTTTTAATAGTTTTAAAGTAGCCGCGTTTCTTAGTGCAACAATTGAACACAAGTAAGGGGTATATAAAGACTGGGATGCATTTTTAAAAGATTTGTGATATACATTTATTGCTTGTTTCTGCAATATTGTTTCTAAATAATTGATTTTTTTGAGGAAATCTTCGTTTTTGGATATGACATTAGTTTGAAAATGACATACATTAGCAAATGTCAAACGACTATATATTGCAATATTCTTTATTTTTTCAAATCATTAATCTATACTTACTTTTTCGGGATCCATCTTTATCGTATCTTAGTTACATTAGCCCAATTACTACAGATTTACACCACCATGCAGTCCCACTTCGCAGGATGTAATGTAGTTAAACTCATCAAAACTGAACTCCATCACATCACAGTGATGGAAAATATTAAAATATAGCCTTCTGCCTTGAGTACATTGGAATTAATAACCTCTAGTATTGACCGCCTCTTGACTTAACTGGACTGTCAGGTCAGCCACGACACACTGAGCATTTTTAATGGCTTTGAAAACATCGTAAACCTTAATAACATATGATATCTGAGAACGACCATATCTGAAAAAAAATCGTTTCAAAATTTCTAATTGAATTCCTCGATAAGAAACCAATTTATAATTTTGACTCAAAATAATTGCTCGTTGCCTTGGACATTCACGCTTTAAAGTTTAAACTGATTTCAAAAACTTTTAGTGTGTTTTATTTTGGTTAAATTATATTAACCGGTTAATTCTCTACCGTCGCGCATAGCCATTTATTATATATTATACATAGCCACAGGCCTCGCGACTCGCGGTTAACCCTCAGTTTGACTGCGATATCGCAGTCGCGGGGCCTGATGGGTCTCTAAATTAATTACAATTAATTAAAACGTGTGACCGCTCTGAGAGTTAAGCTAAATATGCTTTATAATTAACACCCTTATACCAGCACTGCGCAAAGACAGTTTTACTGTGTAAGCGCTGCGATCGAACGTTTAGTTTCCGCCCACTCACCAGCGCGTACTCACGTGGAATTTTGCCTGACGCTTCATCAACGCTGGATTTTTATTGGTCGAACCCTACAACTATGACCCCGCCTATTTCTTCGAGGGTCCGCCCAATTCAAATATTTTTCTCAGGTATTACAACAGCTGAGCTATAAGCTATTTGCAAGATATTCAGTGCTATAAATGGCAGTGAGCTGGCACCTGAAATATTACAAAAGAGACCGAAAATACTAACTTAAAACAAAATTGTCCGTTTTGAGCATTCGTCTTCCAATGTGATGCATGTAGAGCAACGTATCTTTTGTCGATGGGACCCCCAAACAGATTGTGTGCCCACCTCATTTCCGAAACTTTGGGCCCGCCTATGCCTAATGCTAATTAGTTCTACTAAAAACAAAACGTACGACAAATTAAAGTTAATAACTTGGTAGATATGTTATAGATCAGTAAAGGCATTGATTATATAACGTATCAGATTTCTCAGTGCCATAGCACGTTTTGGCAACCTTCTGGTCCGGCGACATGCAGGTAGCGCTGATAGAATTAGCCGATGAAACTAATAGCAATTTATTCGGCCATCTATAGGTAATAATATTGATAATAAATGTTTTTTTACATAGAACTGGTTGATTATAAAAACCCATTATTTAACAAATGGTAACAGCAATAATATTACATTATTTGTGCAATCCATCTGAATTTTACGGAGATATTAGAAATATTATGGAGATATTACAACGCCAACGAATATTCTATTTGAACCTTAAAGTGCGTAGCAAATTAAAAAATGACTTCTTTATGTAAATAATATCAAAATAGTAATAGTTAAAATTTTTAAATTGTTTGTTATTGTATTATTCTGTTATTTCGAGATCATATTCATTACGCAATCTATTTTAGTTTATAACACCATCCATTGGCCTACTGAACATAAGAGAAGATTATTCAATGTTTGACACTTTGATTGCCATCTAATCGTTGCAATTTGTAGTAAAATTCTGGATGCCCAAACGTAGTACGGCATTGAGCAATCTTATACCCTACCTATATAATAAATATTAAAGGTTAGCATTGCTTGAAAATAAATTAAGGTTATTAAATATAAAGTGCCTCCTGACATAAGTTCAAAAATGGCAAATTCCACGACGATGGTTAGATCACAAAACCTTCTGATTCAAAAATCGTTAATTTACAGGAGAGACAACTCTTTCTTTAAATACAAGTATTTGTTTAGGAAAACTTTTGAAGCCATATTTATTATTTTTAAATAAGTGTATTATTTATATTGTTACTTCATGGAATTAGGTTTTTTAATTTTAATATCAAAAATTTTATGAAAATTATTCATTTTTAACATGAAACTGATAGAGGAAAAATAAAATGTAAACGCCCAATACGATTAGCGTCATTCAGAACGGAAACATTTCAATGAATGACCGTTGGTTTTTTGATGCCCACATGTGCATCTCCGACATAGAAGTTTTGTTATATCATTTTATCAATTATCTGATAAAAGATTAACAATCCTCCTAAGTCAACGCTGGTGAGCAGTTTAGAGACTTCGTATTATGGTAATGAGAGATATTAATTTAAGCAGAGTAATTTAGACCAACAGATATAGAATATTCGTTTGTTTTTCATTTTTCGATTCGTGAATATTTGTGACATTTTCATCATCAGACCGACAAATTTTTCCATTTTTCTAGTACGTTATCAAAATGTCAATATGGCCAAAACTGACATAGGAAGTTTGTGATCTTAGCCATCTATGATGCATCTATGATACAGAGCGGGGACCGTTAATAACCCAAGTTCGCAGAAAAGTTCTTCGTGGAGGTGTCTGGAAGCGCTCCAGATATCGTACGGACATCCGTTTTTGCATAGTGATGATGCTATAGCGATCTGCTACTGGACCCCACAATTCAACTCCGTACGATAAAAGTGCATGCACGTACTCAAAGTAGCATTTTTGAGCGCCACTCTGTCAAGAAGCGCTAACGTAAAGAGTGCGTAACAATTCGAAAACTTTCACAGTCAATTAATTTTCAAATTAAAAGAAAACGGATTACGGAATTGAAATTAATGATTAGCGAATCGATCACATGACATGTGTAACGCCGACTATTTTGTACAATGCAATGAAGCATGTAGATAATGTCTGTTAATAAATGAATATAACCCAAATCGCAACTGTCCCACAAAACACAACAGAAAGCCTCTGACACCAAATCGAGATTTCGCATTCTTGTCACATGCCAAGGGATTAACTGATCAGATTAACAAAATGCTCAAAAGGTTTAGAATTAACACGATCTTTAGACCGTCTCTATTCCTGGGGCCTATGAAAGATGTATTGGCGCTGTAAACCCCTGGTGTTTACAAAATCGAGTATAGGCTGTGGGCTATCTTATGTCGGCAAACGAAACGTCGCGTCAAATTAACCCATTTATGCCCAGTGGTCGTTAACAACCCAAATATATTTGCAAAATTTTTACACTAAATTTTAACATTTATTGCTTCTTGACCTTTACAATGGCATTGAGGTAGTCTGCCGCTGCATTTGGGATATACTTTAAGACGATGCAATTAGTTTCTGTCTTTCTGTGCTTGTTGGAAAAGGCATTATTTTCCGGCGTATGCATCGCGTGAGTCGGTTTTAATATTGAGTACTGAGAAATGCTGATATTATTGAGTACTGAGAAGGCTGATAGAATATAAAATTTCATTTATTAGCTCCTGGAAGTTCTAGAATCTATAGAAAACCCAAGGTTGGTCGATAACGACCCACTGGCCAGATCAATGTAGTTTCTTACATTATTTAATGGGTTTGACTTGTAACAATAATAAAATTAAATGGTCTCCACATCGGGTTTTGATTCGTTTCTACGTCGAGGCCTCTAAGGTCCTGCGAAATTTTCCAGTTATTGGCACTGTTCATAAACAACCAAAAGGGATGTGCCCACTACCAACCTCCAAAGAGATGAATAAAAGGCTAAGAGGAAAAAATTCGTCAGCAAAGTTTGACCCCATAAACAATATCTGCATGACCAAGTGGAAGGACAAGACTGTGGTCACAATAATCTCAAATGAATACGGTGAGAATTCCGTTGCGAAGGCGACATCAGCCATATGTGATGAATGTGTATATCACCTACATGGGTAAAGTAGACAAGATGGACAAACAACATAGGTATTAAACTACCGGATAGGCATAAGGGAAAAAAGGGGTACATGCCCATAGTGCTATGGCTATTCGATGTGACGATTGACAATGCTACGGACTGCAAGCAGATAGTCTGAAATTTCGCCGTGATGTAGTAATAGCTTGGTGCAAAAGTACGGCAACTAAGCGAAAACAGTTGATACAAAACGCAATGTTCTAGGTCTAGGTACAGCTAGACAACACGTATCCCGTCACCTGCTAATAACCGAACAACTTTGATGAAGGTGTTGTATTTCTAAAAGTAAAACTGTGAAAGCATGTCGGCAGTGGAAAACCCCTCTCCACGATAAAGGCTTTGTAATTTTCACAACATAATTTGCTATTTTTATCTGAAGAAGAAGATGGAGAAAATGAAAAAGTTTTCTTTTTGCACAAATAAAAGAAATATTTTTACAAATTTACCTTTTTTATTCATTCACATGCAGCGCAATAGATATTTGCATATTTAATTCATCTGCCCGTCGCATCGGTCGTTCATGACCCAGGGCATAACTCCTCCATTTTTATTTATTTGTTTAAAAATGACTAGTGATTCTTCTTTCTGAGCCTCTTGGGTATCTTGTATGAATGAAACTGAAAATATAACAAAAAGTTCTGGGTTAAGGCAATCGGCAATCTGCGAGCACATTTTGTGATCACCCAAATGTGATCTCAAAAGAACATTTCTTTTTTCCGCCAACGATCAGGGAAGCAATCGAAACCAGACGTACCTACGCCAAACCTCAGATGAGATGACGGTTTCAAACTTTTGACCACATGAAACCGTCTAATTAAGAAGTTCTCATCATCGACCCCTGACAACAGAAACGTTGAGCAGGAACAGTGTGTGCACAGACGATTTTCAAAATTTGCGCCTAAGTATTCATCGCTTCAATCTCCGCTAGCTGGCGTCGCGGCAGTATAAATTAAACTACCCTTCCCAATACCCAGTGTGTGCCGACTACCGACGACGCACTCTTATTATTTCGGTGAAGGCGGCAAATGTACCCTTTCAAAACATCGGAAAAAATATTGTTTACTTCCAAGCGGTAAGAATCCGTTTTCTTTCAATTCAAATAAAGGGAACGTGCTAGGTGCGTCCCAGCTTATCGCACAAGGCATCTATGTGTACATTCCATCCTAGATTTCTCTAGATAACAAAATCTAAATCTTAGCAGACATCACTGGCTGTAGTGGTAGATTGTTGAAAATCAAGTCTATAGTGGACCAAAGTTCGCTAAGATTGAATCATAATATATGAAATTAGTCCTCGTCACATTTCAAACCAGGCCAGGCCATCCACAGATATTAAGTAGAATAATTATTTTTCAGTTAGTCCTGAAGCATCCCGTTCAAGTAAACAGAGGGAAGGATTTTAGGCTTTTCAAGCCGATATTCGGAAAAGGAATATTTTCACTAAAAGGAGACTTATGGAAGAATCGCAGGAAGATAATTAGTTCTTGCTTTCAAATGAAAGCTCTCGAGAGTTATGTGAGAAAATTTGACCAACATTCAAGGTTATTGGTCGATCAGCTAATGGAAGGCGAAGGCCAAATCGTTGACATCTGCCCCATTATAAAGAAGTCCACCCTGAATTCGCTATGCGGTGAGTATGATCTTCTAATCTTCTTATTCATTATGTGTTGTGCCGTTTCTTCGATCGGATTGTTATTTTGTATAAAAATTAAGAAAAGTATTATCAATAGATTTAGGCTATAAGAAGCGTAGTGGCAAGTTACAATGTGAGAATTCTAGAGCAAAAAGTGTCTGGCTTAAACTCTTTCTAAACAGACTGTATTGACGTTTCCAATAAGTCGCGAAAAAGCGGTTTCATCGTGACTCTCCTAAATTTAGTCGCTGCGGTGGCGCTTTGGATTAACCTTGAACATGTAGCGGCACATAAGATGATGATAACTAATGCATATATGCAGTCCGTTGAAACAATACATACATCATGTCATCTGCGCGCCCTCACCGCTTCTACCCGCATACGCTGGACACGCTGCCAGCGCAGTTCAGAGTAGCGAGCTGACCGCGGCGAGCGCCAGCAATTAATTGTACCGCGACGCGAGCTTTGCCCTCACACAGTACGAGGTTCTACCCAAAAGTTCGGGGAATTTAAATGTCGCGCGCGAACCATTGGTGGTACGATCTGCTGCCGCTAGATGTGGGTAACAGAACTCTTTGTGAATCAGTGTGCCAATGGCCGTGCAGCTGAGTGGATGTACTGTTGAGTTTCGTGCGGCTGTGTAACATTCTGTTTTGTTTTAGTGTATCGGCGATTTTCTAAATGGCAGATTTTTAAAAACTGCTGTAGCATTTGGCGAAAGTAGGTACTATGCGTAAAAGTTAAACTTATTTGAGGTACAAACGATTTAAAGATGGACGAACGACAGTCGATGACGAAGAGCATTCAGGACGACCGTCAACAAGCACAACACCAGAAAACATTGCAAAAGTGCGAGAGGCTATTCTTGCAGATCGTAGATGAACAATCCATAATGTTTGTGCAATCGTACAAATGTCATTCGGGTCCGCGCAACACATATTGTCAGACAATTTGAACATTAGACGCATTGCTGCAAAAGTCGTACCGAGGTTATTGAACATCGACCAGTGAACAGCGACAATATTTTGGCTTCCTAAACCACGGTAGTGATTCCCCTCTCACCCTATTGGCTTGACCTCGCCCCTTGCGACTTTTTTCTCTTTCCCAAAATAAAATTTCAATTAAAAGGCCGTCGTTTTAACACAATTGAGGATATCCAGGAAGAAACGCTGAATGTGCTTCAAACACTTAAACTTGCAGACTTCCAGGTATGCCTGGAATCCTGAAAAAACGCTGGGATCGCTGTATCAATGCCCAAGGGCTCTATTTTGAAGGTGACGGTGGAAATTAGAAGTTATAAGCTATTTTATTTTTATGGTAAAATTCCTCAAACTATTGGGTAACACCTGGTACTTTTTACGTCTGACAAAGGAATGGACAATAAAACTCTAGTTCGATATTTGGACTTTCACTATCTAAACGCAATTTACTATGGAGTCAGACAAACAGACATTCAGATGATAGAGTATTGAGAGATAATCTCTGTCTCATCATCGTCATAAGTAGTGATCCACCTCGCTATAAAGTAATGACTATCCCTCCCAATAACCATACCGAAATTCGATTAAGGGGTGCTTCAAGCCATCGCGCGCAATATAAAGAGCGTGGGAAGAAACGAGGCGAGGGTCGCGCAATTGACAGTTCAGTGTATTTGTTTGTGAATTGCTAAATGGATAATATACGAAATAAGCTAAAGAAATGAACGGATTACAATCTCAAAATCCCTAGACGACAAGACATTTTGTAGAAAAAATAATTATCATTGTAGAAAAAAATATAAGTTTTTATGTATTAAATATTCTGGATAAAAGGAACCTGAATATCCTCTCCAAAGCCAATCTGTTCATGGCGATGATAGCACGCTAGATTCCTAAACTAATGAACGTAATATATTGTTACAGATGTTGCGATGGGACAATCAAAAAATGACTGGACAAATTATCGTAAAGCCTTAGAAAAGTTAGTATGTATTCAATATTTAAATTTCAGTAGTTATTCAGTACGTATGTACAATACGTCGTCCTCTGTTGTGAAAACCAATCCTACATTTTCCGCATAAACATAGATAGACTGAGAAAAGAAACAAATATGTGATATAATGACTAATAAGGACCAGTCTTATATGGCTGGATATTCAACTTCATTGAATTAACCAGCCAAATAAGGTGACTTTCTTGGAATACTATCTACGACGATACTAAATAGACTACAATTATTCGCCTTTGATCGATCGACTAGGCTTTAAATCGATAACTGCACCCATTGAGATATCTCAATGACCGCACCATATTATATTAACGCGCTCGTATATAAAACTATACTCATACCTAAAAGTCGTAACCTTTTGTGGCGTGAAAACTGAACAGTTTCATTCTAAGGCGACATGACATCAGAAAAATATCCGAAATAGGCGGACACGCGAAAAAATCGGCAGAGTCAATTTTGTAGGATTTGACCAATAAAAATCCAGCGTTGACGAAGCGTCAAGCGCAGATTCCACGTCCGCTAGCGCCGGGAAACAGACGCATACTAAACGGTCAATCGCAGCGGATAGTTAATTCCAGACGGAGATATCCTGCCACACTGTATAGCAAGGTGGCCCCAGTGCGTTACCTTCCTAGTGCCTTGCTGTAAAGCGTTAGACTCTGGCGGGTTCGTGGCTTTGCTGGACGGTAGATTTGTATCGACCAAAAGTCTTCTACAATCACCTCAAGGGAGGCAATGTTCATTATTGTTAAAACTTTCTGAGGGTTGCCCGATGCAGTCGACACCTCCAATGTATTAACTATACTTCGACATACCTCTTATTTTTGTAAATGGTTAGTTTGTCATGCTAACGATTGTTTCGGGCTTTGCTAATCCTCTTTGACTATATTAACTGACAATGATGCTAATCTATACTAATATTATAAAGAGGTAAAGTTTGTGAGGATGTAGGAAGTAATCTCTGGATCTACTGAACCGATTTTAAAAATTCTTTTAGGAATAGAAAGCCACGTTATTTGTGAGTGTCATAGAGCCATATATTAATCAGAAAAATGAAAAGACTTTTTCGTGGTCGTTGGATTTACAAAGTAATTCGGAGAAAAAAACGGTCGAATGAAAACGTTTCTTACGAACGCTGCTTTAACGATGAGAGAAATCTGATTGAGTTCTAGAGAAAAGTTGTAGAGCTTGGTAATACCTACAAAAAAGTCAGGGACAGCATATGTCTAAATTTTATATTTATGTCACAGAAAGTAGTTTTTTATATAAAAAAAAGAATTTAAATCGTTAGGTCATGTTTATTGGTCATATTATCAACAGTTATGAATTCATATCGAAATAAGTAAATTTATCATCTCAAGTGAGAAAAGACTTTTTCCTTTTACTGCATATAATTTCCCTTTTACTGCATAAATGGTTAAAAAGATAAGACACTCACAAATAAGACACTCACAAGAAGACACTCACAAATAACGGTAACATAGTCAAATTGGCATGCAAATACATACATACATATGCAGTAAAAATATAACCCTTCTTTTGGCAGTCAGGAAATAAATCATAGCACTCAGTACTAACCGAACCACACTCATAATTGCATCACAAGTAAAAAGTTTTACCGCCCAACGAAGTGGGCACGGGTCAGCTAGTATAGAATAAAGGCTTATACAATAAAATTAATGCTTGACAGGTTAAGCGATATAATTATCGGAAGATTCTCTTCGATTAAGAGATTCGACTTAATCTTTGGCCTCTGCCGTGATCGCCGGCTGCAGGAACACTGTGTTCAAGAAATAAACAACATAGCTGAAAATGTAAGTATACAGGTTGAGTTAAAATTTATCGGGATCTTTCACATGTAAATTATTACGAGCTAATAAGCAACTTTTAATAACAATTTGATAAAAACAACATAAAAAATATAGGTTAAGTTCAGGGGAGACCACTTTTTTTAGTCGCTTATTTTTTTTTCCTGGATAAGTATAACACAAGCTTATGGTATTATATCAATATACTGTTATTAATCACCCATTTATAAAATATATATGGCAAAACGACAGTTTCTAAAAGATACAATTTGAGATAAAACAATTAGCTTTAGTCCATCTCTCCCACAATTTATAGGTGAGATGAAATACCCACTAAAGTAAGATGAACCTAACAAAAATACTTGTAATTTCTTAAATATCTCCGACTGATGTGACCCGTCCATCATTGGATGCAAGCCTACCCACGGCGGAATGTGAGCGATCCAATATTGGATATGAAATCAGAAGAAGTGACGTCTGAATTTTTACCACGCGATAAGAGCGGTAAAGCTTTCGTACTATAATGCACACAAAAAACAAATCAATGATAACAATAACTAATACGAAACGAAAAGAATTGTTTTACCATTCTGTAAAACTTTAGGACATAAATCCAGCATTTGTGCATAAATTGTCTTTTTCTATAAACCCAGTGTAATATTCATTAAGTTATGTTTTTATTGCACAATTGATTTATTCTATTCTATACTATTCTATTCTACCATTGTGTCTCCGCACTTTCAGTTATGGTATTTAAAACAGCCTTCATGAAACCAGCAGCGTTTATTTTAAAAATCATAAGACAATACGGCCGTCTACTTTCGTATACTTTGCAACTAGTTTAACACCAACAAGCCAGTGTTGCCAGTTTAATAAAAAGTAGTTTGAGAGAAATTTCGATGGTCCGTCTCACCCGCTGATCCATCTCTCTTTGAATTAGTATGGGAGATATGAACACGTGCCTTCTCAAACGTGACCTACGCTCTATGATGTCCTCCGTAAATATCGGCATTCTTCCTCTTCAACCTACACACCATTCTAAAACCACAAACACACTCCTGTATCTGATTATGATCAGTCAATCTGACCGTGTATCTGCTCACGGGCAGTACGACGCCCCCGGTTTCTCCCACTACGACTTAATTTTTCTCTCTTACAAAGTCCGGTGCCCCAAACCACCTCCTAAGTTTATTCGAACGCGTAACCTGAAGGCAATCGATCATGATATGTTCAATCGTGATGCTTCTAATGCAGACTGGCAGGGTGAGATTGCTAAGCAAGATACAGTTGAGTCTAAAGTGTCAAAGTTAAATGAAATAATCTTGCGTTTATATGACACTCACGCACCTAACAAAATCATTAAAATTAAACACCCTCCGTGTCCATGGAACTGTGAAAATATCAGAAACGCAATGGCAGCACGCGATAAGGCTTAGATCCGCCACAGATTAAACCCAACCAGCAAACTTTGGTAAAATTTAAACAAGCTCCGAAACCGGTGTACGCAACTTTGCCGAAACTCGAAACGAAATTTTATTCGGTCCAAACTCATGGAGTGTAATCCGAGCAATACGTGGAAGTTCCTCAATACCTTAGGCGTAGGTAAAAAGAGATCAACTGCTCTTATCCCGTCGATTACTTTAAATCCGCTGAACAATTTCTATTCTACTTCATCACATAATATTGATACCGCTGTCAAGTCACGAACCATTCAGTTTATCGAAGCTAATATTATAAACTCCAACTCATCCTTTTCTCTACTCTATACTAACGAACGGGAAGTTCGAGATATAATATCCTTTATCTAAACCAATGCTACCGGAGTAGACAATATTAACATTAAACTCGTAAAACCACTGATCGGCCTCATTTCTCCAGCAATCGCAAGTATCATAAATTGTTTCTTTAACACGAGCACATTCCCGTCCGAATGGAAAAGAGCACTGGTTACTCCCTTGCAGAAGATCGACGCTCCGTTGGGAGAGAAGGATTATCGACCAATATCTATACTTCCGTTATTCTCAAAAGTAATTGAACGCGTGGTTTTTAACCAGTTGAACTAACATCTCATAAGCAATGGCCTGCATGACCCCCTACAGTCTGGGTTTCGACCAGGACATAGTACCACCACGGTCCTTGTTAAGGTTACCGATGATATTAGAGATGCTTTGGAAGATAGGAAAATTACATTGATGTGCCTTCTTGACTTTAGTAACGCCTTCGATACTGTCGATTTTGATATTCTTCTCTCGCGTCTGAAAGCTCTACGACTCTGTGACCACACTCTTAATTGATTCCGTTCCTATCTTTCTGGCAGAAAGATTGAGGTTTCAAGCAGTTCAGTATGAGGATAAACTTTCAGATTGGTACGATTTGACAGCTGGTGTTCCTCAAGGGAATGTTCTTTCTCCCTTGTTATTTTCTATATTTACGAACACCATATCACAGTCCCTTGATTATTATTATCATCTCTATGCGGATGATATGCAATTTTATATCCATGCTAAACCTGCTGATATTAATATAGCCATTTCCAAAATGAACTCTGATCTCGCTAGAATTTCACAATGGGCAACAAATCATGGACTACTATTGAACCCTAATAAGTCGCAAGCAATCATTATAGGTAGCACAAAACTTCTAAACTCTCTTTCTAAGTACGATTTCTTATATCTAAATCTAAACAACACCATAATCCCTTTTTCAAATACTGTAAAGAACTTGGCTATAATTTTTGACAAAAATCTTTTTTGGCATGATCAAGTATGATACGGCGGTCAGCAAGAAACTTTATGCCAGTTTTCATAGCCTTAAGAGGCTACAAAACTTCCTGCCCTTAAGCACTCGCCAAACTCTGGCACAATCCTTGCTACTCCCGTTACTTGACTACGCCGATATATGGTACCTCGATGCCCACGAAGTTCTCCTAGACAAATTAGAGCGGCTCCAGAATGTCTGTGTTCGATATGTGTACGGGCTCAAAAAATACCACCATACTTCAGAGTTCCGTACTAAACTAAATTGGCTCAAGATACGCGAACGTAGACCTGCATATTCTCTGTCTATTGCAGAAAATACTCAATAATCCACTTATTCCGTCGTACCTAAAATCCGAATTCCGGGTGTTATCTTCCCACGGGCTGCCATTACAGCCTCAGTCAACGAATACTCTATGTATACCTCAGCATCACACAGCTTTCTTCACCTATTCCTTTGCTGTATATGCAGCAAGATTATGGAATAACCTGCCTTCCAATATACGGGATACCGTTAGTTCGAGTGCGTTTCGCTCCCGGCTGAAGCTATATCTGCTCTCAAAATAATATAAGCTGATCGTAGATATATATATATTTTTTTTATTATGTATATGTATAATATGGATATTATGTATCATTTATATTATTATGCACTTTATGTATTGTATGTTCATTTATACTATTATGCACTTATTGTATTGCATTATCACTTTATGTATCTTGATCCTCTAATTAAGGCCCAAAAGTCGCTACTAAGAGTTATACACAAAAAACCCTTCCGGTATTCTTCTGAGAGCTTGTACAAGGAATCTAAAGTCCTTGACGATCGTCAAATATACGCTAAGGTAGACCTACTCTACTACTATAATCATGAGAATTATCATCTATATTCAACACACCATAAAGGAACACGAGTAACAACAACCAGACAGCACTTAATCCAAAAAAAGAGAACAAGTTTTGCACAAAAACACTTTTCTTACATTGCTCCTCGACTGTTCAACAAAATGAATAGTGTTTTTCCTGCAGGACTGAAATCTAGGACTAGTCACGGCGTAAAGAAAAACTTAACTAAGTCAATTTTGACTATGGGTCGACAAGAAACGGAGACATTAATAACATTTATATATTAAAATAGAAGACGATTTGTGAGATATATATAGTATTATTTTATATTTATCTATAAAGTATATATTTATTTATGTATGTACGTGTATATTTATATGTATAGGTATACCAAAATTTAATATTATTATGCTTTATTATTTTGGAGACATATCTATCTTCTTAAATGTAACATAATAATATACAAAGATAATACAGCAAGTTACGAAAACCACTCTACCTTCTTTTATATTAAGCCTACCTTAGTACAGGTGAGGCCTAGTTAGGATGGCTTTGAATTTTAAAAATATTTGTAATATTATAGATTAATAAAGAATTTTGAATTTGAATTTGATATATGTATGTGTATACGTATGCATGTGTATGTATATGTATTTTTTGAAGTCAATGAAAAATTTAAGAAAAAAATGTTCTGCCACGAACAAACGTAATTACTACCTGCTGGTTGGCTGGAGGATATTGCCATTTATGGCAATAAGCCCGCCATTTGTACCAGTTGGTCAATAACGAGTTTTAATAATAATAATAATTATTATTATAAGTAGTTTGAAAACGATCTAATCGGACGGACACAAATTACCTCAATTGGATACTCCTCCCGCGCACCGAAAGACCTGTCATACCGTGTACCACAGGGTAGTGTCTTGGGGGTATAAATAAACGTTACAATTTAACACCAAGTAAAGCTATTTCCTTCGCAGACGACGATGTAGTAGTCTTTAATGATAGTAGCTGGAAGCGTGTATTTACTAAGGCAAATGCAGATATGAATACTATAATGGCTTGATATCTCTTTACTCTAGCCTAACCTTGATAAAACTAAATATTTAATATTCAGTATAGATAAGATACGGCAGCCATCTGCAACAAACACCGTAACAATACATTTTATGCAGGAGTCTAACAGTGTAAATATGCGGAATTGTTGAATTCTGAAGGCATACTCGTGGATAATCAACTCAAATGGGCTGACCACATAGACCTAGTTTCTACCAGAGTCAGGCGTCTGGCTTTCTTATTTAGTGATACCATATAAGTAATATTTTAGACCACAAGACATTAAAAACTACTTACTATGCCTTGTACCAAAGCATTCTAAGCTATGGAATCATTGGTTTGGGAGCCTGTGCAAAAACCAAAGTAACAGAGAAAAGTAACACAGAAACAAATCATAAAAATTATCACCCGTAAGACTTACAGTTACTCAGAGGAAAAATTGTTTGGGAAATATGAAGTATTGGCTTTGAGACAGCTCTACTTAAAATTCTGTTTAAATTTCATTCAATTCCAAAACAACAGGAATTTCTCACAACAAGTAGGTACATACGACACGACGATTCGTTGCCAACAAAATAAATACTCAACGAATGATGACTTCCTTTAGTCAAAGGCATTTTACTGTTTTGGGCCCCAGGGCATATAACCTATTAGAATATGATATTAAAACAATTCAGACCAAAGGTCCCTTTAAGAAGCAAAGCCATATGTGGCTAATAAATGGAGGCCGTGAAAAGAGCCACAAATTATTTCAGTGTCTAGTATGATTTATATATTAATAGGATTTTATCATTTTATTTTTTACTGAGTAGGTATTAGTTTATTTATAATATGATTTCGATTTTTATTTATATACTCGATAATTTTAATTATTTATTGATGATATTTTTTTATGATAAATTTAATTTCGATGATAATTTTATTTACATTTTTAGTTTTAAATCCTTTTTTATACATTAATATATTTTATTTTATATTACTGACGAAGACACAATTTATTTTGTTTTGGGCTATTTTTATATGATTTATTTTTTTTAATTTTCATTACATTTTAATATTTTTACTAATAGTCCCTTAAGATAATTTTGGAAATGAAACTGAGATATTTATAAATTTTACATATTTTTGACTATTTTAAACTAATTCTTTAATTTTAATTCCTTCTGTAATCTATTTTTCTTAATGATAATTCACGATTTCCTAAATACTTATGAATACCTAATTTGATTTATTTTGTTTTTAATTTCAATTTTAACTAAACGTGTGCACAGGTAAAATATTTTCTGGTATGCCTGCACTAGTACAGGCACAGTATACTGTATGCCTGGCACAGTATGCCTGGTACAGGCACAGTATACTGTCGTACAAGCCTAGGCCTAGTTAGGCGGGGTCGACGTTGTCATCAAGATGCTGCAGTGTGCTTTATTTTCCGCTACTGGTCGAAACACGTTTTTTTAATACTGCAGGAATGTATAATATATCGTTCTTTACTTTAAATAAAAAAATAAAAAAATACTGCCACAAAGTTAACCATCCACTAAATGTAAATATATTTCTAGGTGATTAGGAAGCGAATAGAAGAAATGAAGAAGAACGAAGAGACTTCATATGAGAGCGACCACAAGAGGATATTTCTGGACGAACTTCTGGTGGCTAAGACGCCGGATGGAATTCCTTTAACCCAAGAAGAAATCAGAGATGAAGTCAAGTCATTCATATTTGCCGTAAGTATGTATGTAGATGGTTTCATAATACATTATTTCATGTATTCGCTCGTTGAATATGCTGAAGAACATCCTCCTTAAGGAGAGCAAGTTTACGATTTGTCAGTATGTACTAATCCTTCTTCTGGATTATAGGCATATCTCACAGTTGAGTCACAGGTCTATACACAGATATACAATATTTTATTACATTAAAACTTTACAAATTGTGTTGCAATGACTAAGTAGATTAAAGTAATGTTAAAATTAATAAATTTAACAAAGAATTATATAAGGTAAACTAATCCATAATTATTCGAATTAACAAATAACCGTCATCTATCAAATAACATTCAAAATTTAGTACATTAAATTACATTAATAGGTACGAATTCGTCTTCATATTATTTGATAATGTCTCTATGCGTTGCGCATACACGTTGATTGTTGGCAGGTAAATCCGGATGGATCTTTTGAAATTGTCATTTTTTAACCACCTTTAATTAATCAAGTAATTTAATAAAATATTTAAGTGCTATGTAAAGGCCTGAAACTTAGTAGAACGTGGTAGGATAGCTTGGAGGTAGGTAATTGGTTTTAATTTTTACAAGACTGCCCAACAAAAATAAATTGTTATGTGTTCAGAGTTCACCTATGTATGTTTTCGGTTATATTCTGCAAAGCATGTCCATTCCGTTATATTCTATCACATACTCGATAGAAAACTCCCAGATCTTTGATTCCAGTAATTTTATTTACGCAACATTATACCCAACGATAAGGTAATCAAACATCATAGAGCTGATTGTCTTTAAATCGCACTTACAAATCGCTATACCTCGTGGTCTTGTTGCAATAAACACAAACATCAATAAACGTCGATTCGTAATCATAATTGGTTGCATCCCTAGAAAAATATGCCTTTTGCTACGATTGTTCATAGTTAAAAGGGTATAAACACTGTACAATTTATCTGTATTTGTTGGTTTTGAGGGTAAGCCGATCACAACGATGAAGCATATATTGTCGCAATCAAAAGAGCTAATCTAAAAAAAATGTAATCAAGAAAGCGGCTCGTTCGGGCATGAGAGCATAAAAAAATTAAACTTAATATCTGTTTTTTTTCGTTACTGTAAGAAGTAGGTAGACTACGTTGAAATTTAGTGCGTAAGTAAAAAATTATATTTTTTTTTCGCCGTTTTCTCGATTACTTATTTCGTGGCTTAGTTTTTTTGGACTTCAAAGCAACGGCTTATAAAAAGATATTATACATAAGAATATATTCTGCAGGGCCATGACACGACTTCTTCAGCCATCAGTTTCTTAATATACCTCCTATCGAAGCATCAAGATGTCCAGGAGAGGGTATACGCAGAACAGAAGGAGATTTTTGAGAAGGATCTTCAAAGAGGCGTGAATTTAAGCGACCTGAATCAGATGAAATACCTCGAGAATGTGATCAAGGAGTCTCTAAGGAGATACCCAAGCATTCCTGGCTTTGCACGAGTCTGCAGCGAGAACACTCTCCTACCAGGTGATTCCCTTTTTCCTGGGATTTTAGATAATAATAATAATAATGTTTCTATATTGTGATTTGTAAGTAGGTCGTACAAAATGGATAGGTACTATTTTATGTGCTATACAGTTTACCTATAAGGTGTACAATATTTATGTTGCTGTAATTGAATATATTTTCACTTTGCGTCGCATTTTCATTTTCACCAACTGCTTATCGACTTTATTTGTTAAATAAATAAATAATTCAGATGAAACAAGTCCTTGGCTTTTTGCCGGGAAAGTCTTTGGGTGACACAAACGAGTTTTTTTATTAAGGTAAGGGGTTAAGTGTGTCTGCCTCGGACTTCAAAAATATGAACTCCATAAACATATTGCTTGGCTTGTTTGTTAGTAAGTTTTATTTAAATTATTATTTGTTGTGTGGGGCTTTTCTAAGGTCTTTATGAGCCTTTTAACACTCGGACCATTGCTGATCTGTTGTGTTCGCCAACTACTGTAGTTCCGCGCTAAACCTTGTGTCATTTAAGAACCGCAAAAAGCTTTTGGCGCCAGATTGTTTTACCTCCTTAGGTTGGAGGTAATGACCACCCAAGTGGGTGTATCTTTTACGCGTCGGGCCACACTCACACATGAGGTGCAGGGGAGTTTCCTCTGCTCCTTGGAAGAACCTGCACATTTTCGTGTCCCGGAGCTTGAGGTTGTACATGTGTTTGTTCAGGCCATAATGCCCCGTGAGCGCCCTCACCAGTATGCGTAGACTGTTCCTATTTAGTGATAATGCCTCACGGGCAGTCTTACGGTCGTAAGCCTTGATTAGCGCTTTGGAATGGTTTAACCCTGGCGTGTTGTTCCAGTGGTTGACGGATTGTTCTAAACATATTTTTGAGCATTATGTTTGCAGGGCTTTTTGGTACGCCACAGCAAGGTTCAGGGCCGTATAACGTTCCCTTTGTTTCCGTCTTAGCAAGTTCGTCGGCTTTTCCATTTCCCTCGATTCCTGCATGGCTGGGAACCCATCTTAGAATTACCCTGTTCTTTTCGCCCAGGGAATTCAGTAGTGATACGCAGTTTTGCGCCAGTTTGGAATCAATGGTAGCCATAAGAGCCACAAGAGCCACAATCGAGCCATAAGAGCTGCCTTGCTATCCGAGCCTTGTTAGTAAGTTGGCCATTAAATAGAAATCAGCGCGGGTTCCGGGCAGCCGCAAATAATACAGATGATTTGCCACCAATATTTCGGCCCTAAAATCCAGTTTTAGGTATCGATTAGCCCGATAACCGTAGATTCTTTATTTTCTAAATTGTACAGGGCTCGTGGGCTGTACTTTAGACACATTTCATTGCTAAGGTAGACCAATATTTGCATGGATATAGGATTTGCTCGCATATTACTTAATTTGTTAAAAAAATTCTTTTAAATGTATTTATTATACTAAGTCTGAATATAATTGTAGTAGTAACTTAAGTGTAATGTCTATGGTAGATAAATATAATTAAAAAAGTCAAAGAAATAATAAAATTATTCAAATACATGATAATATTATTAATAATATTATAAATGTCAAAAAGTTAGAAAAAAATCAAAATAAACGTACACATTCTCAAAATAAATAAGGTAGATTATTGAAAAATTTGAATACATTAAAATCAATATACATACATATTGGGCTCGATTGCGTTTCTCTTAAACTAAAATCGGAAATTAGTTCGTGTGAACGAGATGAGAGCAGTAGGTACGTCAGAGCGGAATGTGAAATGGACGGTTGTCGCTTTTCCTCATTAAAACTACACAACCAGGATAAAGCAGCTAAATCTTACAACGCACAAAATGTGTTCAAACTTATTCGGGCGTCTATAACTTAGACAGGTGGTTTTGGTGCGGGAAAATCGGCGACAGTTCATTTCATATTCCGTTCTAACATATTGCTCTGACTCGTTCGGTTGAACGAAGTTCCTATTTTAGTTCTCGAAGTATTAGTCATTACAGTATAATAAATGAATAATAAGTAAACACTTATTTTTATCTTGGAATATATTTTATGAAACAATCTGGTGTTTTACAAAATTGTTCGTGTACTTGTTCCCGTAATGTCTTGATTTAATTTTTGGGCTTCTGCAGCGCCACGTTTTTATTGCAGACGGCACCGAGATCCCGGTTGGAGTTACCATAGTAATATTTACTTGGGCAATGGGTATAAACCCTGACGTATACCCCAATCCTGAGGTCTTCGACCCGGACCGCTTCTTGGATGAGAGGATGTCATACTCATATGTTCCGTTCAGCGCTGGACCCAGGTCTTGTATCGGTCAGAAGTACGCCATGCTGAAGATCAAGACAATCGTGTCTACCCTGCTGCGAAGGTGCACCATCTCTTACGCAGGCCCTGAGTACGACCCCAAGGTGTTGTTGAAGATTACTCTGCAGTCGAGTAATGGAATCCACGTGCGGATGTCGCGGAGACTTTAGACATAAAGAGTTTTAATGAGCAAATAAATACTTAATCAATGAAGCAGTTTTTCCTTATCCATTCGAAAACTAAAACCATTTTGGATAGAAGATCGTGTGGTGTCTAGGGATCGTGTCGCTGAAACGTCGGGTGCTACAAACTTCACGCGGTACATTCGTTTCTATCCTATTTATAATGTCAAACAACCACGATAAGCTTCGAATTCGTAGTTTAATTTATACGAAAATTGTGTTTTTTGGTGTGTGGAAATTACCCCTAGGCAAAAAGAGCCAACATCCTTTTTTTAGTACACTAAACCTGACAACAAAATTTCTTTATTGAAATATAGTTTTTTGGAATTTGTTTCTTTCTTTTTACTTTCCTGGCAAGGAATGTATTGTGGGCGCACTTCTGTGTCTGTCTGTCTGTATTCCTCCACGATAGCGCCCAAACGCTTCGTTTGATTGAGCTGAAATTTGGAATGCAGGCATCAGGCATGCAGGCATCATTTGGTCATCGCAAGAGTTGAAAAGATTTGCTTTAGGGAAACTTGCAGCGCCGATGTGTTGAGATGTCGCAAACCTAATTGAATTTCACCTCTTTTTCTGATTTTTACGTAAATCATACTCGCTGTGTGGAATTTTTCCACGCCTTATGTATAGACTTCGGCCATATTTATCAGTTCGTTGAGAAAGTACACGGATTTAAAGAAATACGTTCTTGAATTACCCATTGTGTTGGATTTTTTAAAAATCCGTGTTAACCTAAAATCCCAACATTTTTATTTCATGGAGGTTTTTGTACGCTAATATTTCTTACGTTACAATTCATGACGCGGTTGAATTTCTGCACTACATTGTTTTTTTTCCATGGGGGAAACCCGTTCCTGATATAGATGAGTAGAAAACCGTTTTTTGGTAACCTACCCCCGTATTTTTGTTGTAGTTTTTCCTTTCTAAATTTCTTCCAGTTTCCGCGTTTCGCTACAAAACGCAGTGGCGCTCATTTATCTTTAAAGTAATTTAATTACATTTATTTTATTTATTATTTTATCCTGTTATATACATAGTTAACAATCAAGGTAACATTAAAATAATATTCAAAACAGAGAACTTCTTCTATAACAATTATTAAGACAACGAGAACTGACAAAAAAATCTAATTATAATTGTTTGGTAAACGTAGCTTGGTGGCGTTAGTATTTTTCGTTATTTTTTGTATACCAATTACACCTTTTAATTAAAATGAATAATGTTTATTTAGAAGGCGTCTAAAAATATGCTTTGCATAAACAAGGCACCACGCGTCCGTGCTTATCTAGCATTGCTTTAACATTTTGGGCAGGCTTGATAATTAAATGTATTCATATTAATTTGGTTTGTCTATGTCAGACCAAACGACGCGACTGGTCACCTCGCTAACAGTGCGGGTTAAACATACTATAAATTATTATTATCCTTATGGTGATTCATAATATCATTAATAGTACGATTTACAAATGTGAATTATTGAAACGAAGGACAGCATTTTATAAATGGTTTTATTATTTATCAGAATAAAGCGCGAAGACGATTTTATCCTACGGCTGTAGTGATATCCCAATATAATAATATCGCATGTCACATAGGCCTCCTATTTTTTTTACCCTAATAGCCCTTACGGTAAAGGCTCACCTTTATGTCTAACGAATAGTATTTTACAGTCGGCCAGCTTCAATAACATTGCGTGGGAGAACTCGGGCGGTCACCCAACCAAGTATGGTAGATAGCTATCGTTCCTGAATTTCAATGATTAGTTAACCATTCTACTTTTTGACGAACGTTTCTTAAATGGGTTTTTATTATATTTTCTTCGAGATTATTGTATTAGTAGAAAATATGAGATACAAATTAAAGATAATTATTACAAAAACGAATATTTATGTACCAATATTTATGTACAAAATCACAGATATTTATTGGCGCATGATTCTTTGAGGTCAGTAAGGCGCTTATATTCATAATGACTATATCAAGAACGTCAGGTTGGAAAGTTAGTTTTTGTTTAATTATTTCCGTTCGTTGTTTCCGATGGATGAACGTTAATTAATAAATTACCTAGATTTTTTGGCGCAAGTACATACAAACTACAGGTGTAAAAGTTACGCATAAGCTAACCATTCGTGAAACTTATGAGTATACAGTAGATATCTCAAATACAACATTACTGACCGGCTAAGCGCGACGAAGTTGTAAAACAATTAGGCAGAGGGATATATTTAGTAGATGCTCGTCGTTTTGACGAACGTTAGCTTTCTAATGTTAACTTCGGTGATCTGACGGGAGCCAGTATATCAACGCGGCTATGGACTTTGGCAATCTAATTGGGTAGGTATTATAAAAAATATTAACATGTTATCACGATTAAAATATTTCAAGTTTGTCGTCGTGTTATTGGACTTACGTCTGACGTCAGCCAAGAATCAAGCTTTGTGCTAGTTATTATTATATAACACGAAAAATCTAGATACTTCTACTAGCTTACAAATAGTTAATTTGGTATTTATTGTATATTGGGTTAATTCAAACAAGGCCTGAGGAACGCATAATTTTATCAAATTTTCATTATTTTCACGTGATAATTCGTACTCGTGCGCTGCTAAATTTCATTCGCCATTCCTCCTCGAATACTACCGTAACGTATATTTTGCCGAGCTTCCTTCTTTGACTTTCCATTCTTAATGTATTATAATTGTATCTACAAATAAATAAGTAAATAGTAGAAATAGTAGAAACACATTTTTTAAAACAAGCTATTATTAAAATGCTCTGTGCCGAGCCAACCCTGGGTTCGGCAGACATATCATAGTGGACCTTAGAACGGGCTATCATAATTGAATGCTATACAGAATTTCGTATTTGTGTTGTTGACCGTAAAGGAGTCCCCTCGTTAAAAGTCAACCCTGGTTGCAGCGGCCATGCCAAAGTGGACCTTAGAACGGGCTATCATAATTGAATGCTTACAGAATTTCGTATTTGTGTTGGTGACCGTAAAGGAGTCCCCTCGTTAAAATCCAACCCTGGGTGCAGCAAACCTATTACAGTGAAACTTAGAACAGGCTATCATAATTGAATGCGTATACAAAATTTCGTTTCTGTGATGTTGACCGTTGAGGAGTCCTTTTGTTGGAAGCCAACCCTGGGTGCAGCGGCCCTGTCATGGTGAAATTTAGAACGGACTATCATAATTGAATGCGTCTACAAAATTGTGTGTCCTCGTCGAGAGCCGATCCTGGGTATAGAAGCAGGCCATGCTCACCATAAAAATGCATTGTCATCGGAACAGAACTAAAATTTAAAATTTTAAATTCATAGGATAAGAGGAAGTGGTTTTAATTCAGATTGCTAGATTTGAACTAAACAAACTAACATACTAGCAAACATTGCAAGATAAATAAAAGCTTGTAACAAGAGAAAAGCGAATTTACCACGTGAAGTTTGTAGCACCCGACGTTTCTGCTATGTTGCAACCGCCCCGTTGTCCAGTCTACCCTGGACAACGGCAGCTGGGGCTGTCGACATGATCTCAACTGATTAGAATGCTTAATAAATAATAGAATATTTTTGCCAGTAGTTCTGGGAACCTTAGACCTCGCGTGTATTAGAACCATTAATACGGCCACCATATTGAAATGGAATAATACTTCTATTCACCTCCACTTCACTTAATGTTTCTTATATATTTTAATTTACTCGACTTAGAGCCGGTCCACACGATGCGGTGCGGCGCTGCACCGCAAAGATTTCGCCGTATGGGCGTACACACGTAAAGGTCACGGTGCGGCGCCGCAACGTTACTACGACGCCGCAGTGGGCGAATAGTGTTGTAGATAATTGTACGTAGAACTAGTGAAATGAGGTAGTCTTTGCCAATATCTTCTTCGTTGGTACTCATTTTAAACACTTCGATTAAAAATTAACTAAAATACATCAAAACAAATGAAACAGGCAAGCATGCACCCTCCTTCGACTCACTTGGCAACTGAGCGGTGCCGCTCCGGCGCATATCACCGGTTTTCGTGCGGTGCGACGCCGGAACGCACCGTGAAACTAAAATTCATTTCAATAGATTTTGCATGATCACAATATATACATATATGGGCGATCACAATAATTTAAATTGTACTCAAGTATTAGGTAAGACTTGCCCTCTCGTCTCAAAAGAATTCATCGATGTTAGTACCACCTCAACACAGGTTCATACCTAGTGAGGTGGTAAACCGTTATGTCAAAAGATGAATTTCCTTTCTAAGCTAGGTATAATATATACACTTATTATAAACTGTTTTTTTTTTGTTAGAATAAGGATTTTCTTTGTAATTGTAACTTGAATTATGGAAATAAATACTACTACTACTAATATATTTTCTCTATATTGGCCGAAATAGTTTTTTTTATAGTATGATATAAAATCTACATCATTAATAAGCATCCTATTTTAACGTTGCGAGCGACAACCGACAGATGACAGATGGGCTAACAAAACATGCGATTATGGATAAGCCCAACAAATGACTATTATGGCATTTATCCAATCCCTTCCAGCGAATATTCAGTATTATAGACGTATTTACAACATTGGTATTAACGAGTTCAATGAGCTGACTAGTGTGCAATATTCTATAACAATTCCTCGTAAAAGTAGAATTAGAAGTAGGTCGGGATGGAGCTGGGAAAGACGATTTTTCTAAAAACATATTACTGAAAGGAGTCATATATTTACATCTGGTTGTGTCGCCCCAAGACTTTCGTAAGTATGATCACGTGTCCGACTATAGGGCACAGTTAAAGTGGTTGCCAGTACGCCAAAGAAGAAATGTTTATATACTTGCTCTCCTATATCGTGTACTCTCTCAATTAACACCATCCTATCTTCACGAGCTTTTTGAACCACTAAGTTCCCACGGTCTCGTACCTCGGTCAGCCTCTGACAGTTTATTAAAAATTCCGAGTCATAATAGTGATTTCTATTCCTATTCTTTCTGTGTCCATGGTGCAAGACTCTGGAACGATCTCCCAGCAAATATATGAAACTCGCCTTCTTTACCATCGTTTAAGACTCACCTTAAGGATTACTACCTTTCTAAGAAGTAACCAGTTCTTCCCTTTCTCTCCTCTTCCTCTCCCAATTTCCTCTCCTCGGGCATTATTAGTTTTAAATTCTTGCACTTGTCTGTATGTTATGTAATAATCTTTATTTTTACAATGCGGTCATGTACCACTGTGTTTAGGTTAGTTGTAAGACATTGCCATGTGGCAATAAGCTCGCGTTTTAGTATACGAATTTAGTGCAAATAAAGAGTTTATTATTATTATTATTATTATTACTTTCCCAGCAAGCAGAGAAGCCCCCTCGCCCCCTTCTCTAACGCTGCCATATTAAACATAATCATAGTTTTTTTGTAACTATGATTTCTATCTAAACGTTGCGTTTCTAAGTAAAATCCTAGTTACCGAATCGTAGTATGACGCTAATCAATCTAATACTCTATCTAATCAATTTTAAAATGTAGTAGCTAATAGTATTTACATAAAATTATAATGATTGGAATATATATGAACGGAATATAAATACATTTATCAATATCTTGAAACATCAGTATATCAACAAAATCATTAAAACAATAAACTTAAAATGAGATACTGTGTATCTAAATAAACAGAAGTTATTAAAATGTATAACAATATCTAAATAACATTTGACTCAAGGCCATTACGCTCAATGATCTTGTTATTATTGCCTTAAAGCATAATATCTATAGTATGTATAATAGGTACCCGTGTACGTCTAATCCTATCATTAATCGAATAAAAAAGCGGTTTTATCTCCATTATCAAAAATAAAATGTACAGTCTCGGATATTCCGATATTTTAGACCAGCAAAAACTACGTCGTCTTACCCGTTTCGATTTTAATTTCTTGGCAGAGGGAAAGTATTGTGAACGGACTGCTGTGTGTCTAGGAGTGTGTATTCCTCCACCATAATGCCCAAACGCTTATTCCGATTGAGCTGAAATTCGGCATGCCGGCGTCATTTGATCAATGTGCCCTATTTATATATACTTCCACCTCGAAATATTAAACTTAGATACTTGACATTCGGTACACAAATGCGTCGTTGGGCCGAATACACGTTTTGAAATTTTGGTTGGAATATAAGAGATATCTCTTATACAACCGACACAAAAAAAAAAAAAAATCCGCCGTATTTAAGAAAATACTACTACTAAAATATTACACTAATACTACAAATATACTACATTTGCGATCATAATCATTTAATCACTATCGGGTGGAGGGGGGGGGGGGTGTTGGCATGGATGGGGGTTGGCGAAGGGGGGGGGATGGGGGAGTGGGTGGGGAAGTGTAGGGTTGGGGAGGTAAGTTAAGGGGGGTTAATGGGGAAGTTGAGGAGGGAATGGGGAGGGGGAGGGGGTTGGGGGAAAGAAGCGAAGGTGTGAGAGAGGAAAGGGGGGGTTAGGGTGAAGATAGGGGGAAGGGCTAAAGGGTGGGGGGTAAGGGGAGGGAGGAAAGGGGAAGGTAAAAAACCTAAACAATAGTATTTTTTAATCTGTCTAAAAACCATAAAATTTGGTATAAGTGTGATCAATAATCTTAAAATGGCGGTTGAGGGGTAGATGGGAGGGTTAGGATGAAGTAGTTGGGAATGGGGAGGGGGGAGAGTGGGTTAGGGGGAAGTAGTGGGGGTGAGAGAGAGGGGGGAGGTTGAAGGGGGGTCGAGGGGTGGGGTCGACAAAGGGTAAGAGGGACCAGCTGAAGCTATCCACTACAACGGACGAACCCGTCACCTCAGGAAGTTTTAACGATATTAGATCGTTCTGTCTCCCGTGAGCTGAGCGTAGAAGACTTGGGACGAAAACAGTCCACTGTCTAGTCACGCCACTCGCTCATAAAAAGCCAACGCCTTACCGCAACCGCTTTTACGCCGAGACTTAACTATTAACCAGGTTATACACCCAGTGGGCTGACATTCGCGCCCTGACTTCCAGTTGCAATCAGATTTCTCCGGTCTCCCGACTGGTTACAGGTTCGAGGTCACTTGCGCAGTCCTCTCCCTTACGTAGCGGTGATACCGTGTCTACCGAATCCATTGCGGACCACGGCATCCTTTGCCCGGCTGTTCACCTCGTATCGGGTAGCCGATTGGTCGTTTTAAGAGCAGTTTCCGTAAGGTTAACAACTACCCTGGCTCTTTAGGAAACAATACTGTTTCCAGACTCCCTAGGCTATCAGTCGGAATGCACAATCGATTGGCTGACGCCGCGCGGTGCGTGAATCGCCCAGGATCGCCCGAAGGTTGACTCTTACGTTAAACTGGCCCGCAGGCCAGAGTCCTATCCGGGCTCGCACTTCTGCGTAGAGGCTGCCGGATGGGTATTGACCAGTGAGTTTAGCCGACCCGAAACACATGGGTCTTAGTGGCCTAACTGTAAAAGGGCCTATAAGCCTGGCGGGAGGGGGGACAGGAGGGAGTCGAGGGGGATTAGACCGGGTGGGTTCGGTCGAGAGAGGGGTGGTCGAGGAAGGAGTGACGGCGCGGGCAGCTGTGCCGGCGGGGCAGCGATGACGGCGAAAGCGGCGGGGGCCCTATTTATTTGCCGGGAAAGTTTTGGGGTGACCCAAGCGATTTTTTTCTTGTTTTTTTAAATCCAGAGAAAGTATTGATAAGTAAAGTTTCGTAAAACGTAAGAAATATATATTTAACCATTTCTTATTCTCAAAGTTTGAGATCGACCAATGGGTCAATAAATCCTATTTTTAATCCTAAACGTGTTAAGTTGATCGAAATTTAGAGGCCATTATAAAACTTCAAACGTATTTTAAATTTATATAAAAACTACCTAAACCCGAATGTTGGCTTTGTTTTTTTTACAATTTGTAACCACAGCTCAACCACAGCACGCGTCGATCCAACTAGTGTTGGTAAAATTGTGCTATCGTAAAGAGGTTTGGAGGTGGTTCAAAATTGGATCTTTTAAAATCTCCTGTAAGTAAAGGAGGATTTTTTTCTTATACTTCTTTTTCTGTTCAATATCTATTTCAGATACAGCAATGCAATTTTGTTATCTTCCGACTGTTCCCAAATAATTCTACTGCATGTCGGGTGCAGTTGACATATATATATATATATATATATATATATATATATATATATATATATATATATATATATATATATATATATATATATATATATATATATATATATATATATATATATATATATATATATATATATATATATATATATATATATATATATATATATATATATATATATATATATATATATATATATATATACATATATATGTATGTATGTATTTATGTTCATAACAGCTTCATGAGCCCATTATTAACGTTTGATTTTTACTGAATGAAAAACAATTTTATATCACATAAACAATTTTACATATTTTTTTTCATATAACGTATGAACAAAAAATATTTTACAGAATGCTGTCCATTGCATTGTTAATCGTGATCGTGACCCTCTACTATTTGTATTATCGCCGGCATGACAAGGATTACTGGAATAAAATTGGGAAATTCCGTGGAAAAACTCCATTGCCTCTCATCGGAAATATTCACCAAGTGGCTTCTAATGTAAACGGTATAATATTTTGTTTATTTGTTGTCATAGTAATTTTATATATTGACACTAAATTGTATGTCGACATTTCTTGACATAAACAGTTTCTAAGCATTTTGTTTGTTGACATAAATAGTTTCTAAGCCTAAAGACACTTTGGATTCATAGGGCCCAAAATTTGTAACAATCTAAAAGAATCTATAAAAACATGCCAACATCCAATTAAAATTTAGAAGTACACAACATTTACTTCAACTTGGTAGAAATGAGGTGGAAAAGGTAATAAGTCATATTTTAAAGTAAAGGTCTGCGTTATTATTATTGTCATATATTGCAATAAATTTTCTGTTTCTTCAATAATTTTTGAAAGTGAGCAACGTAGGTGCATGCCTGACAGTGTGGCTACTAATTACATATACGAGCAGAATGAGCCGTAAAAGAGTACGTGTAAACAAAAGAGTGATATAACGGAATTGCCAGTGTGTTATTCAGGCTAGATCGAAGTGGCTTTCCGAAAGTCCATATTACATTACATTTCGTAGGCATGACCGCGCCGCTTCTGTGTGTGCTGCCCACGTCGCACACAGGCGTTAGGTACTCTCAGCGGCGCCGTGAGGTGCCATTATTCCCCGCTCCGAGCCGAGCCGTGAGTCGTCCGTTTTGGCTCCGAGCCGAGCCGTGAGGCGACGAACGCTTTTTTTTGTGAGTCGGTCATTCTGATTATTTTCAATTATTTCTTCGCTTAGGCGCAAATGCAGGCGGCCGCAGATGCTATGTATATTCCCGATTGATAATAATGGATTAGGATGTTATCGATTATCGAAATTAGGATATTTTGTAAATATTTTGGTATATTATTTTAATAAAAGATAATAAGGAGAAGCACTGCTTTGATTTCCAAACAAAACGTTTATTTGGCCTAAAATATTTATCACTTTAAAACTGAACTACTGAAATTCATATTTTTAAGTAATTTACCAGCCATTTTTCACATCACAACTTTATTACGAATTTAGAGTCAGTAGGAGTCAGGACTAGCAGTCAAAGTAGCAAGCACAGAAATGTCGTTTTCAAAATTAAAAATACTTGTTTTCAACAATGAGTCTTGGAAAGATTGTCTAATTTGGCTGTAATATCAACACAAGAAAACATCTTAGAATGGATACTTAAATACTCGGATCATTATTAAAGAATATTTGAATGGAAAGGTAAAAGAGTTGATATTTTATAAATCTGTTCAGATTTTGTAACAGCATGAAATCTTTAATCTTGATTTTTTACTAATGTTTTAAATATCAAACCCTAGAAACAATAATTAACATACAAGCGTAAAAGCGACAGAAAAATACCAAGCGACATTTACTTACTTATGCTTAAGGACATAATATTTAATCTTTAATCATTTGCATTTAAGTTAAGTTAGTAGGTACATAATAAATACTTATTAGGTAATATTAGTTTTTTTTACGATTTGTTCAAATAGTCGACAATATTAGATTAGTAGACAATATTAGACTCATTTATAAAATCGAATATGCGCTTCATCGGTTTCACGCACAGGCTCTGACAATGGTCGGCGCAGCACTGGCCGTAGGTAGTAGCTTTCGCTATAAATGAGTTTGCTTTTTCAGCTGCGGGGATTTTCTGCAACTGGTAAAGGTTACGAATTCCAGGGTAAAATATGATTTCGATTTCTTTTGTTAACATTTAATATGTGGCATTCAATGATTTCATTGTTAATTTCGTGGTGTTCCTTCGATGACGTCCTTAGGGGGCGAAGGCGTTCACCGTATAAAAACTGCGATAAAATTTTATCGCACAAAAAAAAAAACATTTTAAAACTAATTAGTTTTAAAATGTTTTTTTTTTTAGAGAATAGTTGTGATAGAATTCGTAGTTCAGACGAGAATAGCTTAATCCAGCGGTTCCCAAACTTTTTCAAATACGGAACCCTAAGTGAGTCGATTGCTTTTGGCGGATGCCTTTGCCCGGGAGTCTGTGACCTTTGCGTATCATCATATACCCTAAAAGGGAGTTGGTAACTGCCCGTTTTCGGCCTTCGCGGTTCAGTATCTCCGCTATAGATTTTGAATTTTTCCAACGAGTACAAAAATCACATTTTCCGATATCGATCGAGACAGACCGAACCTACCGCGTTGCGGTCTTAGGCTAGATCGACGCCCTGAGTGAGGTCTACGAAATGGCATTTTTGAAATTTTGACATGTTGAAAAATTTTATATAAACTTTCATTTTGAACTTGGAAATTATTATGAAAAAATCACATTTTTCGAAATAAATCGAGATAGAGTAAACCTGACGCGTTACGATGTTTGGACAGAACGACGGCCTCGGTAATCTCTACAAAATGGCATTTTTGAAATTTTGAAATTTTGAAAAATTTTATATAAACTTTCATTTTGAACATAGAAATTGTTATGAAAAAATCACATTTTTCGAAAAAGATCGTGATAGAGTAAACCTATAGCGTTACGGCGTTTGGACAGAACGACGGCCTTGATAATCTCTACGAAATGGCTATTTCAAAATTTTGACAGTTTGAAATTTTTTATATAAACTTTCATTTTGAACATAGAAATTGTTATGAAAAAATCACATTTTTCACAAAAGAACGAGATAGAGTAAACCTACCGCGTTGCGGTCTTTGGCGAGATCGACACCCCGCATAAGCTCTACAAAATGGCATTTTTGACATTTTGACATTTTGAAAATTTTTATATAAAATTTCATTTTAAACATAGAAATTATTATGAAAAAATCACATTTTTCACAAAATAACGAGATAGAGTAAACCTACCGCGTTGCTGTGTTTGGACAGAACGAAGGCCTTTGAAATCTCTACGAAATGGCATTTTCGAAATTTTGACATTTTGAAATTTTTTATATAAACTTTCATTTTGAACATAGAAATTATTATAAAAAAATCACATTTTTCACAAAAGAACGAGATAGAGTGAACCTACCGCGTTGCGGTCTTTGGCGAGATCGACACCCCGCTTACGCTCTACAAAATGGCATTTTTGAAATTTTGACATTTTGAAAAATTTTATATAAAATTTCATTTTAAACATAGAAATTATTATGAAAAAATCACATTTTTCGAAAAAGATCGTGATAGAGTAAACGTATAGCGCTACGGTGTTCGGACATAACGACGGCCTCGGTAATCTCTACAAAATGGCATTTTTGAAATTTTGACATTTTGGAAAAATTTTATATAAACTTTCATTTTAAACATAGAAATTATTATGAAAAAATCACATTTTTCGAAAAAGATCGTGACAGAGTAAACCTATAGCGCTATGGTGTTCGGACAGAACGACGGCCTCGGTAAGCTCTAGAAAATGGCATTTTTGAAATTTTGAAATTTTGAAAAATTTTATATAAACTTTCATTTTAAACATAGAAATTATTATGAAAAAATCACATTTTTCGAAAAAGATCGTGATAGAATAAACCTATAGCGCTACGGTGTTCGGACAGAACGACGGCCTCGGTAATCTCTACAAAATGGCATTTTTGAAATTTTGACATTTTGAAAAAATTTATATAAAATTTCATTTTAAACATAGAAATTGTTATGAAAAAATCACATTTTTCACAAAAGAACGAGATAGAGTGAACCTACCGCGTTGCGGTCTTTGGCGAGATCGACACCCCGCTTAAGCTCTACAAAATGGCATTTTTGAAATTTTGACATTTTGAAAAATTTTATATAAACTTTAATTTTAAACATAGAAATTATTATGAAAAAATCACATTTTTCGAAAAAGATCGTGACAGAGTAAACCTATAGCGCTACGGTGTTCGGACAGAACGACGGCCTCGGTAAGCTCTAGAAAATGGCATTTTTGAAATTTTGAAATTTTGAAAAGTTTTATATAAACTTTCATTTTAAACATAGAAATTATTATGAAAAAAATCACATTTTTCGAAAAAGATCGTGATAGAGTAAACCTATAGCGCTACGGTGTTCGGACAGAACGACGGCCTCGGTAATCTCTACAAAATGGCATTTTTAAAATTTTGACATTTTGAAATTTTTTATATAAACTTTCATTTTCAACATAGAAATTGTTATCAAAAAATCACATTTTTCGAAAAAGACCGTGATAGAGTAAACCTAACGCGTTGCGGTCTTTGGCGGGATCGACACCCCGCTTAAGCTCTACAAAATGGCATTTTTGAAATTTTGAAATTTTGAAAAATTTTATATAAACTTTCATTTTGAAATTGCAAATTGTTATGAAAAAATCACATTTTTCGAAATAAATCGCGACAGAGTAAACCTATAGCGCTACGATGGTCGGACAGAACGACGGCCTAGGTAATCTCTACAAAATGGCATTTTTGAAATTTTGAAATTTTGAAAAATTTTGAAAATCGAACAAGAAAATGAGCGCGTTCTCGACCCGACTCAGTCGCGTTAGCGCGACTAACACTGAATGGGCTCACTCGACCTACCTATTTACTCTACCTATCGAATTATTTCGAAAGATCTCGATTTCGAAAGAAGAAGATTTCGATTTATTTCGAAAGATCGAAGGTGGCGAGGCACGCAGGGGAAGGCGGGTAAAAAGCAAAAGTCGAACAAGAAAATGAGCGCGTTCTCGACTCGACTCAGTCGCGTTAGCGCGACTAACACTGAATGGGCTCACTCGACCTACCTATTTACTCTACCTATCGAATTATTTCGAAAGATCTCGATTTCGAAAGAAGAAGATTTCGATTTATTTCGAAAGATCGAAGGTGGCGAGGCACGCAGGGGAAGGCGGGTAAAAAGCAAAAGTCGAACAAGAAAATGAGCGCGTTCTCGACTCGACTCAGTCGCGTTAGCGCGACTAACACCGAATGGGCTCACTCGACCTACCTATTTACTCTACCTATCTAACATAGTTTACAATGAAAGTACAATGAACAACAACGAAAGTAGATGTGCCCTTTCATACAATGAGTAAAAGTAGATGTGCAAAAAAAAAACTCACTACCACCCCACCCCACTGGGCTCTAGTGGGTACATACTAAAAGCCACTCATCACAATAACTAAAATAATCAGTAAGAAGCTGAATAATCAAAACAGAAACAGGACAATTAAAACAGTCAATAATTAGAATAGAAAGTACCAAAAACTGTTCATAGTAACATCCAAAGTAGTCAGTAAAGTGTTATATAATAAAACTAAGGTTAAATCATATATTTAAAAATTAAAAGTACAAATATCATTATCTTTTAAATTGGTACTATATTTTCAAAGTCATGGCTCTTAATTATAATGATGATTATGAAACTTAACTATTGATAATTAACCTTGTGTTTTCCCCAAATTTAATAACGTTAATGTCGACTGGTTAATTAGATTTTCGCGCTCTTTTTTATATTTTAAGTACCTTATTTGTTATTTTTAGTCGCTGTATCTGACCATCGTTACTGCCTTAGATTCCTAATGTCTTTTGGCACATTACATATGAAAATGAAATTTAAAATCAGGTATTTTAAAATTATTATTCGGACATTTTTTTATTACGTAAGTGCTTAATAATTGCCATTGTCTATTCCATATTTAGAGATCCTTACCAAAGACGCGCAAACACGGAATCCTAATAGTAATTTTCCTAATTTTCTAGTTTATTACTAATTGTGAGTTTGTAGCTCTGGTACTATCTATCTAATGAAAATATATCAATTATTAAATGTTTATTAAAGGTTTAATGTGTTTTCCTGTTTTATTTTCTGTTACTTAATTTTATTTATATAATCACCTAAACCAGTGAAAATGATTTTATTATTTTTTATATAAATATATGTAATTTTTTTTTGGGTATACATATACAAATCAGTAGAATGAATATAGTGCAGTCATACTAACAAAGCTGCGGCTAGAATATGGTGATATAAAATTGTATTTTAATTTTGGAATGTTATACTGTAATAATGGGAGGCCTAAAGTAAAGGCATTATTAGGCTACGCGGTGACAGGAGGAGGAAGAAACCCGTCCACCACCTGGGCAGTTCTAACGACATGGGTCGTTTTATCTGCCCGGGATGTCATGCAACGACAACCTCACGTGTACCAGAGACGTATCGGTTGAGGGGTGGAGGAACGGAGACATGGAGTAGGGCTCTCCTGGTTTCTGCCCCCTCCGGCACCCTGTGAACCGTTTATTGATATATAACAGGATATTTACATTTCACATAATAACTATATTTATATTATTACATTTTTAAAAAGAAAAAAAGAAAAGAATTTAACGTGGTAATTACAATTAACTTACGTACTAACGAGATATATATTATTCGCTAATTACAGAGTTATTATGTTTATTTATTTATTTGCAAGATGAGTGCTATATACAAGTTCTGTAGGTATTATAAGATTTCATTGTACATAGTAATTCTGTATATTTGAAGTGGCAGGCGATGAGGCAGAGGATCCTAGCTCTGTGTGGTTTCCCGAGTTTAGCAACAAACGACAGCTGGGGCATCGTCGGGGGCATCTAGACAGTTAGAACCTGCAAAAAGGCACGCATCCACAGGGGCTGCTAGGACGTCACGATGCGGGCGACTTCGGGCTATGAAGCAGAAGGCAGTATAATTTATGTAACGGATAATAACAGATCATTTTTAATTTTCAGAAATCTTGAACTCCATGTTGAGGTACTGGGAGGACTGCAGCCGCAAAAATTTTAAAATACAGTTAGGACTAGATACATATATTTTCCTAACGTCTCCCGAATGTGTCGAGGTAATAAAATCGCCGAGGGAGAGGAAGTAAACACAAAAGGCCTATAATAGACCGGGACATAGTGACAGAAAATTTCAAGAATAGAATAGAATAGAATAGTTCTTTATTGTGGGAATTATTAAAAAACGCAAAACTGCCCAGAGAGCATACAACATTTTGTTTCAGAAGAAACTTCATAAAGAAGAAGCTATATAAGGCGCAATCAGTAAAACTAAAACTATCAACAATTAAAATAATCAATATCAGAAATGATCAAACACAAGCAATAATCATCAATAATCACGTAATCAATCAAACTAATTTTTATAATGTTTTGTCCAAGAAGAATCTCCAAGTCATTTGTTTGTTACAAGTATGGTTGAAATTAAAATAATGGTCTTAGCGCTGGGCGTCGCGTCGGGGCGAAATCACAGGGTAATTAATTAAAAATGTCGGGAAAATGACGTGTTTCAAACGAAATTACGTGTTACACAACGATTTTAGTATAGAATAGAATAGAATAACTTTATTGTGCTATAAAAACATAACTTAATGAATATTACGCTGGTTTTATAAAAAAGACAATTTATGCACAAATGGCGGACTTATCGCTATGGCGATATCTTACAGTCAACCAGTCATCAATTTTAGTATTTTTTGGTTGTGGATAAATAATGAATCTGCCTTAGCAAAACGCTATACTTTTACGGTGGGCTTATAGCCCGCCATACAAATTAGAACACGTGTTTTTTTTCCTATTTATTACAGGCTATTGTTTAAACTAATTATTTTTTAATAAACATTCACGAAAATTACTATGTCATACCTTTTCGACGGTTCCAACTAACTTCCAAAGTTAAAGTTATGAAATGTGCTTCGCAAAGAAGCAGATTTATCTAATAACTATGTCTGTTTTAAACACTCTCAAAGTAAATGTGGACGATTAAAACAATATATTCTATTTTATTGCGGTACCTATTTCACAGATCAGTAGTAGTAGTAGTAGTAAAAGGAGTGGGGGGCTTATCTCCAGCCTTTGATGTCACCTGGATCTATAAGATCTTTTGTGACGACCAACTTTGTGGTTGGATCAGTGGTCTGCTAGAAGCCTGGTATTGCTTACCAGTTTATACAGGTCACTGACCTTCAAGTTGGGCAGATCGCTGTGTTCGAGGAAGGCTCGTCCCAGTAAACTATGTCTTTTTGCGGCGAGGCCTGGGCAGCGACCAACGATGTGTATGCTGTGTTCAGGTTCTTCGCCACATATTTGGCAGTCCTTGCTTTCGGTCAAGCCCAGGTTCAATAGATGTGCTCTAAGGGTTCTGTGTCCGGTAAGGATAGTTCTAAGGTGCTTCTTGGTCATGTCAAGTAGGGCCTTGGTTATCGTAGGAAGTGGTTTCTCCATCATGGCTTTTGCATGGTGACATCCTTGTCTCGGTTTCCAGGATGCCCGATGTTTCTGCTCCAAGCAATCCCTGATGATTTTCTTACCTATAGCGAAGCGGACCCTAACAATAGTTTTGCCATTCTGTTGGCCTCTTCGTTGCCGGGTATGCGTTGATGATCACAGAAGATGCTGTGGTGGCTTTATCCAGAGCGTCCTATGCTGCTCTGCTGTCAGAGCAGATGAGGATTTTTCGGCTTGGAAAACCGTGACATATTATCCAAGGGGGATGCTGATTCTGTGGTTGGTTTTGAGTCTGCCCCAAAACATCCATTTGTTCCCGAACCGTCGGTGAACCAGGCGTCCGTATTGTGGCTTTGGAGCAAAAGTGGATTATTCCAGTCCTCCCTGGTGGGGATTAGGATTTTATAGGATTTCTCTACCACAGATCACTATATATTGAAACATTGAAACTAGCAGGTAGCAGAGCAAAACAATAATATTTCAGTACCTATATGCGAAAAATGGCGATATCTATTATTATAATGTACTCAGGTACACGTGAAAAGGGCAAATGTACGTTTCTGAAAACGTCGGGAAAACTATTGCTCAGTTTCACGTGGTCAACATACATTTCCTTTCGATTAAAATGAAGACGGCATGTTAGGCGCAACCCAGATTATGGCATAGAGGGCATTGATGTGTGAATTGCATCCTAGATTTCTCTCGATAGCTTCGAGAGAAAGACCTCAGCAGATATCAATGCCTATAATACAATACTAGATTTTTAGAAAACCAAGTATCAGTGGAGCAAAATTCGTGAAGATTGAAACGTATGACGTAACTCAAATTTAGAAACGGCTCACAGATTCAAATCAATAAATTATTTTTCAGGCAATTCTGAAGAATTCCTCCCAAGTGAACAGAACGGACGACTTTAAGTTGTTCCGGCCAATATTTGGAAACGGACTATTTTCACTAGAAGGAAATATATGGAGGAATCGCAGGAAGATAATAAACTCTTGCCTCCAAATGAAAACTCTCGAGGGTTTCGTGAAAAAATTCGACCTACATTCGAGGTTATTGATCGACCAGCTTATGGAAAGAGAAGGTCAAATCGTTGACGTCTGCCCTATTGTCAAGGAGATCACGCTGAATGCGTTATGCGGTGAGTAAGATCTTCTAATCTTCTTCTTCATTGTGTTTTGGCCTTATGTGTTTTGGCGTTTCAACGAACAAATTATGGTTTTACATAAAAATAAAGAGTAGGATTGTCAAGACATATTGATGAGCAATTAACCCTGAATGCTCGAGTATGAGTATTATTATTTGATTATATTTATTTATATTTTATATACAGACATCTTTTGTTTGTTATCGACAATTTATTTATTATACAATTTTATACTGGTTTATTAACGTATTTTGATAACATTATACAGCCTTTATTATAAACTTCTCTGCCATAAATTAAGATTGAAGTTTCTTCTTTCATTTCATTAAGCATATGGAGTATTTTTATTTTTCTTTCGATTTAATGGCTCGTCGATAACAAACTCAGCCTAATTGTATCATATTTTAAATGTTGGTAGCATTCGAAATTTGAATTATTTCGATATGTCACCTTCATTTATGTCACGGCTTTGCCGAAGTGATCAATTTGTTTAATTTTTGATTTTTTTTGCTTTAATTCGTCTCAATTGGAGGCATTGTGTTGCAAAAGGATTAGCTTGATTTTTGAGATATATGGATGAATAGTGATCGTTAGTCGACTGCAAAAGGACCTTTAAACTTACATTGCACCGTCGAAAGTCGTGCACATCCGTAAGTATCCGTAAGTAAGTAAGTAGGTAAGTAAGTATCTCATTCAAATATTAGCATTTCCCGATCCAAGCTGGGATTTCCTTCGCTGCTTTTTAAGTAGCTTTTACTAATTTTATTTTAAATAAAAACATCATCCTATAAACGGATTTCATCACAAAACATATATATATATATATATATATATATATATATATATATATATATATATATATATATATATATATATATATATATATATATATATATATATATATATATATATATATATATATATATATATATATATACTAGTAGATCCCTTTTTCCCAATCAAGTGGTAACTTTTGCGTGTAATATATAAAGGTATCCAACGTCCTTCTCTGTACTCCTGTCAATATTTACTTCATGATGATCAACTAAGTAATTAAGGCGTGAACATTTGACGATCGCGGTGCTTGCGCTACGCATGTTATTGAGACAAATGATGAATTTATAATAAGGTTCTAGCGCCTTCTCGCGTCCGGGAACCGTCAGGCGCGACTCAGATTCTATTTTGATTTTTAGCGTTATTTACCCCTTCCTACCCCCTTAGTGGTAAATTTAAGAAAAATATGAAACATGCATTTGCTTATTTGTTTAATATCATTTAAACCCCTTTTCGCCCCATTAGGGGTTGAATTAAAAAAAACGATATACGTATTTGCCTAAATGTTTATTAGAGTATTCCTACAAATTCCATCTAATATCGTTTCTCAATACAAATTTTAAACCCCTTTTCACGCCTTTAGGGGTTGAATTGTGAAAAAACACGAAAGATGTATTTGATTATTTGTTTATTAGAGTAATCCTACATAGTTTCAAAATAAAAAGTCCATCTAATATCGTTTCTCCATAAGAACTTTAAAACCCCTTTTTAAGCATTTAGGGGTGAAATTTAAAAAAAATACGAAGTTCATCTAATATCGTTTTTCCATACAAACTTTGAAACCCCTTTCCACCCCTTTAGGGGTTGAATTGTAAAAAAATACGAAAGACCTATTTGCTTATTTGTTTATTAGAGTAATCTTACAAAGTTTCAAAATCGTACAAAGTTTTGAATTAAAAAGTCCATCTAATGTCGTTTATCCAAACAAATTTTGAAACACCGTTTCACCCCTTTAGGGGTTGAATTAAAAAAAAACATAAAATACCTATTTTCTTATTAGTTTATTAGAAAAAACTTACAACGTTTCGAATTAAAAAGTTAATCTAATATCGTTTATCCAAAAGAAAAAATATATACACTGTTTCACCCCTTTAGGTCTTAAATATTGATAAAACATGAAACACTTGTTTCCCCCTTAAATTTATTAGAGTTTCTTTTCCCCCTTAAATTTAGTAGAATTTATTCTTACAAAGTTTCGAATTAAAAAGTTCATCTATATCGTTTCTCCATACAAATTGTATAACCCCTTTTCACTCATTTAGGGGTTGAATTTTAAAAACCACGAAGGACGTTTTTTCTTATTTTTTTTATTAGAGTAATCCTTCAAAGTTTCGAAATAAAAAGCACATCTAATATTGTTCATTCATACAAAGTTTGGAACCCTGTTTCACCCCTTTAGGGGTAGAATTTAAAAAATATATGAAACACCTATTTTCTTATTTGTTTAATAGAGTAACCTTACAAAGTTTCTAATTTAAAAGACCAGCTATATCGTTTCTCCATACAAAATGTATAACCCCTTTCCACCCCTTTAGGGGTTGAATTTTGGAAAAAACACGAAAGTTTCAAAATAAAAAGCACATCTAATATTGTTTATTCATACAAAGTTTGGGACCCTGTTTCACCCCTTTAGGGGTAGAATTAAAAAAAAATTGAAACATCTATTTTCTTATTTGTTTAATAGAGTAATCTTACAAAGTTTCGAATTAAAACGACCATCTATATCGTTTCTCCATACAAATTTTATAACCCCTTTCTACCCCTTTAGGGGTTGAGTTTTGGAAAAACCACGAATGAAGCAATTTGTTATTTTTTTATTATAGTAATCCTACAGGAATTCTAAATAAAAAGCACATCTAATATTGTTCATTCTTACAAATTTTGAAACTCCGTTTCACCCCTTTAGGGGTTGAATTTTGAAAAAACATGAAACACCTATTTTCTTATTTGTTTATTAGAGTAATCTTACAAAGTTTCGAATTAAAAAGTACATCTATATCGTCTCTCTATAAAAATTTCGAAACCCATTTTCACCCCTTTAGGGGTTGAAATTTGAAAAAATATGAAACACGTGTTTCCTTATTTATTTATTAGAGTAATCTTACAAACTTTCGAAATAAAAAGTCCATCTAAAATCGTTTGTCCATACAAATTTTAAACCCCCGTTTTTCCCCTTTAAGGGTAGAATTTTGAAAAAACATGAAACACCTATTTCCTTATTTGTTTATTGGAGTAGTCTTTCAAAGTTTCGAATTGAAAAGTACATCTATATAGGTTTTCCATACAAACTGTGAAACCCCTTTTCACCTCTTTAGGGGTTGAATTTTGAAAAATCCGCCCTTAGTGAGCGTTTGCGTCCTAAAAGGAACTTATGTTAAAAATTTCAGCTTTCTAGGTCTAAGAGTTTGGGCTGGGCGTTGATGAGTCAGTCAATGAATGAATGAATCGGAACTTCTCTCTTTATATATGAGACTAGCTGTTGCCCGCGGCTTCGCACGCGTTAAATTTGGGTTAAGATAGATCCCTTTTTCCCAGTCAAGTGGTAAGTTTTTGCGTGTAATATATAAAGGTATCTAACGTCCTTCTCTGTAGGTACTCCTGTCAATATGTACTTCATGATGATCAACTAAGTAATTAAGGCGTGAAGATGTGACGATCGCGGTGCTTGCGCTACGCATGTTATCGAGACAAATGATGAATTTATAATGAGGTTCTAGCGCCTTCTCACGTCCGGGAACCGTCGCGCGCGACTTCTATTTTGATTTTTAGGGTTATTTACCCCTTCTCACCCCCTAAGTGGTAGATTTTAGAAAAATATAAAACATGCATTTGCTTATTTGTTTATTATCATTTAAACCCCTTTTCGCCACATTAGGGGTTGAATAAAAAAATACTAAATAAGTATTTGCCTAAATGTTTATTAGAGTATACAATTTCCATCTAATATCGTGTCTCCATACAAATTTTAAACCCCTTTTCATGCCTTTAGGGGTTAAATTGTGAAAAAACGCGAAGGACGTATTTAATTATTTGTTTATTAGAGTTATCCTACAAAGTTTCAAAATAAAAAGTCCATCTAATATCGTTTCTCCATACAAACTTAAACACCCCTTTTTACGCCTTTAGGGGTGAAATTTCAATAAAATACGAAACACATATTTGCTTAGATAGTTTTTAAAGTAATCCCCGTTTGGTTTTGAAACCCCGTTTCACCCCTTTAGGGGTTGAATTTTGAAAAAACCCAAAAGACATATTTGCTTATTTGTTTATTCGAGTAATCTTACAGAGTTTCGAATTAAAAAGTATATCTATATCGTTTTCCATACAAATTTCGAAACCCCTTATCACCCCTTTAGTTGTGGAATTTTGAAAAAATATGAAACACGTGTTTCCTTATTTATTTATTAGAGTGACCTTACAAAGTTTCGAAATAAAAAGTCCATCTAAAATTGTTTATCAATACAAACTTTAAAACCCCGTTTTACCCCTCTAAGGGCGAAATTTTGAAAAACCATGAAAGACCCATTTGTTTATTTGATTATGAGAGTAATATTACAAAGTTTTGATTTAAAAAGTCTATCTGTATCGTTTCTCCATACAAATTGTATAAGTTTAGGGGTTGAATTTTGAAAAACCACGAAAGACGTATTTTCTTACTTTTTTATTAGAGTAATCCTTCGAATTTTCGAAATAAAAAGCACATCTAATGTTGTTTATTTCATACAAAGTGTGGAACCCTGTTTCACCCCTTTAGGGGTAGAATTTAAAAAAAAATAAACACCTATTTTCTTATTTGTTTAATAGAGTAACCTTACAAAGTTTCGAATTAAAAAGACCATCAATAACGTTTCTTCATAATAATTTTATAACCCCTTTCCACCCCTTTAGAGGTTGAATTTTGGAAAAACCACGAAAAACGCATTTTGTTATTTTTTTATTAGAGTACTCCTACAGGAATTCGAAATTAAAACCACGTCTAATATTGTTCATTCATACAAATTTTGAAACCCCGTTTCACCCCTTTAGGGGTTGAACTTTGAAAAAACATGAAACATCTATTTTATTATTTGTTTATTAGAGTAATCTTACAAAGTTTCGAATTAAAAAGTACATCTATATCGTTTCTCCATAAAAAAATCGAAAACCCTTTTCACCCTTTAGGGGCTGAATTTTGAAAAAATATGATACACGTGTTTCCTTATTGATTTATTAGAGTAATCTTACAAAGTTTCGAAATAAAAAGCACATTTAGTATTGTTCATTCATACAAATTTTGAAACCCCCGTTTCACCCCTTTATGGGTTGAATTTTGAAAAACATGAAACACCTGTTTTCTTATTTGTTTATTAGAGTAATCTTACAAAGTTTCGAATTAAAAAGTACATCTACATCGTTTCTTCATAAAAAAAATCGAAATCCTTTTTCACCCCTTTAGGGGTTGAATTTTGAAAAACATGAAACACCTGTTTTCTTATTTGTTTATTAGAGTAATCTTACAAAGTTTCGAATTAAAAAGTACATCTACATCGTTTCTTCATTAAAAAAAACGAAACACTTTTTCACCCCTTTAGGGGTTGAATTTTGAAAAACATGAAACACCTGTTTTCTTATTTGTTTATTAGAGTAATCTTACAAAGTTTCGAATTAAAAAGTACATCTACATCGTTTCTTCATTAAAAAAATCGAAACCCTTTTTCACCCCTTTAGGGGTTGAATTTAAAAAAAATATTAAACACTCGTTTCCTTATTTATTTATTAGAGTAATCTTACAAACTTTCGAAATAAAAAGTCCATTTAAAATAGTTAATCTATACAAACTTTAAACCCCCGTATTACCCCTTTAGGGGCGGAATTTTGAAAAACCATAAAACACCTATTTGATTATTTGTTTATATGAGTAATCTTAAAAAGTTTCGAATTAAAAGTACATCTATATCGATTTTCTATACAAATTTTGGAACCCCTTTTCTCCCCTTTAGGGGTTGAATTTTTAAAAAATATGATACACGTGTTTCCTTATTTATTTATTAGAGTAATCTTACAAAGTTTCGAAATAAAAAGCACATCTAATATTGTTCATTCATACAAATTTTGAAACCCCGTTTCACCCCTTTAGGGGTTGAATTATGAAAAAACATGAAACACCTGTTTTCTTATTTGTTTATTAGAGTAATCTTAAAAAGTTTCGAATTAAAATGTACATCTATATCGTTTCTTCATAAAAAAATAGAAACCCTGTTTCACCCCTTTAGGGGTTGAATTTTCAAAAAATATGAAACACGTGTTTCCTTATTTATTTATTAGAGTAATCTTACAAACTTTCGAAATAAAAAGTCCATCTAAAATCGTTTATCCATACAAACTTTAAACCCCCGTATTACCCCTTTAGGGGCGAAATTTTGAAAAACCATAAAACACCCATTTGATTATTTGTTTATAAGAGTAATCAAAAGTTTCGAATTAAAAAGTACATCTATATCGATTTTCCATACAAACTTTGGAACCCCTTTTCACCCCTTTAGGGGTTGAATTTTGAAAAAATATGATACACGTGTTACCTTATTTATTTATTAGAGTAAACTTACAAAGTTTCGAAATAAAAAGCACATCTAATATTGTTCATTCATACAAATTTTGAAATCCCGTTTCACCCCTTTAGGGGTTGAATTTTGAAAAAACATGAAACACCTGTTTTCCTATTTGTTTATTAGAGTAATCTTACAAAGTTTCAAATTAAAAAGTACATCTATATCGTTTCTTCATAAAAAAATGGAAACCCTTTTTCACCCCTTTAGGGGTTGAATTTTCAAAAAATATGAAACACGTGTTTCCTTATTTATTTATTAGAGTAATCTTACAAACTTTCGAAATAAAAAGTCTATCTAAAATCGTTTATCCATACAAATTTTTAAACCCGCGTATTACCCCTTTAGGGGCGGAATTTTGAAAAACCATAAAACACCTATTTGATTATTTGTTTATAAGAGTAATCTTAAAAAGTTTCGAATTAAAAAGTACATCTATATCGATTTTCCATACAAACTTTGGAACCCCTTTTCACCCCTTTAGGGGTTGAATTTTGAAAAAATATGATACACGTGTTACCTTATTTATTTATTAGAGTAATCTTACAAAGTTTCGAAATAAAAAGCACATCTAATATTGTGCATTCATACAAATTTTGAAACCCCGTTTCACCCCTTTAGGGGTTGAATTTTGAAAAAACATGAAACACCTGTTTTCTTATTTGCTTATTAGAGTAATCTTACAAAGCTTCGAATTAAAAAGTACATCTATATCGTTTCTTCATAAAAAAAATCGAAACCCTTTTTCACCCCTTTAGGGGTTGAATTTTTAAAAAATATGAAAAACGTGTTTCCTTATTTATTTATTAAAGTAATCTTACAAACTTTCGAAATAAAAAGTCCAACTAAAATTGTTTATCCATACAAACTTTAAAACCCTGTTTCACCCCTTTAAGGGTAGAATTTTGAAAAAACATGAAACACCTATTTCCTTATTTGTTTATTAGAGTAGTCTTTCAAAGTTTCGAATTAAAAAGTACATCTATATAGGTTTTCCATACAAACTGTGAAACCCCTTTTCACCCCTTTAGGGGTTGAATTTCGAAAAATCCGCCCTTAGTGAGCGCCTACGTCCTAAAAGGAACGTCTGTGCAGAATTTCAGCTTCCTAGGTCTAAGGGTTAGGGCTGGGCGTTGATGAGTCAGTCAGTGAATGAATGAGTGAATGAATGAATGAGTGAATCGGAACTTCTCTTTTTATATATGAGATATATATATATATATATATATATATATATATATATATATATATATATATATATATATATATATATATATATATATATATATATATATATATATATATATATATATATATATATATATATATATATATATATATATATATATATATATATATATATATATATATATATATATATATATATATATATATATATATATACTTATATATATTTTATTTTATTTTATTTTATTTTATTTTATTCTGGAACCAAACAGAACTACATACAATGCAATAAAAACCTATTTAAAAGTGACAAAAATCCATTAATGTGATTCCGAATATAAAGTATACAAAATGAACGCAATATAATTTTATATTGTTTCCGCTTGAGAATGGGGGGAATCAGGATGGGAAGTGAGGTGAAAGGGAGAGACAAAATAGATAAAAACATATTATGTATGTATATAAATATATTTATATTTAATTTTAGGTATGATATATAGTTATTATAAAGAATATACTTGAGATAAAATTATGTCCTTGAACTAAATTAAATGAAATATAATATGTATAAATGTTATGTGATCATCTAGATAGACTGTAGAATTTTTTTTATTGAGTTCTTATAAGAGGTTTTTGATGAGTGTAATATGTCCACACTTAAAAAGTCTGTATTATATCTATGACACGCTCTGTATAGAAATGCATTTTGAGATGCGTTGGTTTTCACCACAGGGAGATGAAATAGTCGATGCGATCGAACAGGGCGGGGAGGAACATAAAATTCAATGCGCTCCAAAATCGCGTTCGCATCGATGGAATTATTTACCAACCCATGCAAGAATACGGCATCGATCAAGACTCTACGGCTCTCCAATGACATTAAATTGTGGGCTTTTAAGGATTCCTCATAGGAGCTGGGCTTAGTGAAAGAAGTGAAATTTAATCGCTTCACAAATCTTTTTTGTATCGATTCGATCCGCGATATGTAAGTCAAATATTGGGGATTCCAGACCACTGATGCAAATTCCAACTGACTTCTTACATAGGAATTATAGAGGGTTTTAAGCGTGTCAGTGGATTTGAATACCGATGATACCCTTAGAATAAAACCTAGTAATTTATATGCTTTTCTAATAATATTATCGATGTGTTCAGCGAATAGCATTTTCGTGTCAAGTGTAATCCCAAGATCTCGCACCGCTGATTCTCTTCCAACTATAGCGCCATTCAAGTTGTAGTCAAACATTATATTAGTATTTTTTCTGGAGTATGTGATTATGTGACATTTGTTTACGTTAACGAAGAGACAGTTATCTGAACAATATTTCATAAGGCGGTTTATATCTGCCTGCAAATTAAGGCAGTCATTAATTGATCGGATCTCACTAAAAATCTTCGTGTCATCCGCATATATGACTATATTGGAATGTAGCATGCAATTGGTGATATCGTTGAGGTATAGAAGGAAAAGAAGTGGTCCTAAGTGGGAGCCTTGCGGTACCCCTGAAGGAATTTCAGAAAACTCGGATTGATAACCCTGAACAACTACCGCTTGAGTCCGATATGCGATATACGAGGAAATCCAGCGATACAAGTCACCCCTAATCCCCAAAGCCCATAACTATATATATATATATATATATATATATATATATATAAATATTTTTTTTTTTAAAAAAACACTTCGATATTTCAGGGTTGATACTGGTGGAAAAGTTTCATTCGGTGGTTAATTATTAAAGGAAGAACGGAAACTGAAAGTGTCCTTATGACATTTCAAAAATAGCAACACATTTACACACACAAACACACATAAAATTTACACACCCTCTTATCTCTAACAATACAAATTGCCCATATGTCAACAAGAGTAAATTCAGCTTATTAATTTTATACCATAATATTTTGTGCTTACTTAAATTTATTTTATAATTATTTTCTACTTATTTATTTATTACTATGAAACATTGATTACTATAAAACATTGATTAGCTTACAAAAATAACAGGAACCGAATGGCAAAACCTTAACCTTTTGCTTATTTGTTTCTAATTTTATTATTTAATGAATATCTTGTTTATTTTTATTTATATAGTTTTTTTAATTAACAATAACAACTTCTTAACATCTTCATAAAACTAAACTTTAAAGTTTTAAATTTAATATAATATCATGAAATTGGCGTTTTCCTTGGAACAGGCACTGCCTAGTTAGGAGTGACGCAAAATGTGTAAAAATAATTGCTAAAATAGTTTCTGTAAAAAAAAAATGCTATTTTTTTTTGTAACTAAGTACTTAAATAAATAAATAAATGTGCCAACTCCAGAGGGAGAAGACGTGACCGGCTTAAATACTTCTCAAACAAACTTTATTGATGTTTCCAATAAGTCGCAGGTTTCATCGCGACTGTCATAAAAGTCGTTGCAGTAGCGCTTTGGATAACCTTAAAAGTACCAAAAGGCGTCAGAGTGGTACTTTGACTGATGCATGCGATACGATACAGATACCGATATATCGGCGATACTTTGAATTTGCCGATATATCCGTATCGGCGATATTTTAACAGCCGTTACAACTACGCTTTTTAAAATTTCGCGCTTCAAAAAAGTGGTATAAATAAATTCGTGTGAGTTAGGGGAATCCATGCGCTGTGTAAAAGGGGAACTCCCGCGCAGTGTTTTGGGGGAACTCCCGCGTTTTATACTTGGGGAATCCCAAAGTTATCTCTCTCGTTTTCGTACCGTGCCACTTCAGTTAACGTATCCCATTTCACTAAACTAGACGCTTTTGTTGACTCTCGTGCTTCGATATTAGTTTTTGTGATCACTGATTACATTGTTCGTTTAAAAGTTATCTATCTAATCTAGTACTAGTACCTACTTAACTTTTTTTCGAATTTCGTAAGTATATCGGTATCGGTATCGGCATCGCCGATATTTTTATACGTGTATCGGTATCGGTATCGTATCGGCAAAAAGGCGTATCGATGCATCCCTGCTTTGAACCATCGCGCGTAAGAGATAACAAGGGAAAAGGGATAACAAGGCGAGGACCACCCAATCGACTGCAGTTTATTCGTTTGTAATTTGCCAAACAGATAATAAATTAAATAACCTAACAAAATAAGGGATTACAATCTCAATACCTCTAGACAACGAGACACTTTATTATTTGCATCTGACAGTAGCAGTTCTTTTTGCACGACTGCCCAAAAAGGAGGGTGTGTTTAGGATTCATTTATATTCTCTTCCGTTTCTTTATTCCACCATAACTTCTAAACGCTTAAACCGATTTAGAATTTTGTCGTATTGTTAGAATCGCTTTGTTCTCGCGGGTGTCATATGGTACGTGCAACGACCCCTTGCGTTCATATAAGGTGAAATAGCGTCTTTAATGTAAATCGCCGTGTTGCGCGGTGCGTGTTGACATTCATCATTTGACAGATTAGTTTTTTTCGTTTTTCCTTCGTAGGCCTAGTAACAAAGAGATTATTTTTGGAATATCAGCTTATAAAAATAAATTATACAATGAGTTTTATTATTAAACTCCACAAAATACTACCAATTTATAAATAATTGTTTTTGGTTCTTAAGATTTATTCTAATCCAACAACTTGAAAAATTATAAAACGCAATTGTAATCGGAAAAAATCCGGTATGTAATAATGATGAAACCCTGTATTTTGTATTCCATCGAAACTTCTAAACGCTTGAACCGATTTAGAAGTCTGTGATATTGTTAGAAACTTTATGTCATCCCGATTTTCATAGAAAACCTAAACTGTCCAAATGTCAAAAACTACTGGTCTGATTGAGTACATTCCGGAAATTTACATTTATCTATATGGATAAATACAATAAATATTTCATGAAAACACCGCAATAAAAATAATTATAAGTACAATAGTTCACTTTCTGTAATGGCAGTCGTGTTTAATATTTTTTAAAATTATATATACTTGTTATACAATTTCGAACCTACACCATTTTAGAGGATTTTTGGGAATTCCAAGTCATTATAAAAATATAAACATCACATCAATAATGTTGTCACATTATTGCGTTCTCGTCTTCTCCAAAAACAAATCATCTTTTTATTATTTTATATATACTTTATAATTTATACAAACTTTACATATATACTATACAAATAAACGTAATATTATGTATATTGTTTCAGATGCTGCGATGGGACAATCAAAATATGACTGGACAAATTATAGTATAGCCTTAGAAAAGTTAGTATGTGTTCAATATTTAAATTTTAGTAGTTATTCAGTACATGCAAACTTCTACTGTGAAAACGAATTCTACATTCGCCGCATTTAGACACATTGAGGACACATTTTATGTATAAGTTGCCCTCAAATACGAAATATGCACAAATCTTACATTAACCATAAAATACAAATCAAATAATGTGTGACGCCACTGGCGACCGATAGAAGGTCGAAACGAAGTTTTTGTCAGATTAGCAATGTTGCCATACGCGAAAACTGAGTCCGGTTGGGCTCTCTTTGCAGACTTTTAACTGTAATTTTATGATTTGTGATCAGATACATTTTACCAAGGAATAACTGAAACTGGATTGCACTTTTTCAAGTTGCTGCCAGAGGAACGAAATCCTAACTTGCGAAACTCAGGGCTTACACTATGCTCTATGCTGGGAAGCACGTATCTTTGCGAAAGCAGCTTTTCAAACATGAAATTTAAAAAGTCAAAATATACATGTTCCCTTTATGACAAGTCACTTGTTTACTTGCTTCGTTTATCAGCATCAAATGTTAAATTGAATATTGATGCATTAGTTAGTAAAAACCAAAATACTCAAATTTGCCCCATTTCCTTTTATTTAATATTTTTTTAATCAATTAAAATAATAATATAAACGCGCTTGTGTTTACCATACCTATTAAAACTAACTGATAAAGTTGCATAGGAAGTATTTTATAATGCGGCCCTCGGAACCGCATTTTTTTTAAAGCGGCACTTCGGGCACTTGCAGTTGGACAGTCCTGACTTAGATGATTGGAAGTAGTAACTCCCAATTTATGATCTTGTAACAAAAACCGCATATTTTGTTGTTTTGTTTTCGCGCCTGCGTGCCGGTATGTTCGCCGAACCTGTTTTTCATGGTTTACCGGTGTTTTTTAATGTTTCCTTGTGGGTTTTCGCTGTTTTCGGGCATTCCTCCCATATTTTGACAATTAAATAAACCATATTCACGAAATTTCTTAAATGTCAATTTTGACAGATAGAGCTGCGCAGTTATCGTTCGTATTGCCAAGAGTCGCTCTTTGGTTTAATAGCGGCAATGCTGGTCTAACCCTACCCTTTATATGCGACACAGCAGCTGTCAAAATTTCGAGGTTGGGGCAGTGAGGGCGGCATTTCGCCAGCCGTTTTATTTAAGTTTAATGCCGAGTTGAAAGAGTTTTTTAATGTAGGCTGTCCTTTGAATTTGCGGGTGAGATTTTACATTCATTTGGGTTTAGTTTCTGCGCCTGATAGGCTCCGTTTTAACAGCTGAGTTTCTTTTTCGGCAGCCGATGGCACCTTTGTTTAACCTCTGTATTTTTTACGTAATTGATGCTGAGGTGACGTAAATTGTCACCGAATGTGAGGATTTAACTTTTCACATACCCGCGTGTTTTTCATTTTCCTTTTGTGCGTCTGAAGGAAAGGATTTTCTGTGGGCCAAATTCAATGCCCATCAATATTTAGCCCACACTCTGAGATTGTTTTTTTGGGTATCTGATATATATTTTTTTCTTTTATTGTTTTTTTTTTTGTATTTTTTTTTGTATAAGTTTTCGTCTTTGCTATTAAAGAGGCGGTGGCGTCCATACCATAAATATTTTTATTGGTTTTGGTGATTTTCAAAACCTTTAGGTTATAAAGTTAATTTTTAGATTAAAGTTAGATTTGCGTATTTCTTCAAATCTTCTAGGTTATAAAGTTGGCGCCCAACGTGGGGCCTATACTTCGACATACCTATTATACTTGCACATTGTTAGTTTTTCAGGCTTAGACTAGTTTCCGATTTGTTAGTCTTCTTTGGCTAACTCAACCGATAATGACGCAGATATAAATAAAAGCTTATCACATGGAATTATCGCTCGACAGGTTGACCGCTGTAATTATCAGGAGATTCGCTTCGATCAAGAGATTCGATTTAATCTTTCGCCTCTGCCGCGATCGCTGGATTCAGGAACAGTGTATTCAAGAAATCGACAACATAGCTGATAATGTAAGTATATTTAATTAATACTAGAACCCAAATTCAAACAATAGCCTGTTTCATGTATCATTCCGAGATTGTATAAAATCGCCAACATATATTTTAAAATAATTGAAGGACAAAACAAAACGTTTTTCTAATCACGCGCGCCTGTAACGCATGTTATATTTTTGATTTGGTCCTGAAAAGTTCTGTCGCGACAGTGCAGTTATGTATGATACATTCATGTTGGTTTGCATAGAGCGCGCGATAGATACTGAAGGATATACTCGATAATAATCCTTTTTTTTTCGAAAACCTTACTAAATACAGGCAGGGTATATATTGATCTGTAATGAGGAAGATGAACGTGTTTTTTTATCATCTAGAAAAATCAAACTTTAAATTAAAAAAATGTTGGTGAAAATCGTTTTGCGATATCTCTAAAACTGTATTTTTAACGATTTTTTAAACTCGGGCGTTCTTAAATCCAGAGTTGTTTCGGCCGCTCGACGTGTGACGTCACGTCGCCCGACCGAGCCAGATGTCATTATCATTTCTCGCCCGTACATACGATTTTGTGCAGTATTTTTGTGTTACTCGTGATATTTTCGTGTTTTTGGTCAATATGGAAAAAAACTAGCGTATAGATACTGTGTAGTAATACAACAGATACTCTTTATACTAATAGATAGATAATCTTTATACTAATACAACAGTAAGCACTCCGAAAAAATACTTTTTTCATGCCCCAAATGACAAACAAGTGAGAAATAAGTGGTGTAAAATAATGAAAAGGGAGGAGCTGTTATCTACAAAAACAAGTCGTCATTACTGCGAAGATCATTTCAATGTCAGTATATACTTATTATATACACATAATCTTAAAAAACACTTATTTAATAATAGAAAACCATTCTAAACTTTATTTGGGGATTCCAAAACAATCATATTTCGTCATTAGTTTATTAGTAGAAAACATTAGGTGTCCATTAGTCAATATTCTAATTACACTAAAAAAAATTTAATTGAATGACTCTTACCAACGTTTACAAATTTATTTTCATACCAAAAATATAAGCCATTATTAGAAAAACCATAGTTCTACTTTCTGATTGCCTTAAGCAATTAATTTATTTCCCAAGTAAAGAATCTGTTAAAGAAAAGCTTCCCCTGCCATTTCGCAGGAGGTATAATAATACAGTAAGTATCATAGACTGCTTCGAGATTAGAATAGAGAAGCCCTCCAACTCCTTACACCAAGCTTTATCGTGGTCGCAGTATAAAGGTTGCAATACTATAAAGTATTTAGTATCTATAACGCCAGACGGCACGATTAACTGCCGTCGTGCCAGATGGTTATGGTGGTAGAGCTACTGACAGAGACATATTTGGGGATTGCAAAATTTTAGAGTTGATACCAAAAGGAAGTGCAATAATGGCCGACAGAGGATTCAAAAATATTGCAGCAGATGTAGAGATGCATGGATGCAACCTTGTGAGACCTCCAAGCGCTAGCACGGGTAAAGCAAGTACGAAGGAGGAAGTTCTAGAAACGAAACGGATTGCGGCTCTACGTATACATTCAATTGGTCGTATAAGAGAATTTAAGATGACTTTACCCCAAGCATGTATTGGCACAAAAGTTATTGATATGCTAGATGATGTCGTAAAATATTTTGTGGGTTAGTAAACTTACAAGGTAAATTAGTTTAGGAAATTTGTAATGTTATTTTGTTTTTGAAGACTGGAATAAATAAAACGGATGTATGACAATGATTATATTATGATGATTGTATTACACATAAACACATCGGTACTTTTTGATTAAAACAGTTGCTTAAATATATATTCCTTCCAGAACTTTTCGCACCTTCGAATCAACTCCTCACAATAATCCTTGTCATATTTTACTTCATGTACATATGTCAATGTTTTTAGAAGACTCGAAATCTTCGTGAGCAATACAAAATAAGCACTTATCTTTTTTTGTAAAAAACATTTGCATTTGCATTGTGCATAATATTTCTATGCCACAATACCGTCTCTCACGTAATTTTTAATATTTTTATCAGACAACGGGCATTTTATTTCTAGTATGCATTCTTCAGCGATACCGTTGGTTGAAGCACCCAACACTGGAAATTTCATAGACAGAATAAGACCTGCTCTTGTGAATTTCGTATTTTTGATGATGGAGACTTCCTCGCGGACACAATTTTCTAAAAGTTTACCTGCAAAGAAAAATATTTATTTAACTACTAGCTGTGCCCCGCGGTTTCACCCGCGTAAATGACGAAAGTTGTGATGATGACTAAATGAAATTCCATCCGAATCGGTTTATCCGTTTCAGCGTGAAGGAATAACAAACTAACACACACACACACGCACAAACTTTCGCATTTATAATATTAGTGTGACTACAATTTAACAGTTACCTACTTTATTTTAAATCATATGTTAAATATACTACCCACCTCTTTTAACTGCAAATATCTCTTTAAATTTATAGGCACCTAAGAGGTATTCGACCAAAACTCCATCGGGTGTGTTACATTGAGCAGATTCGTGAGCTTTCGATGCGGTAATGCGAGCATATCTCATTTCATACCACAATCTACAGTCTGCTTGACATCTAGTTGCGTTCTCAATTGCATCGCATTGCTGGGATCACATATTTTCCTTGCAAAATAAAATAAATCTATCTGCGTCTTTAACGCCGTTTTCCTTCCTGAAATTATTAACTAGGTAATGCATTGATACTTTGTCTAAATCTTAAGTCGGGCGAAAGTGAACCATAATCTGAGAATCAATTTCCAGCTCCATCGATTTTTTATTACCGACTGTAGAAAACGTTCATTATACGTGTCATCTGATGTCGAAGGTGCTGTAGAAGAATGGGGGTTTCTCGTGATGCTCATGTCTTTGGCTTTAATAAATTTAAGTTGAGATTCAACTTGTGAAAGTTTTGGCTTCACCCAATAACAGGATATTTCAGTACAAGCAGGCTCCTCACTCCGTCTGTGTAACCACATAACCAACGCCATGGTATGTTTGCATCCTCCTTTGCTTGCCGCACAGCCTTCACATTCTACATTTATAATTTTGTCTGCACTTTCGTCACAAACAAAAGTACACTGATATGCTGTGGCTCGGACCTTACGCTCAGGTGCAATTCTTGCCTCTACTGTACACTGCGCATATTCTCTTTTTACTTGTACGTACCCTATAGCGTTATCTCCATAACTATCACGTCCCGACCTGTAAAAAAATAAACAAGATTGCTTTTTTTTAATCGATAACAGTTACTATCGGCACTGCCGTATAGTGAACAGCACTAGTGCCTACAACAGGAAGGGTACAGTTTTCAAGGTCAGCCCGCCGCCGTGATCATTGAAGTTGGCGTGACAAGAAGAGTGTTACATTCTGCCTGTACGTCATTGTAATATTACGTATGGAACTATAGGCCATACGTAATATTACAATGACGTATATCTGCCTATATCTACTTACTTACATTTTATTACACTACACTGCCTGTATACAGAAGTTGATATTTACTTTGCTAGTTTTTGTCCTTGAATTTCAGTACTGATGTACTTTGCGTGATTTGTGAAATAATCCGCAACCATATGAAGGTCGACTTTCGGCAGATTATTTGCTTGCCCACGTGAAAATACTGGTTCCATTTTAGCAGCACGATCTCCAGTTCTAGGTAATTATAGGCCAATTTCAATCTTATCAACTTTTTCCAAAATAATAGAAACGGTAGTAAAAAATAGGCTCATACTTTTTTTTGATTCTTATAATGTGTTAAGCAATAGACAATTTGGTTACAGACAAAAAATGACGACTAATAAGGCAATCAAGGACTTCATATCTTTCATTAGCGGAAAAATTTTATACTTTAGGCATTTTCTGCGATTTAACAAAGGCATTTGATTATGTCAACCACGATATTTTACTCCACAAGCTAGAACACTACGGAGTTAGGGGAAATAGCTTAAGATGGATGGAGACTTATCTAAGGAATCGACATCAACTAGTGGAAATAACGCATTACTTAAATGGTACTTCACAGAAACACCATTCTGCTCCATTAAACATCACTATTGGAGTTCCACAGGGTTCTATATTAGGACCCATTTTGTTCTTAATATATGTCAATGACTTGCCTAATAATTTCGAGGACAAAAAAATCACAATGTTCGCAGATGATACTAGTCTAATCTTAACAGATAAAAGTAAGGAAAAACTAATGATTAATGCTAATATTACTCTAAATAAGCTACACACGTGGTTTCATTCAAACAACCTTCTTCTTAACGCAACAAAGAGTAACTTTATGGTATTTTCAAGCACACAAAATTCCAATACGGGCACTCAAGTAACCTTGCACATCAATAAAAACGTCATTCTCCAGACTAAATGCGTCAAATTCCTAGGTGTACACGTCGACGATAACTTGAAATGGAAAAGACACTGCGAGGCACTAGAGATTTAATTAAGTAGAGCTTGTTATGCATTGCGTATAGTTAGGAAAACACTGAGTGAATTAGAAACGAGGAGTATTTATTTTTCCTACTTTGAATCGATACTGAGCTACGCCATTACGATCTGGGGAAACTGTTACGCTTGTCACAAGGAACCCTTATTTATCCTTCAGAAAAGAGCATTACGGATTATTGCCAGAGCTAAACATATAGAAACATGTAGACCTATTTTTAAAAGATTGAAAATCATGACTCTCACATCACTTTACTTATATAGGCTATTATTAGATTTTTACACCGAAAAGGAAAGTTACGTAAAATTTAAAGATACACATAATAAAAACACCAGATACAAGAATAATTTCATTCTACCATGCGTGGTTTTAAACGCTGCTAGGCAAAGTACCCAATTCTCAGGGCCTTATTATTTTAACCGCCTACCAGTTGGCATAATAGACAATAGCAATCTCAGAACGTTCCAAAAACTTTTAAAGGATTTTTTTACAACCAATACGTTTTACTCTATTGAGGAATTTATAAATTTTACAAAATGACTTTTTTAACAGCCCCTTTATTTTAATGTAATGCGTATACTGATTATTTCATTTGTTGATTGTTTTAACTTAAATTAATAATTTTATTGATTGTTTTAGTTATATGGTATCTTATATTTAAATGTAATTACAATGTATTTAGATTCTTCTTGGACAAAACATTATAAAAATTAGTTTGATTGATTATGTGATTATTGATGATTATTGCTTGTGTTTGATCATTTCTGATATTGAATATTTTTATTGTTGATAGTTTTAGTTTTACTGATTGCGCCTTATATAGCTTCTTCTTTATGAAGTTTCTTCTGAAACAAAATGTTGTATGCTCTCTGGGCAGTTTGTTAATTAAACATTGTATGTTTTTTAATAATTCCCACAATAAAGAACTCTATCTCTATCTATCTATCTATCTAGACTACGAACGAAAGGAGGTGTACGCAGTACTTAGTCACAAAACATAATGAAAAGAAAGTTCATCGCGCGCACCCCGCGAGCCGGAGCCGGCGATGTGACGTCACGACGGCTACTCGGACGGCTCAGAAAGTTTTCGGGAGATCCAAAATTCATTGATTTTTTAAAAATAAACTATTCAAGATATCGACATATTTTTTTCGCCATTATTATTATAATTACCTAAAGTATTTTTAGAGACAAAAGAAATGCGATATTTTTTTATTTACATCTTCCCCATTGTAGTGTAGAGACTACGTAACATGTTATACTTCGTTTGCATCGCCAGGAAACAATAAAAAAAATCCCGCCGAAGTAATACCACAATACCAATAATTTCACGGTTTAAACGGTGATACTTTTATTTAGTAATAATAGATAATTTCAGTTTGAAAAAATAATCATTTACACATATACTATCAAATATATATACATATACATATACATATACATAATTCTAATATAGATAGATTAAAAGACTTATGGAAAAATATAAACAAATTTGTAATTCCTATTTCTTAAACAACCTAACCATCCCAGCAGGTTTAAAAAGCCCTGATTTAATTAACTGCTACTTGGTGAGCAAGATCTTTCGGATTCTAAGCTTCGAAAGTCTTGATCCATCGGTGTTCTAAGCTTTGAAACATACACCTGAATGAGTTTCTTCTTTTAATGAGGTAAATAAATAAGTAAAACAAGTAATTACGTTATTCTTCATTAAAACCAAGTTATCGGAGTCGATGGCGTAGCAATTAATATGGGAAAGAAGTGTGAAAATTGTATCTTTTGACAAGATACCCTACAATTTGTATGGTTTTGCGGAAAGGACTTTCTATATTAAACAAGATGTTAATTATAACTTAAAATTTAAATAATTTACCGTTGTGAAAATTAAACATCATGAACAGCTTATGGATTTCCTTGCCTGCGACTACGCTTGAGTTTGCGATTAAATAAAACTTTACGTCGTTATTTCAGATAATCTATTTCACTAAATATGTGCGGTCTGTTGGCCCACAATTGGCTAAATGCGACTATACATGATCTATTCCCACACTTGTGAAGGAGAATCGACACTCCCACAAGCTTAAGATTCCACTAAGTAGAATATATTTTAAGGTGATAACAAAACGAAAAGAAGAATTGAAGAATGACGAAACAAAGGCATATGAGAGCGACTACAAGCGGTCGTTTCTGGACGAACTTCTGGCGCCTAATACGCTGGATGGAACTCCTTTAACCCAAGAAGATATCAGAGATGAAGTCAAGACATTCATATTTGCAGTAAGTAGATATTTTCAAAATATATTCATTTGTATATTCACTCGTTTAATAGGCTGAAAAACATCCTACTTAAGAAGAGCAAGATTACGATTTGTCAGTATGTTCTCATACCTCTCCTGGGTTATAGGGATGTCACATTTCTTTACCTCACAAAGGAGTTACATATACAGAATATTTTCTTTCATTACAGCTTTGCAAATTGTGTAGGAATGACTAAATGGTTTAACGTAATCTTAATATTAATTAATCAATTTAACAAGGAATATTGCACAGTAAATTAATCCCTATTGAATCTAATAAACAAAATTACTCTAATATATGAAATACCAATCAAAATGTAGTTCAATTACATACATTGGTAGGTAAGAAGTTATTTTCAAATTATTTAAAAATATATCTACGCGCACATCTCGGTTTATTCCAGGTACATCGGGATCTTTTGGAAACGTAAATGTTTTAAATCGCCTTCACAACAGATCGCAATATATACTAATATTATAAACAAGTAGTGTTTGTAAGTATTTACGTTTGTAAGTTTGTATGTAGGGGGTAATCTCCGAAACTACTTATCCGATTTCAAAAATTCTTTCACTAACGAAGAGCTTCATTATCGACGAGTGCTATAGGCTATATTTTATTGTGATAGATATTGGTTTTTAATAAGAAATCACGATATTTGTAATAACGGAGAAAAATGAGCTGGTGAATTGCTTTATCGGCGTGCGTTGAAGAAACGGTTCGATATATTTTAAAACAAAACACAACAAAAACATTAGCCTCAGAGAGTTCTATAAAACGTCTACGACAGCATATATCCAACTATTTTATTTAAGCTACAATAATTGCTTTAAAGTCTCAAAAAAAGTAAGAAAAATACGTTGGCAGGGTTTGTTGAAGAAATTAGCAATGAAATAAGAAGCCTTAACAAAATAAATATTTTTTTTATCACGGGTGTTAAATAAATATAAAATTAGCCATTCACTGTAAGTGTGTAGGTGTTATGGTTATAGAGATATGACGAAATTAGTAACGCATGGCGAAGAACAAGATGCGTACGTCTACGAGATAGGTAGCATGCATCCGAGCGGGGACGTTTTGAACTATATATCTAAAGGTAGTTTCTAAAAAGTCAAATAAACGCTACCCTAAATTAATTAACAAGTCGATTCGAAACTTTACACGAAGCGAAGCCGCGGGCAACAGCTAGTATATTATATTCTCTCTGTCACCCATCCAAGTACTGACCACGCGCGACGCTTCTTAACTTTGGTGATCTGACGAAAACCAGTGTTTTTACGCGGCTACGGACGTTACAGCTAAATCTAAATAGAAAGCTAAAGTTTACTGTGGAGTTAAAGATTTTGGATCAGTCTTACATGTATATTAAGGCTGAGGCTGATTCACTGCAAAATTCAATTTCTGATAATTGTTCGTCGTCAATAGAACTTTCACGCGACATTCCTTTGATTTAAGGGAGTTTATCGGAACGACTTCTTAGACCGTCCTTTACTCTGTCCTGGGACAGCCTCTCAGTCAACCGTCTCCCGGATATTTTTAAAGAATTTTGGCAACACAACTTTTTTTCCAGACACTCTTTCTTCTTTATGTAGTCGGGACGTCGGGAAAATTATTTCATTGTGTTTAAACTTCATACAAAATATAAGCGAAAGTCCTTTCAAATAAGCTTTGACTTCTTAAACGCAATCTTACAACACCATCAAAGCCTTCAAATAATCCAACAAAGCCTTTATTTTCGAAACCATCCTTGCACAAATGACAACCCTTTAACATGTCAATATTTTTTATGCAGCGAGACCTTTCAGAAAAAAATGCTGTCAGCAAGCTTCCAAAAACTTGCATCTAATCTATATGTATTTAAATTCTACAGTAAATTTGCGATTGTATAATATAATAATCTACGCGGATATTCTTGGTATTTTTTCTTAAAAGTGGTTTAAACACGAATTCTCATATATTTTAATATTTATACATACTAAATATAAATTACAGTTATATTGGCAGAACCAGAGTTTTAAAAAAATATTATATTATATAAATAGGTTATACCTACCACCAACAATAACAACCATAATAAATATAACTGGAATACTGCATAGGCAATCACAATAAAACGTTTCACCTTGAGCGACAATTCGAAAATAATTGTGTTGCCACAAATTAGAGTGTAATAACCTAACTTTCCAGGATGTTAGAACCCATTAGTAACATTAGTAGCAACGCAATAAGAAAAAATAAAAAAATGCTTGAAATAGTCCATTTATCGCCGAAACATCGGGTGCAACAAAATTCACGAGGTAAATTTGTTTTTTATCTAATTTATAATGTCGAACAACCGCGATAGTCTCCAATTTCAATTACCTTGCCTATTTTTGAAACCACACACAGTTAAGCAATACAGGTATATTCTATTTAAAATTCAAGTTCAAGGAGTTTAAACAAGTAGTCGGATAGTTGGCGTATGTAATCCCGGAAATTTACATGACACAGGTAAGCTTACATCATAGAGCTGATTTTTGTTCAATCCCTATACATATCTCGCGGTGATCGCGTCTTGTTGCAATACTCATAAATAAACACCGACCAAAGTCGATTAATCGTATCGTAATCATAATCTGAGTTTCCCTAGTAAAATATAACTTTTGCTATGATTTTACGCAGTTGAAGGAATACAAACTATATCATATATTTTACTGTATTTGTTGGGTTCAGAAATTAAGCCGACCACAGGGATGAAGCAAAATATAAAAACATATTATACCCAAGAATATATTTAACAGGGCCATGACACGACTACATCAGCCATCACTTTCTTGATATACCTCCTATCGAAACATCAAGATGTCCAGGAGAGGGTATACGCAGAACAGGAGGAGATTTTTGAGAAGGATTTTCAAAGAGGCGTGGATTTGAGCGACCTAAATCGGATGAAATACCTCGAAAATGTGATCAAGGAGACTCTAAGGATGTACCCAAGCGTTCCCGGCTTTGGACGAATCTGCAGCGAGAACACTGTCTTGCCAGGTGATTCCCCTTTTCTGCCTCAGCATTTAGATATATTAATTCCTTACCTATATATTTGCTATTTATTCATTCTTATCTTGGGACAATTCTGGTGTGAGTTGTAATTTCAAACTGAAAAAAAGCCTATTGAAGGCCATGTTATTGCCTTTATCAGTTCTTGATCTGATCTAAAAGCAGTGATGCATCTGTCTTTCTGTCGTTTGCTATTGAAAAAAATAGTTTTTTTTTTTACATTTTTTTTAATATGATGTCCCCTGCCGTTGTTATCCATTACAGCTTCGTAAGTCAAAATCTGCAAACAATGACGGAAAAGCTCGTGATCAAACAAATTAGCCTGGTCAATTGCTCCTCTATTTAAGCGATAGTCAGAGTTATAAACAGAAAACCGTATCGCTACCCATCCGATTTACTCTTCAATGATTTTGAGGTTCTTGATATCAGGCAGCTTTACATAAAATCGATTGTCCAATATTTTATTCACGACACAGCTAAGCATTCCAGACAAGACCATAAACACGACCTCCAGAAGCAAATTTCGACGAACACAAGAGTTGCTCAGAGACATATTTTGTTTCTGGCCCCTCGGATGTACGATCCATTGCTTGCAACACTCACCGATGGGTGGAAGCGGAGAACTAGTACCGCATTTAAATCTAAGGTTCGTACGTACAAAAATAGAGTCGAATGCTAAAGACAGCTCATGGAAATGGTGACCTAAAATAATTAATACAGAAATGTTTTAGCAATTGGGTTGTATCTTTTTTTTTAAATGTTTGTTACCTCAGAACTTCGTAATTTATGAACCGATTTGGAAATAATCTTTTTTTTTGAAAGGATGTACTTCCAGATTGTTTCCATTTTAACAAGATACTGTTTTGATAATGGGATCCATGAGAAATTGAGGGACTCCACAACGGTCAACATCACGGACACGAAATTTTGTATACCCATTAAATTATGAAAGCCCATTCTAAGATTCACCATGACATGGCTACAGCTCTTACAAAAAAATGGAGTCGGTTTTTTTTGTTAAAATTTTGTATTATTTTTATTTATATACAGGTATGTACGTATATATTTTTATACCACGGGCAAATTTATCATGCAAAATTTTTCAACCATAGACCCCCTGGTATCGATTTACGCGATAACAGTATTTGTTTACGCGATAGCAGTATCGATTTACGCGATAACAGTATTTGTTTACGCGATAACAGTATCGATTTACGCGATAACAGTATTTGTTTACGCGAGAACAGTATCGATTTACGCGATATGAGTATTTGTTTACGCGATAACAGTATCGATTTTGTGATAACACCCAGTATTGACGAAATTTATCAGTGCCGCTGTAATAGTGCGCGTAGTCCCGACATCAACTTGATGTAACCGGAAATTTGTCGTGAATCCGTGGCGTTCATTATCCGCTTTCACTTGGGATCGGGTGGCCAACGGATCGTTTCTATTGATATGTGGCATCAGGTCAATATCTACCCCCGTTGTCATAGGAAATACAAGTTCCTATAGACTTCCCCAGTAATTCTCCGATTTCACAGACTGCACAAGACTGCGCCCAGAGCCGCCCGAGGGCATTCCCCTGTAGTATATTATTAAAATTCCCTTAATGGAGAGCTTACCGAATAGGAGTTGATCCATGAAATGGGCCGACCAACAAAACAAACTGGCCACCTGGCCCAAGCTGTTTGCCTTCTAATAATTGACTTTGAGTTATTGGCTTTTTACCAGCTTTTATTTACCTTGCAATGTTTGTTAGTATGTTTGTTTAGGTCAATTTTTTCAAGCTGAATTAGAACCACTTCTTCTTATCCTATAAAGTTGAAATTTTACATTTTGGTTCAGTTCCTATGACAATGCATTTTTATCGTGAGCATGACCTGATTCTACACCCAGGATCGGCTCCCTTAGAGGCTACTCTTCCCCGGTCAAAAGCACAGACACATGAATTTGTATACGCAATCAATTACGATAGCACGTTCTAAGTTTCACCGCGTTTAGGGCTGCTACACCCAAGATTGACTTCCAACGAGGGGACTCCTCAACGGTCAACAGCACAAATACGAAATACTGTATAGCATTCAATTATTACAGCCCGTTCTAAGTTCCATTATGGCATGGCTGCTGCAGCCAGGGTTGGCTCGGAAAATAGCATTTTAATATAAACTTGTTTTAAAAAATGTGTTTTTTTATTAACCTATTTTAATTACACGCAACAACGCCTTTTTAGAATAGAATAGAATAACTTTCTTGTGCTATAAAACATAACTTAATAAATATTACGCTGGTTTTATAAAAAAGACAATTTATGCACAAATGGCGGACCTATCGCTATAGCGATATCTTATAGTCAACCATTTGATATAATAATTCCTAATTTTCACCGTACAATACACAAAGAAGTAGTAAAGTTAAATTTAAAATAAACTTATACAGATACATGTCAGTAACTTATACTAAGGTTGCCCAGGGAAGGATAAAGGAGAGAACAAGGTGAGGTATTTGGTTAGTGGCTGTGTAAATATAAATGTTTCTTCAACATTTTGTTTAAAGTATGCAGCGAAGGTGCATGCCTGATAGAGTGAGGGAGCTGATTCCATAAACGAGCAGAATGGACTGTAAAAGAGTGCGTGTAAACAGAAGAATGATGTATCGGAATGGCGAGTGTGTTATCCCGGCTTGATCGAAGTGGAAGACCGTGGCCTCCCAAAGGGTGGAAATTCTCCTTTAGATAGGAGGGTGAAGTGGGGTTATTGAGTATGTTGTAGAGTAGTGACAACGTATGAAAATTTCTTCGATCGCGAATAGGAAGCCAATGAAGTTGCTCACGAAAGCACGTGGTCGAACTTTCGCAAATTAAAAACATACCTGAGTAAGATATTTTGCAGACGCTCCAGCTTATTCAAAATAACCTCAATGGCATCTATATAACAAAACATCGCCGTAGTCAAGTATAGGCGTTTATACTACATCAAAACTAGTAATAATACCTTTTTCATTAAAGAAAATTTCAGCAATGCCTTTAATCCAAATAAGGTCATGTCTCCCCAACCAACTGCATTGCATATTGCGCCCCATCGATATGTACCAATTTATAAATCGATGAATGTGGCCACCAATTGCGCAATTGCATAATATACCAATTTCAACAGCTTTTGCAAAAACGTATGAATCAAAGTCAAACAATCTGGATTTTATAAAGTTTTTCTTGTACCTATTTCCATAATGCTTTGATTTTATTTTGGTGTTTTCCGTAATTTTCCATAATGCCTTGTTTCTGCAGCGCCACCTTTTTATTGCAGATGGCACCGAGATTCCGGCTGGCGTCAACATAATAATATTCACTTGGGCAATGGGTATAAACCCTGAGGTATACCCCAATCCCGAACTGTTCGACCCGGACCGCTTCTTGGATGAGAGGATGTCATACTCGTACGTTCCGTTCAGCGCCGGACCCAGGTCTTGCATCGGTCAGAAGTACGCCACGCTGAAAATCAAGACAATCGTGTCCACATTGCTGCGAAGGTTCACCTTCTCTTACGCAGGGCCGGAGTATGACCCCAAGGTGGTATGCAAGATGTCTATGCAGTCGAGTAACGGAATCCACGTGCGGATTTCGCGGAGAGTTTCGGCTTAGAGGGTTTTTACTCGTAATAAGCAAATAAATACCTCATTACCCTTCGGCTACGTAGCGACCAAATCTGGTTGCACATCAGAACACCGTTGACTATGTAACGACCAATATTTGGCGGCTTGCTCCCGGAGCGCACAGTAATATTATTTTCTAATTCGAACGCATCCTAAAATCCATACCAAATATCTCATTATTACCATAGATATGTTTGGAACCACCCCTCACTAGACTCCAAGTTGTTCGGTGTGAGGTGGTGGTATCAACTTACGCGTTATCTCCGTATTGAAAGGCGGGGTTGAGTGAAGCAGAAGGTATTTTATTGAATCGATTGAAAGTTTGATATTGCCAGTTATAACGCTTCCCGAATAGGTATTTTGTCGTGAGTGTATTGATGCGCGACTGCAGTAACGATTTTTTTTCGAGAAATCATCAAAAATTTTATTGGTTTTTATGAGTTAATATCTATAATATTTTTGTATGTAAATAAGCAAAACGAAATATTACCTTTGATAGAGAATCTAATAAAAATCTCGACAGTATTTACAATTTTTAAATAGGGTTCCGTATTTTTCCGTAAGACAAGTACAAGTTAGAAATGCCAAGTTTTTTTCACTTTTTCGAATTTCTCATATTTATTCATAATTATCTAATTGTTTTACAAAATGAGATTTCAATATTCGATATACGAAATTTCAATGTGATCATTGTACAGTTAATCTTTTTATGATTGCTATAGTAGTTCCATAGTTATAGTACTTTTTGCCGAGCGCGGCGATATTGCAAGAAATTCCAATAAATTGCCGCGGTTTGCCATGAAATTATGCCGCTACTTGAAGGGTTAATGAAGCACTTTTATCTTTATCCATTCGAAAGGCAAAACCATGATGGAAAGAAGATCATGTAGTGTGATATATATTCACTTATTTCGACGTTAAAGTATATACAAATGAATAGCTACGGTGATAAAGTCAATTTGTCTTTTAAGATGCGATAATTTTTATGGGGCATACATATAGGTAGAATGTTTTTTTTAAAACTCAAAAATATTTCGTACACAGGAAAAATATATTTTGTTCTTACTAACAAAAAAAACCCTGACTAAAATATATACTATCTTAAGTTAGTACATTTTTAAAATGGAATTACCAAAAATCTTTAAAAAATGCCAAATCCAAGGGAAAATACGCCTCCATATTCCAAGTGGAGGTATACGCCATTATTGAATGTGCGGATATTAACCTCCATAAGAACTACGCCAACCATCGTATCTATATCCACTCGGATAGCAAGGCAGCTCTTATGGCACTAGCCTCGAATACCATTAATTCAAAGCTAGTGCAAAAATGCGTATCCCTGCTGAATTCCCTCGGCGAATAGAGCAGAGTAATTCTAAGATGGGTTCCCGGCCATGCAGAAATGGATGGAAATGAAAAAGCCGACGAACTTGCTAAGACGGGAGCAAAGGGAACGTTATACGGCCCTGAACCTTGCTGTGGCGTACCAAAGAGTCTTGCAAATCTAATTCTCATACAGAACAATCCGTCAACCACTGGAACAACACGCCAGGGTTGAATCAATCCAAAGCGCTAATTAGGGCCTACGACCCTAAGACGGCCTTATCGCTAAATAGGAACAATCTACGCATACTGGTGAGGGCGCTCACGGGGCATTGTGGCCTCAACAAACACATGTACAACCTCAAGCTCCGAGACACAAAAATGTGCAGGTTCTGCCAAGGGGCAGAGGAAACACCCCTGCACCTCATGTGCAAGTGTGGCCCGCTGATTCGTAAAAGATACACCCAATTGGGTGGTCATTACCTCCAACCTGAGGACGTAAAGCAATCTGCCGCTAAAAGCCTATTGCGGTTCTTAAATGACACGAGGCTTAGCGCAGAACTATAGTAGGTGGCGAACACAATAGAACAGTAATGGTCGCAGTGTTACGAGGCTCATAAAGACCTTTGAAAAGCCCCACACAACAAATAAAAAAATATCACCTCTGCCTAAGCCCTCCATTCATTTATGTCTCTTGAAATATTGCCTCAGCTCAACTGCAAAGTGTAAATTGAAGAGTGAGCCCGTCCTATCAATCCCCATTGCCACTACTAGGATAAAGCTGCTCCTCAATGGCATTAGAGATGAATATATATTTTAGCCGAGCTACCGACATGTCTACTAGTTCGGGAGCCCACTGGAGCTTAGTTTTTGTCATCGGGCATAAAACAAAATATTTTAAAATTAGCGTATGACCAGAGAGTTTATAATACAGCTCACACCGCTCATGATACAATTCATATATTGCGTGAACAAAGGAGAATGGCCAAAGGTGGTCCAAATCTCCACCACTAAGGAGACCTATGGTGACTAATAGTTCACTAAATATATTGTAACTTTTACTAAGACACGAAAAAAAAAATAGTTGTCAATGAAAAGTTATGACAAATTGAAAAATAAAACATATTTTTTCTACTCATTAGTCTCCTATTTACTTCCATGTAATGTAATGCTAATAATACTCATCGCTAGCGCTGAGTTGTAGATATATAAGGGCTTTTATATGTAGATATTTACTTAGTTATATTATTTTTTAGTTTTTATTTTTCAGGGATTTACTTAAGTTATATTATTTTTATACCACATTGTAAGTCATGAATAAAACCACTGTAAAGCATGATAATTATGGTGTTTCATTTCCCCGTCCTTTATTTATATAACAAGTGAGCAAAATCCACCTCAACGAAAAACTCAACAGGAGGCAGGAAGCGACACGCCACACGCACACACACACACTCTTTCATACCCTCACACACACACACACACAAACACATATACACGTTCAGTTTAGCTCAAAATGAGCGTTTGGTAGTATGATTTTGATTATTTTTCGCACAAAAAGGTACAAAAAGCATGATTTTTCTATTTAGTTATAACTTTTTACTGACAGTATATTGTTGACTGCGGTCTTGTTCGAATTAATCGATATTTAGTGGAATATTTTCGTTACATAGTCTTGTTAGTGGTGGACATTTGGACCAAGCCTGATACAGTTTTGGTCATTGTCCTTTGGGAACGTGTTATCCTAAAAATCGGTGACATATGATGGCCTTTTGTAAAAATTAACCTTGTGAAGTAATGTAAGGATTAAAGTAAATTATGCAACATTTTTTTTTAATGTTTATACCACTTTGTTTAGATTTTTTTCTTTTAGCCTTCTCTAGTCTTATAACCTATTTGGTGTTTATAAAAATATACTAACAAGCAAAGGGGAGGATAATAGTTCCCTTAAGAATTTCCTGCAAAGTCGTCTATAGGAATCCCTGGGGGTCGATTTAGACTTCATTTCGAATTGCGACTTCAAAATGCATCGTCCATATCACCGAGAGAAAATGGGGATGCCCAAGATGTAAATATAGGTCCACGTAAGCGGACCCCATTTAGGTAGGTCATCATCAACATTCAGGCGTCCCAAAAATGTATACCATTCTCCCGGTTCATTTAAAAGGGAAAACCACAAAACAAGTCTTCAAAAAAGATTTAAAGAAGTCGCTGCTCGAAGACGGTAATACCCTGCTTTTATTATTTTTAATACTATTTTTTTTATTTTTTTACTTTTTATAATTGATTAAATATCTTATTTTTTATTGTTACATGTCATAATTTTTATTACTTTTCGATTATGTTTATGATTACTTTTTATGACTGCGTATAATTATTTTTTTTACCATTATGTCGTTGCTTTTTTACCTAATCTTATTTTTTTACATTTTATATGAATTTCTGACATTGTGATTATTTTATGATAATTTTTTTAACTATTACTATTTTCACCTACTCTTATTTTTAGTAGTTATTGGGGATTTTTATTTGTGATTTTGAATTTTTCACTTCTGTACTATTATTTTTTAATTTACTTTTGGAAATGTATTTGTGTATGGCACTTTTGGTAGTTTTCATTCACTTTTTAAAAAAATATATTTTTAACATATTTACACGTATTCATCTACCCTATGTTTATGGAATGTCCGCCCAAGCACAAGCTTTTCTTAGCTGGGCGACATCTGACAGAGGGCATAATTTAACAATTAAGTTTAATTTCTTGCTGTGTTTTAGTTATATATTATATTTTATTATATTTTTCTTAATTGTAATTTGTAATATTTTTGTGAATACTTAATTTAAATTAAAATTAAATCATTACAATTAAAACCGATGGTGTATAGTAAAGTATTTTAAACATATATAAATAATAATAAAGAAATGTGCGCATCACAAATGTCGTGGAAGGAATCCAAAATTCAACTCAAATTGCATTACCTACTAATCGACTGAGAATGCCAACGCTCATGACTAATGAGGGAAGGTGCGAGCGAGATATGTCAGTATATTGCATCTTTGGGTACACACCCGTTGAAGTAGCGAGCGAGTGGGGGTAGACGCGTCACATGAATGAGCAAGCGATATAATGCTAGATGTTGCGTCCGAGACCACGGTGATACCGGTTCTCCTCGTTAACCCCTTGAGTATGATACGACCAAATCTGGTTCTGAAACAATTATCCGTTGAATATGATACGACCAGATCTGGTTCCGCGTTCTTTTCACTTCTTTGACGTTCTCATATTTATTCATAATTATCTAATTGTTTTACAAAATGATATTTCAATATTCTATATTCGAAATTTCAATGCAATCATTGTGCAGTTGTTCTTTTTATGAATGGTGTAGTAGTTTCGTAGTTATAGTACTTTGAGGTCGATGTCGCCGAAAATCCTGCAAAAGAGACAGATGCATCCATGAAAATACCCATTTACTCCAAGGGTTAAGCAGCGTAAGGCGTGGCCAACACTCGGATGGGTGACTGCGAGTGTTTGAGTGCACGATACTCTGAAAGCCTGCCTAGAAAATGTTGCCAAAATGCAAAAATGTCGGATTCCATAAAAAGACATCAGCCTTTCGGTTAAAAAAAAAGAAAAAAATATTTAGTTACGTGTGGTTTTCTTAAATACTTAATATTTCAAGGTCGTTGTCGATTAGAAATGAACGCGCGTTGTGCAAAATTTAAGTGCTTTTTGTATCAGTAATAACACTCGCTTTCAAAGCATCATGCTCACCCCTTCTATTAACATAACACCATTATTTTTGTATTACATTTATATAAACAAAATAATAGATTCTATTATATTTTTCGTTCTTTTTAAATCAAAATACTTAATTGCATATTGTTGTGTATTTTCAATAAAGGGATTATTAAAAAATGTACACGTTTTTCTCTTTTTAATGCAATTTTCTTCTCTACCAAAGCTTTATCAAAGTGAGCAGTATACTGTCAGCTCTGTCCTCCTAGGAAACAAATCAGCAAATAACACGTTCGGTGAAAATTTGTTATTTATATACTATTAGTCATCGCTGCCCAGGCCTCGCCGCAAAAAGACAGTTCACTAGGACGAGCCTTAATCGAACCCAGAGATCTGCCCAACTTCAAGGTCAATGATCTGCATGGACTGGAAAGCAGTACCGGCTACTAGTAGACCACTGACCCAACCACAAAATAGGTAGTTTCAAATATCTTATAGATCCAGGTGACATCAAGCGCTGGAATCAAGCCGCCCACTCCGTTTACTACTGCTGCTACTACTACTACTACTAATAGTCAGATTAACATGGGATTGTTCTGTCTAGGAATTGTTACTAAATTCAATTTCCAGACGACGATAGGAAAGCTTAAGAATGTCTTTTGATTGACCGTCTTTCAGGGGAGCAAATGGGCCCTTGCTGAGTTGGCCACGAAGACCCATTCTGTTCAGGGTTGGTCACACTCACGGGTCAACACCCATCCGGCGGCGTCCACGCATGAAGTGCGAGCCCGGGCAGGACTCTGGCCTTAGGGCTAGTTCCCTAGGAGTCAACATTCTGTCGCTCCTGGACGGTCTGCGCACCGTGCGGCGTAAGCCAATCGATTGTGCACTCTGACTAACAGTCGGGGGAGTGAAAGCAGTACTGTTTCCTATAGAGTGGGGTGGTTGCGGACCTGTTTCACCGCTTCATAAGGGAGAGGACCGCGCAAGCGACCCCTATCTTGTAACTAGTCGAGAGACCGGAGTAATCTGGTCGCAATTGGAAGTAAGGGCGTGAGTGTAAGCCCGCTGGGTAACATACCTGGTTATCTCGCGGATAAGGCGTTGGCCTCTTACGGGCGGAGCTCGACGGTGGACTGTTTTGTCCAAGTCTTCAGCGTTCACTTCACGGGAGATAAAACGACCAATCGTTAAAACTTCCTGGAGTGACGGGTTCGCCTATTGTAATTGACAATCTAGTTTTTGACCGTCTATCAGAAGCAGAAAAATCATACTAGAAACTGTCGTGCCAGTACTAGGCAGAGCGGTTAAAAACAAATTTGAAATTAATAAATTTAGGAAAAATAAATATTAGGCAGCCATTCTACTGAAAATAAACAAATCGTCAAGTAGTCTACGGGGCAAAAAAGTTCGATTTCTCAGCTCAGTAACCTAGTGCACCAATCGAATGAATAACGAAGAGCCTTTATTCTATTTTTAGAAAGATATACGTTGTATGCCCTATTAGAGTAAACAACATTAGGCTTCCGGGCTGCCGTATCCGCCGCCAGGCCGCGGATATTGCTGCCGCAGCTGATGTCATTGCAAACTCGTGTGCAGCGCATCCACACCCGATGCACATGTCTAACATATTGCTCCATCCGTCATACTCGCGTCGCGACGTCGGCGGCCATACATACTGACACTTTTATTGATGAAGATTGCTGACATGATGTTGCCAATGTCGTGCAATAGACGCTGGAGCCTGCTCCTTCATTTCATGTTACCCTCAGCGTAATCTGATAAAATGAAAGTAGCCATTCACATAAAATGTATCCTTTTATCAAGGAATAGAAAAGAAACAGTCAATGCGAGTTATTTATACGTATAATAATAGCTCTGAATATTTTTTCCACAATACTGATCTAGACTGGCGTTGTCAAATAGAGGTGCATTTAAGTAACACAAACATGATACAAATGCTGTTTTTTGTTCTTAATATCGAATGAATCCTTTGCCGGCATTTTACCGCCTTCATATTTTATATAGCATCCACCACCGAACTATAACAGGATTCTTTGTATCAAACAATAATCCACTTTGAGTTTATTATTTAATGATTTTCAATCGTAACATTAAGGTTCGACCGAGATGACTGAACTGAAAAAACTTGTAATAGAAAATTTATTTTATTTTATTTATTTTATAAAGTAATGTACAAAAAAAATATATGGACATACATTTAATTATATATTCAGAATCGTTAAAAATAAATATTAGTTATAAATCTTCTTTTAAAGCCAAAATTGATTCCTGGCTAAAATATGACGCCCGGCAAAATATCCACAAATTAATATACCGAGACAATTATCCCTGACATTTCTTATTATTATTATTATTTTCTTTGACTTTTTTATTTTTATTTATTACTATTACTTATTCATAAATTTTGGTGACTATTGTTTGATATCATTTGACATTTTATTTTATTTTTATTTTATTAACACGATTATTTATTTTTGTGTTTTATTTCCTATTGTGATCATTAGTTAGTGATTATTAGTTATAATTTGTAATGGTGACGGGAATATATATATTTCTTTTCCTTTTTATTTTATTTTTTTATTCATTGCCGAATACATGTGATATAAAAACTAGAGAGCTAGCTGCCCTGGAACAAGTCCTGGCACTTAGTTTGGCAGCAGCAGTACTTAAATGCTAATGCTCATATCGGCCGTGTTTAATTTTAATTTTAATTTTAATTTTAATAATATATATTTTTTTTATTGATATGATTATTAGTGATACTTGTGCACTTGTAAATGAATTGTTAAATTAAATAAATAAATAAATAAATAAATAAATAAATAAATGTTATCAAGGACAATAGAGAAAAACATAGCTCTATGCATATAAATATGCTAGCATATCCGAAATAAGGCGAAATCGCACAACCAACTAGACCTAGAAGGTCCTGTATCTGGCTGTGCTGAGTTAACATTTGTTTGTCTGACGCATTTGATTCCAATTTTCAGAGATTTTTTAAATCTAACAAAGGATTTAGTCTAACAAATGTGTTTTTACACAAATCAAACTAAAAATAAAATGTAGAAAAAAATGTATGCAATTAAAATTAAACAATATTTTTTTTTTAGAAACTTTGCATTATAATCAATAAATTTAAGTAGAAAAATAGGTAATAATATATACAATTATATAAGAAGAGTATTAACACTATATTGTAATATATAATATGTATGAGGAAATAATGTGTAATATTGCAAATTTTAGAAATATATGTATTTTTAATATTCACTCTATAGTAGTAATTAGATCTTCAGTTTTTGAGCGCCCAATGTCTAGGAGCCAGGTTTTCAAATTACTGCGAGCTGATTTGAACTGTACCGAGGAGGCTTTTTGTTTATGTTTCTTATTAGTAACTTTTGTGCTTTTAATAGTCGGTCCATTGTTGTTTTTGTATATGACCCCCACGCTATAATGACAATGGCGGTTGCAACATAGCCGAAATATATTTTTCTCTTATTTACAGCGTCAAGAATGAGAAAACTAATGTATGTCTTTAAAAATATTCGAAACGTCTTTGAAATCAATGTCTTGAGGACGATATACTACGCGTTAGCCCAATCTCTGCTAATATACGGACAACTAGGCTGGGGTGGTATGGCCAAAACAAATCTGGATCCTCTGATAAAGGCCCAAAAGGCCTTGATTAGGGATATAGCCAGGAAGCCATACCGCTACTCCAGTGACCAGCTCTACAGGGATTTTATGGTGTTGGATGCAAGACAGCTATACGTACGACAGGTCTTGATATGCTACAGGAAAGAACTCCAACGGGACAACGGCAAGCCGACCAGTAACGCCCATAGGCAAGACACAAGACATAAAGACAGACATGTACAACAAGAGAACGACCTTTGGACAAAGACACTATATTTACCTAGCGAGAAAACTCCATAACATATTTACCACGCAATTAGGCCAAGCTACAATCGTTCAAAATGGCGCTCACTACGAAAGACTGGTAACATTATGGTTGTTACACTTGTGAGGGACCACCCCTCACTAGACTCTAATTGCTCGTGAGTGAGGAGGCGGTGTCATCAATGGGTTTTCTCCGTAGTAAAAGTCGAAGTTGCAGTTGAAGTAGTTTATTGCAGAAGGTGTTTGATGCTTGCCAGTTGTAACGCTTCGAATGATAAGTCGCAGTGTGTGTAGTGACTGTTCGATGATGATGATGTATGAGCGCGGTAGCCGTCCACTAGAGGATGATGATGATGACAGCGAGTTATAGACGCGGTGTGTGCTCACTAGAGGATGATCGCGTGTACTATGCGTGGCTGAGGGTCGCTAGAGGATGATAAATAATCGATCGAATGTATGGGCTTTCATAGCGCATTAAATGATGCAATGCCGTAGGCGTGGGGGAAGTGAGTATGTCCGATTGAATCGATCAGGAGAAATGATATTAGTCATGAGCTGTGTCTGCATTAATTGCCGAAATTATATGGAATTCAATGTTGGTTGGCGCGTGTAATATTAAGTGTGTTTGCGGTTATGGATTTCTAGAATCTAATTCTTTTGTTGACTCGATATGTTGGGCGAAGTACCGACACACTCGACGAGGGAGCACTGTGAGTCGTTAGTAACTAACGTTATTAAATAGGTGCACAGATGATTTATATTACTTATTATTGTTATTATTGTCTCATTAGCCTCATAACTGTATTCATATATCTCCCATATATATTATATCTCATTAATTTAATAAATATTTTTTTTGTGTAATATATATACTATAATAGTTATACAATATACACTTGTAGGATTTCCCAAGATGACAGAAATTACCTATACACCCGACAGATGAACGCAGTAATAAATATCACCTCAATACAGGCTCTGCCTAGTGAGGTGATAAAATCCCGCCGAAGCCGCACCTTTAGTAAATTTCCAAAATTCTACATTTTGTATGTACGACTAATTCATGTAAAATATACTACAGGAAATCTAATCATGTAATACTAGGGATAAATAAAATAAATAAATAAATAAATAAATAAATTATAACAATGTATTTGTTTTTTTTTTGTTGGTAAAATGAAACTTTATTACAATAATTGAAACATATAGTATATACTTTACCGTTGAAATAAATATCGCACTGCATGATCTTTCCTTGCATGACCTTTCGAATTGATAAGAAAAAAGGTGCTTTAATAATTATTTATTTGCTCATTAAAAAACATCCAGGTTAAACCCTCCGGGATATCCGCACATGTATTCCATTAATCGTCTGCAGAGTCATTTTGAACAACAGCTTGGGGTCATACTCAGGGCCTGCATAAGAGAAGGTGCACTTTCGCAGCAGGGTGGACACGATTGTCTTGATCTTCAGCGTGGCGTATTTCTGACCAATGCAAGACCTGGGTCCAGCGCCGAACGGGACGTACGAATATGTCATCTTCTCATCTAAGAAGCGATCCGGGTCGAACACTTTCGGATTGGTGTATACATCTGGGTTTATACCCATTGCCCAATTGAATATTAATATGTTGACGCCAACCGGGATCTCGGTGCCGTCTGCAATGGAAAGGTGGCGCTGCAGAAGCCCAAAATTAATTTAAGGTAAGGTAAATTATGGGAACAAGTAAAACAAAAACATGTAGGCACTTAGCAACAATGATGTGGAATAAATGACAATGTATATTTCTCAGTATAAATGCAATTTTGTGTCCACACAGTAATGACTAATATACTTCGAAACATCATTCATTTCGCGTCTTTTATATTTAGTAGTATTTAATTGACGTAGTTTAGCCCCACTATCTAGATTAGTTCAAACGGTTTTGAGGTATAAATAGAGCTCGATGTGATTAATTACTTCACTTCGATCACATCTGTTAACATACTCAATTGGTAAGTCGCTCTCTCTCATTAACGTTTATTAAAACTGTTTAAATATTCATATTGTGTTTATCTACTCTCTTTATACGTCGAGGTGCAAGGACAATAAATCTCTGAGTTCGTGATCTAAGGACTCCTTATCTACACTCAATCATCTAAGGCCACGCCCAGAATTACTATAAACTATGCAAATGCTGAAAAAGAAGAAAGAAATTACCTGGTAAAGGAGTGTTCTCGCTGCAGATGCGTCCGTAAGCGGGAACGCTTGGGTACATCCTTAGAGACTCCTTGATAACATTCTCGAGGTATTTCATCCGACTTAGGTCGCTCAAATTCACTCCTCTTTGAAGATCCTTCTCAAAAATCTCCTTTTGTTCTGCGTACACCCTCTCCTGGACGTCTTGATGCTTCGATAGGAGGTATATCAAGAAATTGATTGCAGAAGAAGTCGTATCATGACCCTACAGAATATATTCTTTGGTATAATATGATTTTATATATTAGCTTCATCGTTATGACCGGTTTACTCTCGGAACTCAACAAATACAGTAAAATATATAGTATTTTATGCCCTATCAACTGTGACAACTCATAGCAAAACTTATATTCTCTAGCGATGCAAAAGAATAGGATTTCCGTACTATTAATAGATGATTGTTGGTGTTTATGTTTATTACAACAAGACGTGAACGTATAGATCGTATAAACATTACTTATGAACACTAATGATATAATTGGATTTCAATCGTGGCGGTTCGAGTACTTTCCCGCTATAATCAAGCGTTTGTTGGCCATCGCAATTTAGTTTAAAAAGTATTTTTTTTTACGTACAATTTGGCATTCGAGTTTTTCACATTCACTTTGATCACTGTGATTTGATCTGTACGTATCAACTAAATATGGAGTCACTTTATGCCACTACGTCAGTTGCCTTACACATTGATATTTCCTGCTTCTCTAATTTAATGTACTAAATTTTGATTGTTATTTATTATATTAGTTATTTTGTGCATTACAATAATTAAGGATTAATTGACTGTATATTATTCCTTCTTAAATTGGTTAAATAATTTTAGGTTGAGTTAATCTACTTTATCATTCCTACGCAATTAGTAAAGTTGTAATAGAAGAAAATATTCTGTATATGTACATGCAACTCCACTGTGAGGTCGAGCATTGCGACATTCCTGTAATCCAGAAGAGGGATGAGAACAGACTGGCTAATCGTTATCTTGCTCTCCTTGAGGAGGATTTTCTCCAGTCTATTCAACGAGCGAATATACAAAATATTGTATTATGAAAATATCTACATACCGCAAATATGAATGCCTTGACTTCATCTCTTATATCTTCTTGGGTTAAAGGAGTTCCATCCGGCGTCTTAGCTACCAGCAGCTCGTCTAGAAACACCTTCTTGTGGTCGCTCTTATATGCCGTCGTTTCGTTCTTCTTCATTTCTTCTTTTCGTTTCCTTATCACCTATAAACATATTTCTATTTAGTCAGTGTGGGAATGCATAATGTACGGTCGTCTGTAGCCAACCGTGGGCAACAGGCCGTGCACATTTCGTCATAATAAAACAATTCGTCGTTCACCGTATTGTTCTTTATGTATGCGTGTAGCGAATAGAGAATATTAGATGCGAATAGAGAATATTATTATTTATTGCATTTAATTATATTATTCTTGTATATTGAGTGTAAATATTTCAAATAAAGTTTAAAAATAAGTTTATGTATTACTTAAACTGATCTGCGCATTTCAATCGATCTGCCCATAGATCAGCTGGCACATAAATTCTTATTTTTCCACGAAGGTTGGCTGTAAGAGATTGCACTTTAGGCAATAAGTTGGTCTGTTGTATGTTTTGTTAAATGTGCAATAAAAAAATATATCTATCTATTTGCCCATTCAAAACGGAAATATTCGGAAACTTCGCAGACGAAATTATTATTATAGATATTTAATTTTCCCATAATATGTATAATGCACATAATTAGAAAGTCTATTTCGTGTATTGTTTTAGTGATGCGATTTGGAAAAGGAGGTACCAAGGAAGAGGCTTTGAGGGAAGGCATTTTCCCAATGCTTGGAAATAAGCCTGATACATAAGAAAGGACCCAAAAACCAAGTCTATGGTTACAGACCAATTTCTATTCTGCCTGTGAGGGTGTAAGGTTTTCAAAAAATCGTTTTTTATAAAGTGTATCCTTCAGTATCAAACAAGCTCTACGAAAACCAGAATGAATTTCTTCATAACCGCTCAGTTGCGATAGAACTTTTTGTACAAAACGAAAATATAATATTAATGCGATACAGACGCATGAGACTAGAATAACCTTTATTAACAATATACGTATTTTAAAATATACGTTGGTGAATCCATACAACCTCGAAATAATACGAGAGACAGGCTACTTTATGCGAGACTTAGGACACTCGAATTAATTTATTAAATATGCTTACATTATCAGCTATGCTGTTGATTTCTTGAACATATTTTTCCTGCAGCCGGCGATCGCGGCAGAGGCTAAAGATTAAGTCGAATCTCTTGATCGAAGCGAATCTTCCGATTATTATAGCGGTTAATCTGTCAAGCAATAATGCCATTTTAAAGCTTTTATTTATAGTAGCGTCATTATACAGGATAAGATGGTAATTAGTGACATCCTCAAAGTAGGTGAATCAGTACGAGCAAATAAGCAACTTTTGATATATATTTTGTAAGCTAGATTTTTAACTCACTTTATTTGTAAGCTAGACGTTTACTTACCTATTTGTAAGCTAAATTTTTAATCCACTTACTTCACTTATGGTAGTAATACTACCATATCAGCGATAGTGATAATAATGCCTTCAAGTGGGATAGGCTTCAATAATACCTTGCCTAATAATTTCCCTCTTTGTATTTACTTCCTCAATGAAACAAATCTTCTCCAATTAATAATCCATATATATTATACCAAAATGCATATATTACACAAATTCAAATTATAACTTCTTCTATTTTAATTTACTATTATTGTGAATTATATTTATAATAATGAGCGCCTAATTCACCACAAAATATTTACAATTTGTTCTTTAACTTATTTTCGATCGATTAGTTGTCGATGACAACAATGGCTGCGTTCAGTCGATTGTTAAAAAAAATAATATTGCATGAGTTTAAATCTCCGCCGTGAAATTCGATAATTAGACTCTAATCACTTATTTATTTAAAAATGTTCAATGTCAAATTCTATTGAAACATGAATCGTAATGTTTACATACAACACTAAAAATACATATAACCTAACATATCTGTCAAACTAGTCGATGACGTTCCAGTGATATAAATGAATTTAAATGACCGCAGTCGCTAATGCCCGATAAAAACTACGACCTGGTTACCATCCAGTCCACTGGGTGTCCATATGGTCTTCGTTCTATTATTTCTATTATTACTATCCCCTCCCCGTTTATCTGTGAAACCCCATCGATCAGTCGTAATTTTTTAAATACAATCTACAAATTTCCTTATCTCTAAATTTAACCTAACATTCTGTATTATTCGAATGTTTCCTTAACTAGTTTCCAAATTATGAGTACATTTATATAATGGCTGATGTCTAAATCAATGGAGTAGCTAAGCTATCTCTCTTCCTAATTTAATGAGTCCTACGAGATGTCAATCTCGTTACAACATCCACGACTCTTGAACGAACAAGCGATCTTATGTGCTATCGTTTTTAGTTAACTCGCAAAATCATCACGCATTTACGTTACAACTACTTAACATTTCTAACAATTTCCAAACCAACCACAAAAAAAACTCGACTATTTATAACCCCAAAAAAAAAATATAACAATGATAATATTGGGTGCTAGCAATTTATGGTATAAGGGAGTTTGAAATTTCCGAGTTTATTTTCCATGTTGATAATTAGCAAAATTTGTAAAATTTTAACATACCTAACGGTATTATGATAGCTGACATTCTAATTCTCATATAATTTAGTATATATCTGTTTATGTTTAAAACATACGAAGGCATATTGCTAGATTGACAATAAAATTATTTTACGTTGATGACAATAAAAACTTTGATTGACAATAAAATCTTTTACTTTTAATGACATTAGTATATTTTGATTTTTTGTAAGTAGGTAATATTGAATATGATATTACAGCCATGACAACTATCATGATAGTTATGTTTTTAATAATTAAATATAAATCATTTAATTTTGTGACCCATCCAAGTGTAGGAATGCCTATCTACTGGAGTAGTTGATTGTATTGTATTATATTGTATTATATCTCAAGAAAAAAATTATTAAAAATAAATATATAGACATGAAAACGATTAAAAAAAACAATATTTAAACGTAAAGGAAAGTTATTCCGTTTTTTAACTATTGGGAGATGGCTTTACTAATCAAAAACGACGTGACAGAAAAATATATTGTAAATGGGTTCACACCGAAAAAAAACATCGAAAATATTCTTCTTCTTCCGATACTCTTCTTCTTCCTTGGGTTCTTATACTGCCTTATTTTGAGTGCATTAACTTCGAAGAAGATAGACCAAGTACTCAGGATGTATAAAGTTCCAGACGAAAATGTTCTTTTTCCTATCCCCTTTTATCTAGAGTGCTTTAATAGATACCAATGTATGAACTTTTGGACGAAAATATTTTTCTTTTTCTGATATTTTATTTCTTCCGTGGGTTCCTATTATTATAGAAAAAAACAAAATCGTACGATCCTTAAACTAAAAATTGGCGACATCGGGTTCACTCTAAACTAGTCATTGACTTCAAAAAGTGTTTCGCTTGTTGGATCCTCCATTTTTGCTCTATAGTCACTTTCAAGAATGCGCGTGGTGTCGTCTGCGAGTTGGACAGTCTTGGCACATGTTATGTTGGTGGCTAAATCGTTGCAATAGAGTTTGAAGAGGAGGGGTCCTAATGTTGAGCCGTGAGGCACACCGGTGTTTACTATTTCACAACTCGATTGCTCAGCCTTTTCCTCAATTCCATTAATTATTTTAATCTCCACCACTTGGTGCCTGTTTTGTGGGTACGATTTAATGAGTGAATTGGCCGCTCCTCTAATTCCATGATGGTTTAGCTTGTCTACCAGGGTATTGATGTTTATACAGTCGAATGCTTTGCTTGGATCGCAGAACTTTTATACACTTTTTTTATACACTGTTAGCTTAGATCGCAGAACTTTTTATACACTTTTTTTATAATTTAAAATGTAATTTCATTTGTAGAAATACTATTTGTTGTAATTTCGTAATGTTATTATATATATAATAATTTTTTGTAAAGTAGTTTCTATACCCAGATCGGGTTTATGAAAATAAATTTTTCTTATTTCTTCTTATTTCTTATTTCTTAAACAACGATCTTCATGACTAACATAATAGCCAAAGAAGGAGACGTTTCCGACCAACGTTAATGTGCCCAATGTATGGGGCATAATGGTGTATGACTATTTCTGGCACGTAAAACGTCACTGCTGACTTTAAAAGGCTGGCACACACTACTCGCGAAGTCGATCGAAGTTGGGCGTTGGACTCGCTTCGGGATTCCTCGCTTCGCTTCGGACGACTTCTGATCTGTGTCTTGTTTTTTGCGCCCGAGTCAAAGGGCCCGCGGAGCGAGTACAATACGCTGTTAGGCTATAATACGCGAGAGTGCGCATTGCAACGGCAGCTGCCATTCGAACGTTATCCATACCGTGCGGTCGCCGCCGGGCGACTGACTCCTCGCGAGGTTGCAAGAGTAGGTAGTCGCGTACTTCGAACTTCGGTCAACTTCAACCAGTACTTCGTCGAAGCAACTTCGCGAGTAGTGTAGTGGATCCGTTCCGATACAGATCCGTTCCGACACAGATCCATAAATAACACTATCGAAACATCGTAGCATTATTGAAACACTACTTTGGTGTAGTGAGATGCGTCCTGGCATTACTTATGAATGTCCCGACGCCATTCATTATCACAATGTCGTATCATTTCATGCCAATCAATCTGATGGTATTTTGTCACACAAGTTCGACTGGCCACACTGACAAAATACATTACCATTATGTTATTACGTTTTTATACATAATAACGATTTTCCAATCGTAATTTCGTGGAATTACAAGGAATTTAGTTGAAAATCCATTACTCGATTATATGTATTAACATTTTCCTTACGGTTAATACGGAACTAACAATATACTGTAGTTTCAGTATGGTTACATCTGAAAGACACATATAGTCAATTTTTCGACTAGATATAACACAATTCTACGAAATTAGGTTAATACGATTGTACTGGATGAGATTGAGATTATATGAGATTAATATCATTGTACATATCACTTTCACTGCAAGGTGCAATGTTTGTGTCGTTTGTAAATGGTCCAGAAAGAATGGTGTATATACATATTTACAATATGTTTAAAATGCAACTGTTAGGTTTTTGTACCACAAGACACAACTCACGACTGGTAGTCAACTTGACCATAATAATAAAAAGGTTACGACTTCTATGTATGAGTAAAGTTTTTTAAAAGGGCGCGTTAATAGATTGGTTCGATGGTCGATTCAAAGCGTAATGCCGATCGATCGAATGCGAATACGGTAGTCTTTTTAGTATTGTTGTTTGAAAGTATTT